>RYFJ01000380.1:0-322209 GCA_003991445.1 Oryza meyeriana var. granulata
GAGCTTCAGGTGAGGCGATCTTGAACTGCATATTGTTCATAATTGGTCTATAATTCGAGTTTTCGCTGGTGATGGTCTGCGTGTCATTACATGCAAGGGTTATATCGTAAATCAAATTGCAACATTCAGTTAGGTTGGTTAATAACGAATGCACTAATGATTAATTAAATTATAGAGTAACTCTTCACTTGGACACCAAAATGGCAATGGCAGCTTGTAGTTCGGCGTAGTGGTTCCACTACACTGCCTTTTGTTTGGAATAAGGGAGTCCCAAAACTACACACACAGACATGTTCGGACTTATGGTGTAGCATGTTCAATGTAATCTATGCTGTAGTGTTGATAAGTACTAGGTTCACACAATTTTTGATAAATTGACCCTTTTTGGAAACTTTTTGATGTGTATGTTCGGCTGCAGTGCTGATAGCATGTTCATGTGTGCCTGTGCAAATGCAAAGGATTTGTAACTATAAGTGGTGTTAAGTGATATTACTATATGCAGATTTTTGGGATTTCATAATGTAAAATTGTTTAGTTCATAATGAAGTGCATAAAGATACCAGTATGCTGGAGATCTATAAGACTCAATTTTCATATGTTGTTATAAACATTTGGTTTTTCAGTTGGGTGCAAATCAAGTGCGTTTTCGTGGCTGAGCGGTTGACATAAAATGAGTGAGATAGGTTTATTGGTGTTTGCATTCTCACGCCCTCGTCCTTGGTTAACAGCTTGCTGCTATGCGCTAGAAAATTAGTATGGCTACATGTTAATTATGACCGAGTAGGGTAATGTATGTATGTAAGCCATCTAGTGCGAGTTGACGCTTGCTTTCAACATACTACTCATCTGTTTGTGGGATGGAAGTCATCCAAGATATATGGACTTCATGACATACAGCCGCTTTGGAATTTTGGTCGACTAGCTTCGTAGGAGGTTCTAACTACTCTAGTTCATATCGTGTTGTCTGGTAGATAATATATGACATGCGTTTAAGTACTATGAAATGAATGCTTATGTAATTACTGTGAAATGCTTGTACTTTCGGTTTTTAATGAATATTGATGCCTTGGATGGCCAAATGAATATGTAAATTTGTACCATTGTGTCCCTTGTGTTTCCTACGGTTTACTCTGTTTTGTAACTGCTAAAGACGGACAATGAGTAGAATTTCTTTGAATCCAATACCATGTTCATAACGCTAATTAACCTGGCGCCGACTGACCAAATCAAAGCGCCAATGCATCTAGCACGGAGTAGCAGAACATCAAGCGCTCGCAATTTGTGTTGAGGTGTTTGACTGCGCCCGCTCTAATGTTGGCACCGAGGTGGCTAGTGCAGCCGCATCCGTTGGCCTGACATTAACATTTACCTAAGAACAAAATGCCAAGTTTGTTGATGTTCATACAGTTTTGGCTACAAAATGTTCATCATACATAATATAACAATTTGACCCATACAACAATGAATCGATCATACATTGCAAACATTTCTAGCTACATAAATAAGATCCACAACAATGGCATGTCAGCGCATAATTCAAGTGTGAAACGTTTCGAAAGATATTTTACTGCCTAGGGAATTTAAAATGGTCATTCCATTAGCATAACCTACTGGAATGCAACGGGGTTACTTCGCTTCCTCGCAACCTCTTGGAGCCGGCTTCCTTTGCCAGATGTGCTCTCGCTTCCTCTCCCTCTCGGCCTCACGCTCTTCCTTGTCCTTCCATTCTTTCTCCCCCCCTCCTCTTCTGCTCTTCCTCAACCCTACATTGAGCCTCATATTGCCATTCGAACGCTCCAGACCATTCCTGCATCATGCAAAGTACTTTGTGTGTCGAGATGACTCTCCTTATCTATCCACTCCACAAGGTCACATAGTGAAGGTCATGGCTTCGGTGCCTACAAAATTGAAAACATATTAGCATTTATAGATAAAAAGATGAAATAACATTACAATTAAAATTACTCAATGGCTTCTTCAACTCCCTTTCTTCCCTTGAGGCTTCGCTTTTCCGGTGAGTATGCGTAGTTAGTGCACATCTAATACCCTTTGGTGATAGTTAATCTACCTCACTAAATCGCAAATTACACTCGTCAATGCACCAACACACATAGGTCGAGGAACCTACCGCAGGCATTGACGAGGATATACCCACTACATCCATGGCACAAACAAATCTACAAGTAAATGATGCGAAATACTATCAACTTCAATTAAAAAAACTACTCATGTGTCCATCACTAAGACTTGCAAAATTTAACGAACACATACTTGCCCCACAATCACCTTCTACAATCAATAAAGTGACTGCCGTAGAAAAACACTCATTAACACCATTCCATATGGATAGTTTAAACCCTACTATTGCAAACAATCCAAATGCACCCCACCTCATATTGAGTACCAAACCATACAATTATCCATAATTAAATATTACTCAAAACTAATCCCTAGCAAAAGAGGTCCAAAAAACTAATCTCAATGTTCCCCTACGCTAGTTCAACAAAATATTCAAACATTTGGAGCTACACGATTGGATCTAGATAACTTAGCTCCGGAGTTGCCAGAGCACAGCCAAAACCCTAGGTTTGTGAAGGGAAATCGAGTGATACATGCCTCGGTCAGGAGGATGGGGAAATAAATGGACCGCTATCTTAGCCGCCAATGGCTTGGCGCTGAGGTTGCGGGAATTAGCCGCCACAAGTGGGGCGCTTGACATCCTGTCACCATCGGCTCAACCCAGATGGTAGTGTACCACCCCTAGCACCCAGTTCAACGTCAGCTAGTCGGGCTGGTATGTTAGCCCTCATGTCATTCATCTTGGCACTGATACGTGGTTAAATTTCTAAAATAAGTTTTGGCTGTGGCTCATTCTTGAAATAAATTTTCCAAAAGGATCAATTTTGCCAAAATTTTTGCCAATTAGCACACCTTGCATCAAGCTGCAGGTCGGCCAGCACAGCTGACGTTCATCGTGACATATTGCCATGCCGTCGGGGGTCAAAGGTGAACTCCGTGGATTAAATTGCCCACACGGCATTGTGTCAGCGAAAACCAATCCCCTGCCAGCGCTGTCGTGTTCAACATGTGGATCCAGGGCCAATTTAGATTGATACCAAAATTTATCACACTAATTTTTTGGTAAATAAAAAGTAGATATATTTTGGATTAAAACCAAATAATTGGTAGTGTCAATGCTTTATTTGGCCAAATTCTATAAGTTTATTCGTCGTACTACCAAAATTTAGCTTTATATTGCAATACTTTACCTACCAAAAAACTAATAGTGCTAAAATTTACCTACATTTTAGCACTATCAATAATTGGCTAGAGTTAGGGTAGCCAAAGCAAATTAGCTCTAAGAGTTTAACACATCCTACTCCTAATTACTCCCTTTATTTCAAAATATAAGGATTTCTAGGATTTAAATTTTGTTTCACAAAATAAAAATTTCTAACATTATTCACAGTACTATTTATCTCATCAATCACTTCTCATTCAATTTTTTTTTCATTTTACCTCATCTACCCTTTCACCTCTATTTATTCTACATTTATTAAGTGACATTAAAATCTTTTATTCTTAATATTAATATCTGCTAAACAACGTACAAATGTTTCTATTTTAAAATAACACAGGAAGAACGTCTCCACATACACCCACGCGCGTACGCACGATCTAATCATGGGACGTCCAATGACGAGTCGACGACACTCTTTTTTCGATTGGACCTCGATCGGAGATGAAAACATGGTGGTGGAGAAAGCTTTCTATACCGGATACTCTTCTGTAGTAGAGTACTAGTGCCACTGTTCTCAAGACTGCATCAATATATACAGCAATATGTACTGTGTACATCTGTACAAACATGCATGGAATTGGCAACACCCGAGGCCGAGGTTGTGTATGCTACTTATGGCCGGTGTCATCGGCGGCTTGTCGCTGGAATTGAGTTGCTACACTATGCATGTGTGACTACGACCCGAATGTCCGGTTTTTTTAAATCATTGGATGGTGTTATATCATATTATTGAAAAATATTTCATATGTTTTACCGCTCAATGAAAAATATTTCAACAAAAATGTTTCAGATGTTTTATCAAATTGATAAAAAATGTTTCATCGCTTGAAAGAAAATGTTTCAACCAAATACAACATCCAAATTATACTAATTGCAACACTAAGAATCAATATATACAACATTAAATCATAACGAACCTAAGAAAGATACATAATACTCCAACAAATCAAACCCACCTTTGTTTTCTTCTTCTCCGGCCACCAAATCCGCCTTCTTCGTCTATTCCGATGGCCGGATCTATCTTCCTCTACTAATTTGGTGGCTAGATCCGTCTTGTCCTTCCACAACGACGATAACCACGGCTCGCTCTTTAGACCTTGACCCACAGCCGGCGCTAGCTCCTCACCGCCGTTCCCCTCAGCCCCAAGCAGCCTTCATCAATGTCCTTGCCGTAACAGAGAGAAAAGCCTCCCAGCTTCTCCTCCCCTAGCTAGATCACCAGCATGAATGCGGCTACAAGGTGCCATGCAGGCTTTGGCGGAGCCACAGCAGCAGTGACAACCTCCTCATTAGCCTCCCTCCTCCGGCGGTGGCGTGGAAGACTCGAGTGGGAGAGAGAGGAGGTGGGAAATGGAGTGGGGATGGGGGTAGGGACGCGGAGCGCGTGAGGTGAGACGTCCGATATTTTCTTCACATCGGTCATTCTACACATTTCCGGGGAATTCAAAGCCCAAACGGGGTGGGTTAGACAGTTGGATGGTGCCCTTATCCCCCTCCCTGGGTATCTACTCCAACCAGGATATTCCGTGTGATATTTTCATACAACAAAAGGTACAATTCTCATCGTACATAAACAACGATTACTGCATTATGGTATCACTGGAGAGAGATGAATTTGAGGATCTTGAAAGTTTTTTCAATGGCCAGCATATATGATATTGGGTATTGATTTACAAGGAAAAAGATAGCAATTTAGAGACGAATCATAGCAAGTGCCACTGGCAACTGATGGTGTTTATCAATCAACCGTCAGGAAATCAGGTGACAGTTTTGCACTTGGTAGTTGCTCAAAGGCAGAGTAGGATGCATTTGTCAAGTATAACTTCAGCTGAACAGTGCCTAAACGCACATATAAAAGCAGGCGTCATGAATGCTTCGACTGGTGGCTTAATTTATGCATGTTAGATTAGGATACTACAGAAAATTTTTCTTCCCAATACACAGGTGATTCATTGGTTCAAGGAGAGAAAATGCTGCTACTACTGCAATCTTTGCGTGCTCAAGATTAATAATTCTGCAACAGCTCAGAACTAACCAAACAATCAGAGGCAACAGCACCAGCTATTTACAATGAGATTCAGTACCTGCCATGAAAGACAACTCATCGTCACCGTAGAAACAGACATGAAAACAGAAGCCAGTTAAGCACCAGCCAAATATCCTTTATTAATTTCCATCTCGAGCCTGCCCAAGAACAGCCAATATCCTATCAAAAAGAAAATTTTAAATTTAAACAGAATTTGATCATCTCCACGCCTATATATATTTCCCACTCTCCTGCATCCTCTCGCATTGCTAAAGCTAGCACTAGTTCTCTGAGAAACCTCTGCTTCATTTCCTCCGTTTATTTCAACCAAATGGCGGCAACACTCCCGCTCAGGCTCGTCGCGGCCGCAGCGGCCGCCGCTGTCATGGCGTCGTCCATGGTCGCGATAGCCTCAGCCGCCGATGGCCCAGCCCCGGCTCCCACGTCCGGAGCAGCCGCCGCCGCCGCCCCGGCCTTCGCCGTCGCGTCACTCACCGTGGCAGCTGTTGGATACGTCTTCTGCTAAACCCGCACCTGTGGTCGCTACTATCCCTCCGTCACCCTAGAACGAAAGGTTGATCTCGTAGTTCTTGGTGTCTGAAGATACATTGAATTAGTTCAATTGTGTCATTGATTTGTTTCCTTGTTTTTGTGTGGTGGTTGAAATTTGGATTTTGGGGAAATGTATGTACATGTATACATCGAGAATTCAATATATTTTTATGTGACAATATAATTATATGAGCAATTTAAATCTGACGAAAAAAATATGTAACTTCCTGTGTTTTATAGTAGGTACTTAATTTTTGTCGTGTCGCTGACTATGAAAACTAAGTATTATGCTTGACCATGTGGACTCTTTGAGTACATATACATGTGATACTTATTGACAACTGACAAGCGTGTCCTTTTCTTCATTTTTACGAACAAGTATATAAGAGTTAAGACCTGTCAAGATCGGTACACATGGAGCAAACTTGCAGAATGGTCAAATTGTCCTGCAACCTTTGATACGAGTAATATGAGATATTGAGATCGGGATCTTATTTTCACTTCTTCATTAATCCTGACTAGCTACTTAAACACATCACCGAATGGTTAATTAAATAAGGATAAATCCTTATTTAATTAGTACGTCTTGCAATTTCAAGCTCTTTTTTCTCCGTGACGACCAAATTATATTAGGTTGTAGTTCTTACTTTTATATCCTGACAGTCGATTGCTCGAGGAACATAAGTATGAGTGATCCATGGAAATCCATTGTAAACCAATCAACTGTAACTGTATTTATATATGTACTGATGACAAAATTTACATAAACAAATAAACATGTGAAGAAATAACCAACATATCAACAAGAGAAAAAAAACAGAGCAGTGCCCTTAGAAGAGGTATCCAAAGACAAGCGCGGTCAATGACGCGGCGGCGACGGCCGGCGCAGCCATCGACGCGTCGGACGTCGGGGCAGGAGCTGGCCCGTCGGCGGCGGACGCCGTGCCGACAAGGGACGATGCCACGACGGCGGTGGCCGCTGCCACGGCGAGGAGCCTGAGCTTCAGTGTTGCCGCCATTTGCTTGCTAGCTCCTTGATCGATCGATCGATCGATCTGCACTTGGAGCAAGAACACCAGAGAGTATGGAGAAGCTCTAAAGCTTGTGCCTTTGGGTGGAGGAGAAGGTGTCAGTTGAGGCTATATATATAGTGGCTTGAACTTGCCCACAGATGATCTAGGTTAGGGCATTATTTGAGGAAGTTTAAGTTTCTGAGAAGCAGCTGTTAAGAATGTGCACAAACTGGGTTTTCTATCTTCTAAGTTTATTTTCTAGATTCTACAACTATAAATTTTTAGAATCTAAAAAAAATTTAGATTGTTTGAGAAAGTTTCTACCATCTACAGTCTATAGCAGGCAGAAGCTTATCTAAATAGGGCCTGGTTGGTAAGAAAGCTAGCTAGCTAGCCTTGGAAACAAAGGCTTCTGGCTGGAACCCTTCTGGCCTTTGATTGGATTGGCTGGTTTGGTTGATGGCTTCGCTGGTGTGTTTGGGCTGGCTTAAAATAAGGGGAGAGGTTGGCCACAGGCCACACATCCACTGCCTAGCTGCTTAGCTAGCTGTGGTCTCCCCATTTTACTCCTTGCATGTGCTGCGCAATTAGCTGGGTCGTGATCTCACTGGAGATTTAATTGGACAGCCATGATAAACTAGAGTGCATGTAAACAGCTCACGTTAGTACCAACCATGCACATTTATCATGCCTGGCCAGGGGCCAACCATCAATCGAACAAAAGATGATCTAGGACAAAGATGTTTGTTTTCGAGATTACATTTGGCTAATTGTTGGGCTCGGTTGAGTTAAGCTTAAGAGAGCCAGCCTGTCCCATGCCGTCAAAGTTGTGAGGCCCAATAGATGAAAATGAAGCAGAGGTACGACACGGACCAACGATAACTGGCCCAATAAGGGATTCGACCCAAAGCAAACTGTATAAATGAAGCACGGAGGTGCGTAGCGTATCTTTGTCTACAAATCTCTTTGCGAAGATTTTTGACGTCCATGTCTCAAGAAAAAGGAGATCGTGACGTCGACACTTGACAGCACAAGGGCATCACAGAAAGGGAAAAAAAACAAACAACAGGATACAGATACGGAGCTGTTACCTGTATAAAAAAGCTGGGTGCTCAATTTTTTATCTTTTGATCCTTTATTAAAACTTATTTTATTAATAGTCCTCAAAAAATTTATTCAAAGAATTGGACCTATTTTTCGGCATCAGCTCATTGATGTCAAGATTGTTTAAGCGCCAAGCACCTTGACAGTGACCTAGGGGCCCCATAGCGAGCCAGCCACATTGGCTGCTGATAGGGCCGGAATCAGCATCAAAGAAACTAGTGCCGATGTTGAACACCTCGGCACCATGGACCCTGGTATAGCGCTGGGAGCCTCTTGCCTCAGCTTGGTCTTTGGCGCCAAGGTGTTTAGGGTCGGGGCAAGGGACGCTGGTGCCAAGTCTAGCAGTTTAATAAACTTGAATTTAAATTTTTGACCTCTTATTTTTGAGTTGGATATAACTGTTTGACATGAATTTTGCGCACTACATGCAGTTTGAACTATATAATAATTATGAAAAACACAACACACATTTTTTACCTAAATAATGCTCCATTCAAACTAGCACAAGTCAACGCAATAATAGTTGAGAATCCACAACATACTCTCTATTGTAATCTCTAGCACATAGTACAATAAAACAGAGCACACAACATAGTGTCCATCACAAGTACTTTATAGACAGGGTAATTAATAGACAAGTAGTTTAGCACATAGTTCATTAAGTTTTGCCTAAGTGCTAAACATAAGAACTTTCACACTCATATCCTCAAACTTAACATATACATCGGCATAAGGTTTCTACCACTCTATCATCGTAATAAACACGAACCACTCTATCCATCTACATAGAAGAAATTAATAGTAAATATTACCAATAAAAAAATATATTGTTATATAAAAAAATTGTTCATCTATAACTGCATATCACACACTAGCAACACAATTTACCTAACACATGTCAATGCCTCCTAACTAACTCAAATTTTTTGATAAAACTTACAAGCCCATTCTATATGTGTCATACTACAACACTCAATTGAGCAATGCATGGTTCAAAAATATGAATTTAGGACACTTTTGATTTCTAGGATTTTACTTCGATCTCTAAAATCAACTAATAAAATTAAAAAAACAAGAGTAAAGTGAGTAGGATACCTTGCACACCAACTTCCCCATGAAATCCAATGAAAATCAACTCCAAAACAGCCGGATTTAAGAAGAGGCGAGGGAGGAGAGAGAGGGTGATGAACTCTCCCTCTCTTCGCACACTAGGTGGGGGCTGAAGTAGGGTAGGGGACAAAGGGGACGGGCCGGCACAACTAAGTGGCATGCTAGATTGGCGCCAATAAGGCTGACGCCGACCCTAGTCACGTTATCGGCCGGTGTGACGGCAGTGCCACAAGGGCAGGGAGGTCCACGTAAGTGTCTTTGCCGTCGAGGCGTTGGATCACAGTGTGAATGATATTGGCATAAAAAAGGGTACGTACCGAGAATAAGTTTTTTCAGTAATTTATTTATAAAATAAGTTTCTTAAAAAAAGACTAAAATGTAAAATATTCAGAGCTGGAGCGTGTGGTCAGGTCAGCTGCTAGTTCGGTATTTTGCCCCTGATAATACTGCTGGTACGGAAAAAAATATGGCTGGCTGACGGGATTATTGAAGAAACGAGAGAGCAGCCAATACGGTCTGGGCCGTCTGGCTGTTTCCATGGCCAAAAGACACCATTAGTCGCAGCAAAAGCAGAACCGGCCATAAGGTTCAGCCCCACAGACAATCTCTGATATAATTTCTGACCTCACTCCATGGTTCATGCGGCGCGCGGGCGGCTGCTACAAAACGAGAGGGAAGCGGGGAATCAAGCTTTTTGCATCCGAAAAAGACGTCCAGGTTCAATGCACCCACACGATCCCGGGCTAATCCAGAGCCCTACCCGTCGCACACACGTACTCGCGCATCTCATCCTTCCGCTCTGCCGCCATCGTGCACTCGCCTAATCAAATTTGACACCACTTGGCGGCCACCCCTGGAGTCACTGCCACGTAGGGACCACGTTACTAGACCCCCCACCTGTCAGTCTAAAGCCGTGTGACGCGTGGGCGCCACGGTCGTCAGCGGTGATGCTCCTCGCCACTGCCGTTCCCGTCTTCCCCCCTCGATCCATCAACCGCTGCCCACATGCACCGCGTCCATACACCTGCGGATCACGCTGGTTCTTCTGACAGTGGGGCCCACAGAACGCAACGAGCACCAGCGGGGTGGTCTACCGTGGACGGCGCGCACGGCGGCCTCGCGCGGTGGGCCAGGCGCACCCGGCCCCGTACACACCATAAAGCCCCTCGTCCCCTCGACCGTGCGAAGCGCCCGCACGAACGAAATATCTCACTCGCTCCGTCGCTCGTCGCTGCCCCTCTTCCCCGGAGAAAGCTTCACGCCCGCTTCCATTCCAGCTCCAGCGATGTCGGCGGCCGGGTTCCGGGGCGGCGCGCGGCGCAGCTCCGAGGTCGCGGGATGCTCGGAGGCCGCTCCGGGTGGCCCGCCGCCGCGACCTCCGCTGGCGGCGGGGTCCGTCTCGGCCAGCATACGCGCCGTCTCCGCGGTGAGTAGTCAGTTACTGTTGGTGCTGTTTTTTCTCTTACGGTTTCTCTTCTCATCGGAAGAAATTTTGGGTTTTACCGTCTGAAGAATTTTTTTTTTCTTCTGTGGGGTTTAATATAGATCATGTACTATTCATCAAAGTGGTCCCCTGTTATGAAAATTGGAATGATACGGTGTAAATGTGTAACTGTGTTTTCAAACATCTACATGATTCACTCTTATTCACCTCTCTTCGTTAATGGTGAATTTGTACTGGTAGTATTGGATCAATTGTGAGCAGTTGATTCTCTTGTTCAGAAACTGCAATATGATAGAAATTAGATAATAGATAAAGAGGCAGCTTTTGTTCAAACCAGTCTCACTTGTAGTGTTGATACCTTAAATAATGGTCTGTCATAGATTGTAAAGATTCCATTTGTAGACGTTAATAAACTTATAGCAATCGCTTTGTCGTATTCATTTACTTCTTGAATGTTGGCTATATTATATTGATCTTAATCTGATCGAAAATATTGCGCAACAATACACTAGTAAAGTAAGTACTCCTGGTTGTTTCAGTTCTGAGCCCTTGCATTGTGCCTGCAGCCGCTCAAGAAGGATGCGTCTGAAGTTAAGAGAAGCAAGGTTGAGATAATCAAGGAGAAGAGCAATTTTCTTCGATACCCTTTGAATGAGGAACTGGTCTCAGAGGCTCCGAATATCAATGATAGCGCTGTCCAGCTTATTAAATTTCATGGAAGCTATCAGCAGACAGACCGTGATGTTCGTGGGCAGAAGAATTACTCGTTTATGCTCCGAACAAAGAACCCTTGTGGAAAAGTTCCAAACCAGCTTTACTTGGCTATGGATACACTTGCTGATGAGTTTGGCATTGGAACACTTCGATTGACAACCAGGCAAACATTTCAGCTGCATGGCGTTCTTAAGAAGAACTTGAAGACTGTCATCAGCACTGTTATAAAGAATATGGGTTCGTCATTAGGTGCCTGTGGAGATCTCAACAGAAATGTGCTTGCACCTGCAGCACCTTATGTCAGGAAGGATATTCTTTTTGCTCAAGAAACAGCAGAGAATATCGCAGCGCTTCTTACACCACAATCTGGGGCTTATTATGACCTCTGGGTGGATGGAGAAAAGATAATGTCAGCTGAAGAACCTCCTGAGGTCACAAAAGCTCGCAATGACAACACATATGGAACAAATTTCCCTGATTCCCCTGAACCAATCTATGGCACACAGTATCTGCCCAGAAAGTTCAAGATTGCCGTTACTGTCGCTGGAGATAACTCTGTTGATATTCTGACCAATGACATCGGTGTTGTTGTTGTTTCAGATAGCCAAGGAGAGCCTGTTGGCTTCAACATTTATGTAATGTCTTAACAAATAACTTGTTCTGCCCTATATGTTTAGCAGCTCTCTTAGTTGTAGCTTTCTTATTTAATTCTCTCTGTCCCTCTGCAGGTTGGAGGTGGCATGGGTAGGACACACCGAGTGGAGACAACGTTCCCTCGATTGGCTGATCCACTGGGTTATGTTCCTAAGGAAGATATATTGTGTGCTATAAAAGCAATAGTTGTCACTCAGAGGGAAAATGGGAGAAGGGATGACCGCCGGTATAGCAGGATGAAGTATCTGATTGATCGCTGGGGAATCGACAAGTTTCGGGCTGAAGTCGAAAAATACTATGGAAAGAAGTTTGAAGATTTCCGTCCTTTGCCCGAGTGGCAGTTCAACAGCTACCTAGGCTGGCAGGAACAGGTAATAATTTACCCAATATATTATCTTTAAAAAAAGGTCTCGTTTAGGAAGCATGCCCCCAGTACTTGAGTTGTTTTTTTTCTTCATTTATAGATTATAATTTTGATGTGTTTACTTCTCTCAATACAACTTCCACATCACATGCATACTTCTCTAATCTGTCACACTCCATCAGCATACATTTGATCAATCTGGTATTCTGTAGACTTATTCATTAGCAATTTCTATACTTAAAACTAGTTGTTTTCTGAATACTAAATTATATTACATTATTTTCCTATTAAAGGGTGACGGGAAATTATTCTATGGAGTGCATGTTGATAATGGTCGTGTTGGGGGGCAAGCAAAGAAAACTCTACGAGAGATAATTGAGAAGTACAATTTGGATGCTAGCATCACTCCAAACCAAAATCTCGTCTTATGTGGGATTGATCAGGCATGGAAAGATCCCATCACAGCAGCTCTTGCTCAATCTGGCCTGTTGGTAAGTTTTCCTTTGTTTATTTCATATCCCTGGCCTGTAATATGTAGCTCTACATTAGTTCCCTGTAATATTAAATCCTTGTAAGCTATTTTCTTTTGAAACTATGTTTGCAGCTGTGCCACATTCTATCAGTGTCATATTTCTTTCTATTACTAATTTCTGGTAATACTATGGTTTTTCTCATGTTGAAATTTTCAAAGAAACTAAAAGCATCAACTCATTTTTTATTCCCCCCAAGGGAAGTTTGATTTCTTGACAGTGCATCATGCTTGTGGGAATATTTTACTGAAGGTGGGCATTCATGTATGTAGGAACCAAAGGATGTTGATCCCCTGAATCTTACTGCCATGGCATGTCCTGCCTTACCATTGTGCCCTCTGGCACAAACAGAAGCTGAACGAGGGATTCTGCCGATTCTGAAACGGATTAGAGCAGTTTTTGATAAGGTACCATTTGTCATCTTGTCACAAAATATGAACATTGTGTATATGGTACCCATGTCACTTGACATAATGTTGTTTGATTAATAGGTTGGTATCAAGGATCACGAGTCAGTAGTGGTGAGGATAACTGGCTGCCCTAATGGATGCGCTAGACCATATATGGCAGAGGTTGGCTTTGTTGGTGATGGCCCAAACAGTTACCAGGTATAGGAGATACTGACAATATTTTCATTTAGGCTACATTCGTTTGGTTTCATTTTCTGTTATTTTTTCAGTTACCAGGTATAGGTGATACTGAAAATATTTTCGTTTAGGCTACATTCGTTTGGTTTCATTTTCTATTATTTTTTCATTGTTATGTTTTGTTTTTCTTATCTTCATTGATCTTTTTCTTTATTGTGACCCCAGATCTGGCTTGGAGGAACGCCAAACCAGAGTACCCTGGCTGAATCGTTTATGAATAAGGTGAAGCTTCAAGACATTGAGAAAGTTTTGGAACCACTGTTTTCCTATTGGAACAGTGCACGGCAGGAAGGTGAATCTTTTGGTAGCTTCACACACCGAATGGTGAGTGGGTCCTTATCTTTCTACAAGCACCTGCTCTATTGCTGATTTTCAAGATTAATCATTTGGAATTTCGCATGCCAAATGGACGCTCAAAAGTTCCCCCCCAAAATATTGTTCTTGCACATTATTCAGTCTTCCTGTTCTCTCTAATTACTAATCAGTAGAAAACGAACAAGATGGTTCAGTCTTTTCCTTCCTCTGAGTGTTTAGTCTCGCCAACATAGGGGCTGAATTAACATGGACACTAATTTAGAATCTTCTGTTACAGCTTCATGTTTAGTTTGATACAGGAAAATACCAAGCCAGATCAGAATATTGGTGCATGTTATCGACCATAAAATAATACATAGTGTTGTTAGCAACCACATCATTAGCCAGTAGGCAGTATGGATTACATAGCATTGCTATTATCAAACTGGACTTCTAGGGGTAGGGGGTTAAGCCTGAGATAAACTTTATCACTAACGGCGAATTGCAGTAGCTGAATACAGTATAGCTGTTGCTTTTCATCAAATGGTGCATCATCTCATCTATCTTTTTGCATAAAATCAGGGATTTGACAAATTGAAAGTAGTAGTGAACGCAGCAGCCGTGTGATGGACTGCTTTTTTTTCTGGACAAGCTGAGGACAGTTCTGACCACGGGTCAATGTGGGCATCGTTGAGGGCTCTCCGCATAACAACATAAGCAATGCAGCAGATAACTTGTCAATTTCGTTGACAAGTAGAAGACGAGGACTCACCGACTCGGGTTTGGAATTGTTCGTCATGTTCGTTGAGAGATGAGTAATCAAAATTTTTGTGTACTCTGGTTTGAAAAAGAAATGTGCTCATGAGAAAAAAAATCCCTGGCTGTTAACATTGGAATAAATTGCTCGAGAAATGTACTGAATAAAATTTTCCATGGTAGTGTTGTCTTTGCCTCATTCTGGCAACAGTGTGAATTGGACTCAATCCTATGAACATTCAGTGATTTGGGTTATTGGGCCCTTCATTTCTTGAATTGTTTGGTGGGCTATTCCTACAGAGAACACCCCCATTGCGTGAACAGGCCCATGGTGTGTCTCCTTGCTCTCCTTTCTGCTATTGAACAGGCTGGAAGCTATAGCATGAAAGCATGAAACGCGAATTTTTACTGTTACTAATTTAATTTTTTTTTAAATTTACAAAACTAATTTTCGATTGGGATCAATTGCAAAACTACCCTCTTGCCGCCCTGGCCACGGCGGGATTTTAAAAACCGCCGTGGCCCAGGGCGGCGAATGGCATCCCCGTCGCCCGGGCTAACGGCGCCGTCCGCCGTTAGCCCCAGGGACGCCACGTGGATTCGCCGCCCTGGGGGACGGCGGCGAATGTAATTTGCATTCGGCCCCCTGGGGCATTCGCCGCCGCCCCAGGGGCGGGTTATATCCATTCGCCGCCCTGGGGGAGGGCGGTTTTTTGCCAGCCCCTATAAAATCCCTTCCTGCAGTCGCCGCACGTCATTTCTCCCTTCCGCCTCCAGCGTTCGTCCAATAGAGCCGAGGGAAAGGAGGAGAAGTACAGCGGCGAAGCCCTCGCAGATTTTTTAGCCGAATCCAGGTATTTTTTTGATCTCCCTCTGTTATGTAGTCAATTTTTTAAACAAATGTTAATTAGTAGTAGACTTGTAGTGTAATATCCGATATAGTATGAAAATATTAGCGGTTTGGCATAACCATCGTTAGTGTTAAATTTATTTGGCCGTACTAGAAAAACATAGCGGAGAAGTAGTAAATTGTAGTTATTTTAAAAATAAATATGCTCCGCCATGGCCATCGTTGGTATACGTCATTTTGACACGTTAGATAAACCTAGCGTATAACTTTATTAGCGCCGCTGGGTCAGTTTGTAAAATATAGAAACGGTAATGGTTTGACTCATACGTATAGCCTTTTTATGGAACGAATATGATTAGTACAGATTAATAAAAATCTTTTTTATGAACAGAAATGGCAAATAGAGTTGTATTTGCGATATATCACGGTGAAGGAAATGTCAGACAAGGACAATATGGGGTAGATTTATCGGAGTTCAACGTAGCACAAAAGGAATTATAGCTCCAGCTGAGAGAAGTTTCCTGGAGTTTACAATTGGTTAATGAGGGGATTCGGAGTAGATCCTCAAGTAAATGCAATTACGGTGTACGCACTGGTTAGCTGGGCTGTGGAAGTTTTTGGTGGGAATTGATGCCAGTAGATTCAACGGCCAGCTGGTATTTTTTGTGGAGAGTGCACTGCAGCGAGGATGGGCACCGAGCATCCTAGTGGTAGTGCATGACGTGGTCAGCATTGATCAGGCTGGTCCGAGTACAGCGGAAGGCCCGATGAAACAGGGGAGCAAAATGAGGCAGGAAGACGAGGGTGCCGGAGAGGAAGGAGGCCAAGAAGACATGGGACCGGGGGGGTTTGCAGATGAAGGGAGAGACACCCAGTCTAGTACAGGAGATGGAAATTGAAGACTCAGAACCTGAGCATATGGAGGATGATTCTTCGGAGGACGATGTACACCCGGCAGAATGGGACAACGAGGACTTCTCCGGACTCGTTGTCTCAGAGGGGCACACCGTGGCATGGGAGTATCGCAGAAATGAAGTGGTGCAAGGCGCTAGATACGCCGAAAAAGCACAGTTGACAGAGGCTGTAAAGATTGGGCCGTGTCACTTGGGAGGGAGTTCTGGGTATCAAGTCCACAAGATCGGTGTACGAAGTGAAATGTGCAAGTTCAAGCGATGGATGTCCATGGAGGATGTACGCATCCAGGAAGAAAATATGACGACTGTTGGTCCGTGTCAATCGTGACGGAGCACAACTGCCATCTTCCGGGTGTTCAGAAGTACCACAAGAACATATCATCTGCATTCATCGCTTCAGAGCTGTATTATGCTGTTGTGGAGAACCTCCGGTTCGAGCCCAAGTCAATTATCAGCCGCATCGAGGAAAGTACAAGTACACCATTACATATGCCAAGGCATGGAGGGCCAAACAGAAGATAATTGAAATGAGATTCGGTAGTTTTGAAGCTTCGTACAATAATTTGCCTCGTCTACTGCAAACCATCTGTGCGAGGAATCCTGGCAGCTACACCGAAATCAAAAGTTTCCCATCGTTATCAAGTCCTGGGCAGAGCGTCCTTCAGCGGGCCTTCCTCTCTCTGCAGGCGTGCATGTTTGCATTTGTTCATTGCAGGCCATTCTCTGCATCGACGGCACATTCCTAACTGGAAAATACAGAGGGCAAATGTTGACGGCAATCGGAGTAGACGGGAACAACCAAGTGTTGCCAGTGGCCTTTGCCTTCGTCGAGGGCGAGAACACAGAGAGTTGGTACTGTTTCTGAAGCTGGTTAAGGAAAAGGTGGTGGGGATGAGGCCAGATGTATGTCTCATACATGACCGTCATCCAGGGATGCTGCGTGCAATTCAGGAGCTGCGAAACGGCTGCGCAGACAAGGATACCCTCCGGTGTGGGAAGATGTGAAGAGCAGATGGTGCATGCGTCACATGGGCGCAAACTTTTATAAGCAGTTCAGAAACAAGGAGCTGATGGCCATGTTCAAACGTTTGTGCGCCCAGAATCAACAGAAGAAGTTCAATGAGCTGTGGAGGAGACTTGATGAGCTGACAGCCAAATATAGACGCGAGAGTTCTGCAAGACCCCCAGCTAGAGGTGTTGACGGCCCTGAAGCTCTAGATGCACTTCCACCGATGACGGTACATTCAGAAGGAGGCCCGGTTCCTCGGTTAGCAGATTTTCGCAGTGGATCGAGCACGAGCCGAAGGAGAAATGGCATTGCTGTACGATGAAGGTGGAGCAAGGTACGGCATAATGACCACGAACCTTGCAGAGGTGTACAACTGGGTCATGCGTGGTGTTCGGCAACTCCCCCTTGTTGCCATCGTGGAGTTCATCCTACATAAAACACAGACGTACTTCCACGACAGGTGCAGACAGAATGGCCCATCTATGGCCGATGGAAACCTTTGGTTCGGCACCAAAATGACACAGTACCTTGAGGATAAATGCAAGAAGGCAAGAGAGCACCGAGTCCGAGTGCAGGGCACACGAGAGCGTAGATTTGAGATATTGTGTGCCGACAGGTCCAGGCGTGGCATATTCGCAAGGAAGCCTATACAAGAGTGTGTCCTAAAGGAAGATGGGACATGCACGTGCTCCTGCCGGAAACCAAGCTTGTACCACAAGCCCTGTTCTCATGTCATTGCCGCTTGCGGGGAGTGCGGCATTGATGAACGCCAATATGTGTCTCCGTACTTCAAAAAGGAAGCAATCATGCATACATGGAGTACCGAGATCTTTGGTTTCGGCATCGTCGGCACTTTCACTGAGGACACAAGTCCAGTTTATTACATCCCTGACCCGACGAAGGCAAGGAACAATAAAGGCCGACGTCAGACACGGAGGATACGCAATGATATGGACGAATCCGAGGCCGGCGTTAGCGCTCAACGTTGCAGTAGGTGTGGAGAGGAGGGACATACCTACAAGAAGTGCACGAAAGACGCTGAGGCCCCAAGTGCAGCGGAAGTTCCTATGGAGGGATCAGGCGCCGACGGAAGGCGGCCAACTGGGGAAGGCACCACTGATAGGCAGCGTCGTCGCAGGCGTCCTCGTGCACCTTCGGGTTATGTTGTCTAGTATAGCCACTCGTTGATGATGTAATCTCCCTATAATGTGTTAATTTTCTGTTAATTTTCTGACTATAATGCACTATGTTTAATGAGCTAATCCGTTCCGCTTCTTTTTCCTTACAGGTATGGACTACCAGACGCCTCAGCTGCTAGATCACGCCACGATCAGTCCCACCGGTCGTTTCTCTCGCGGTGCAGAACCTCGAGCTCGTACCTTACGTCCTCGACCTTCCAGGCGACTACTTCCCGTGGACGACAGGTTCACGACTAGGTACGTACGAACGTTGTACTGTGAATCTGTATATGTTAACTTACTAACTTGCTTTGTTTTGATTGTCAGGTTGCGGGAGGCAGGCCTTCTGCCGCTGTGTAGGCTGGTAGCAGCCGCGGTGGAGCCGAATGACCCGACGAAGAAGTGGGCTATCGACCGGTCGCTCCTCACAGCTCTTGTGGACCGGTGGAGACCGGAGACGCACACCTTCCACCTCCCGTGCGGTGAGATGGCCCCCACGCTGCAGGACGTCAGCTTCCTCCTTGGGCTGCCTCTAGCAGGCGATGCGGTGGGCCAGTTGACGGGCTCCAGGCGTGGCGAGAGGAGATCCTACAGCGGTTCGCCCCGGTTCACCGTGCTCCAGGGCTTCCCCTCGTCGGCGACATCTCCCCGTACACGCATGCGGGCCCCCCTCAGGCTTGGGTATTGAGCTACACGGTAGAATGCTTTATTGTTGTTTTATGTTCGTCCTTCAGTCCGTACTAGAATTACAGTGTCAACTTCGTTATATGTTAACGCAGCCTGATCAGCTAGCACCGGAGGCCGACGCGTACTCACTGCAGAGGAGCCTGGAGGCGTACCTGTTGTGGGTGTTCGGGTGGGTGATGTTCACCAACTCGCACGGCCACGCAGTCGACAAGGCTTGATCCCTTACGCGAGGGAGATAGCCGACGCCGAGGACGGTGCTGTTCCCCAGTACAGTTGGGATCGGCAGTCCTTGCCGCCACGTACAGGGGTCTGTGCGACGGCTGCAGGAAGACCGAGCCAGAAGCGGTCTTCACGGGTTGTCCACTCCTCCTACAGCTCTGGGCGGCAGAGCGGTTCGCGATCGGCCGCCCCGTTGTGGACCACAGTCCGTACGAGGCGAGCCTATACGTGGGTGTCCTACCGGAGGACTATCCGACGATGGGGACGGTGTGGTGTCGTCGTGAGGTATGTTCGGTGTTAGAACGGTAATGGTTTTTTTATGTTACTTGGACTAACAAGAACTCTTTTCCTGTTTGTAGCGTCGGTACGCTCACGTGCAGACGCAGAAGTCGTACCCAGACTTCGTCATGGAGTTCGACAGGATCACGGACGACGACGTTGTCTGGGAGCCGTACAGCGCCGAGGCGAGGCACGCGCGTGCGCCGCACGGGCTGTCGTCCCTCTGCACCAGGGACCAGGCGTACTGGTTGACGATGACGCCGATGCTGTTCGACATTTCTGTCGAGCCGCACTGCCCGCAGAGTGTGATGCGGCAGTTCGGTATGCGACAGACCTTCGGCCATCATCAACGCAGGGGCGTACCGCAACACGTTCACAGGTATATGTGGAAATGAATATTCCGTATTGTTATGCATTGTGTCACCGGTTGTGCTCTGCAGGTTAAGTCGGCGTGGCCAGGCCGCCGGTAGGCTGTGGAGACCCACCGTCGTCGACTACATCAACGACTGGCTCATAGCCACGGAGGACGTCATCACGGAGCTGCACCCCTACACAGCCGCCAGGTATGAGCAGTACCTTTCCTGGTACCAGGCCCATACCAGACTACGGGTGACGTACACTCCCGACGCTCCACAGGCGCACGTCGCGGGGGTGCGAGACGCATACCCGACGCACCGCGACCAGGACTACTTCCGCGCGGTGAGTCAATGGTTTTCATACTATTTTCAATGGTAGGTGCCACGCGCAACTAACCATGCATGTCCTGCTGAACAGGCGGACGATGCTAGGCAGGTCCACACGGAGCTGGACCTACTGCGGCAGCGCCTACAGGCTGGCATCCCTCTCACGCAGCAGGAGCAGACGATCACGTTCGACCGGATGTGCAACACGATGCGCTCGGTCGTCCGTGCTCTGAGTTGTCGCCGTCCCGATGCAGTCCCACCGATGCAGATACCTATGCGAGGTCCCCATGGTGAAGGGACATCGGCAGGAGCGGCGGGTTCTGCAGGGGCCAGTACGTCGTGGGGAGCAGGTCCTTCTGGTACCGCCGGAGGATCGAGGTCGGCAGCCTCCACGATCGGGCGAGGATTGTCAGGTACGTCAGGATTGAACCTATTGTACATAACTAATTGCACTTTTTATGCGGCTAACACGAGATTTTCTTTACCAGACCCACGCACCGGATCTCACCTCCACCTGGGGGACACTGGGCGGGGATCTGCCCCGAGCACCTCTGCTTGGATCTCTACCGAGGACGACCTCCTTCCGGAGCAGGACGTGATCGGGCCGTCACAGCTCGGAGGTGCACCGCACACACAGCCCCACGACGCCGCTGCTTCCCCTACTGCTCAGGCGGTCCGAGCTACCCGTGGGGTACCGGCGGACCGCCTGACGTACTCGCGCGGGCACGTGCGAGCGCAGCCTAGGAGGACGAGGAGGCGTATGACCTAGGGGCTATTGTTGTATTTATTTATTTATAGGTCTCGCATTACTTGTTTAAGTTTGTCATGTCCATATTCACCTCCTGTAGACTCGATCCCATCCTTCAGATACATTGTACTGCTAACAATGTAGTCTCGCTTGTTGTATTTCGTACTATGGGTGTCGCATTCATCATGCCGCAATGCGAATGGCTCGCATCTACCTATTATCATGTCATTAAAACGGACCGGCCTATTACCATGTCATTAATTAAGTTTTACCAAAAAAAAACTTGAAAAAATGATCAGCACGATTTTACAAACCAACGCCCATCATTGTCGGATTATAAAAAAAAACTGTCAAAAACATACCCTAAACCACGATTAAAACTAAATTTTGTTAAGCGTGTAGGCGAAAGACGGGGAGGAGTGGATTGCGAGTGCCAATCCAGACATACGAGGACTGGAATGCGAGTGCCGATCCGGGAATACCCTCAGTTTGACAAGTTCTTTTCACGACGTGAACAGTATATGATATTTGGTTTTTTTTAAACATCGACTCAATAAATGCAATGGCGCAATAAATAAAATTTAAGAATTTAATTTTGACAAATAAATTTTCAATAATTTTGGGGTGAAAAATTAGCTACAAAATTTTCAAATTTGGTAATTTGCAAATGGCTCCAGGGGGCCGGTCCGATATCTAATCGGACGGTCCGAGGATTTACCGCCCTGGGGGACGGCGGCGAATGCCCCCAGGGGGCCGAATGCAAAATTACATTCGCCGCCCTCCCCAGGGCGGCGAATGTAATTTTGCATTCGGCCCCCTGGGGGCATTCGCCGCCGTCCCCCAGGGCGGCGAATCCACGTGGCGTCCCCGGGGCTAACGGCGCCGTCCGCCGTTAGCCCGGGCGACGGGGATGCCATTCGCCGCCCTGGGCCACGGCGGTTTTTAAATCCCGCCGTGGCCCAGGGCGGCAAGAGGGTAGTTTTGCAATTGATCCCAATCGAAAATTAGTTTTGTAAATTTAAAAAAAAATTAAATTAGTAACAGTAAAAATTCCATGAAACGCACTACTAGTACTACTACTAGTAGTAGAACATAAAGCTGCTGTATCCCAAAACCGAAATGCGTGGAGGAAACAGACCACGATGAAAGCTGCACCTGCAACACGGGTGGCGAAAAGCCCTAGCCTGTCACACTGTGCGTGCGTGCCCGCGTGTCGGCACGCGAGTGCCCTTTTCTGCCCTGCGCCGCGGGGAGCGAGCGCCCGCGAAGCTGCCAGCCGCAGGACCGCAGCGAATGGGGCTCGCTGCTCGTCGCACGCAGAGCCGCAGACGCCAGCATCACGCCGGCCGCGCATCGGGCCTGAGGCTCGCGTGCACGGGCGCCGCCCATCCACCGTTGGTTCGGTGGGATGAAAACAGTGCCAAACAATATTATTTTTATGAAAACGATCTTAGTATTTTTTATATCGATTTTAATATTCTCTCTTTTTTAATATTGACGCCGTTGACTTTCAAAATTACTTTTGTCCATTCATCTTATTCACAAAAATTACGTAATTATTAATTATGTTTTATGATTTGTTTTACTACTAAATGTTTTAGTACTTTAAGTATGATTTATATTTTTTATATTTATATAAAATTTTTAAATAAGACGAATGATCAAACGTAATTATGAAAGTTAATAGAGTCAGTTATTAAAAAAAGAGGAAGTACGCGTTGATAAAAATTAGAAAAATTAAATTTTATATATGGTTAGAAAAAACAGTTAAAAAGATATCAATTTTTATATTATTTTTATAGTGTCAGTACGGTTTCCGGGTATATCCCCGCGATCTCCCGTTACACCGTGAAAAACCCCCAAACTCAGCGCGATCGCGGTCGCGCTACAGCGTGCGGCAGCGGCAGCGTCGCGATTTATTGCATGGAGAGCACCATTCCACCAGCCGGTGCCTGAGCCGCATGGCCGCACCGAGGAGGCCAAGACCGCACGAACGCCACGACGCATTCCGCTAGCTTTCCAGTGCTGATCGGCTGTATGATGATGTCTATGCGGCACCTACATCGAAAACTGAGTCATTGGGATGCATATGGACCCAGACCCAACACTGCTGCTGCAGCACCATGCTGAATTGCTGATACATTGCTCCACGCATCTATCTGGTGTTTAATACACTACCACCACTACTATCAACCAAGTACACAACAGAAATCCTGAGAAGAGAAGCGATCAACACTACTACTCCTACGTGCAAGCATTGAATGGAATGGTCCAGTTTCAAGTTTCTTTCGACTGCAAAGCTGAGAGTCATTCAATATGCAGGCACGACTTTATGCATTGGATCAGCAATTCAGTTTCACAGGACATGCCACGGGGACTTAACTCCTGCCTTGTCTTTGAGCATGTATATTATGCAAGGATTCAATGAATGCCCAAGTGAACAGTTCGTTTGATGGACCATGGAAGAAGAAGGAAACAGTGGAGACATGTATACCAAAACACACAAGCAGTGTCTTCAATGTTGCACAAGAGTGACAAGAAGACACTAGACACATGCAATTCGTTGAGGTTGCTCTACAGACTAGTATACAACCCAGTCCAGAACACCCAAGACCACAACAGCACATCCAAGCCATCCAATCTGTATCAGACAGCGCTGCTAACATATACTCCCGGGGATAAGGCTGGGATTTATTTCTTCCCGGGGATAAAAAATCCAACCCAAGGGAGAAAATTACCAGCGTGATTACGGTATTAGTATCACAACAGCTGCTAAACCTAATTAAAATCCTAATTAACACTGGTGTGATTAATCACTGGCTGGGTGGACTGGAGAGTGGGACTGTGGGAGTGGGAGCCTGGGAGGCTACAGGAATATGAAGCACTCCATGGCCACCGAAGGGTTGTCTAACGACTCCTTCCCGTCGCCGTCGGCGCCGGCAACGTCCTTCCCGCCGGTGGCGGAGGCACTGGCCTCCTGTGCGCGCGCCTGCGGTGGCGGTGGGGGTGGAGACGAGGAATGCGGAGGAGGCCCGCGCGATTGCGTCGTAGTCGTCGACGACGCCGGCGAGTGCTGCGGGGGCGTCTCCTGCGCGCGCCGCGGCGAGGCGCGGCCGCACGGCCTCGGAGGGACGGGTGGCTTCCTCTGGGGACACGAGGCGGCACCGGCGGCAGCGCCGGCGCCGTGCCGGCGCTGGTCCTGTGCCCGTTTCGCGGCAGGAGACGGGGACCTCCGGGCGGGCCGCTCAACAGGCTCGCGCCGCGGCGGCGGCGGCGGCGAGGGAGACGCGCGACCTCCTCCAGGGCGGCCGGCGCCGGGAGCCGCAGGACCTCGGTCCTGCCTGGCGCGACCGAGCTCGCCGGACACGACCGCCCTCTTCCTCGCCGGCTTCCCCGGGGACCGCTCGGGCCCCGTGGCTGTGGTCGCGACAGACGATTCTGACGCCGCCTCCGACTTCTCGCTGGTGGCACGCTCCGCCCCGACCACCCGACGGGCCCGACTCCCATCCCTCACCCTACCGCCACCGCCGCCACCCCCACCCTTCGCCCTCACCTTCTCCCCTCCTCGCTCCACGGACGGCGCCACGGCTCCATCCACTCTCCTCAGCCTCTGCCTCGGCCTCGCCCTGGCGCTGGGGGTCTCCGAGAGCACCTCCTTAACCTTCTCCTCCTCCGTCGGCGGCGGGTCGCGAGCCTCCACCCGCCGCCGGGGAGCTTCTACCTCTTCCCCCGCCGCCGCGGCGCCCGGCAGCAGCTCATCGCTCTTCTTGCTGACACAGCAGCCCATTCTCCCAGCTCCCTAGCTTCCCCTCCTCGCTTCTTGCTCAGCTCCACTGCTCCAGCTACCTACAATGCCATTCCCCGCGAGCGCGCGCGTGCTGGTGGGCGGCGAGAGAGACGAGAGGAGGGAGGAGGAGAGGAGAGTGTCAGTGGAGAGAGTGGACAGTAGTGGCTTGGGGTTTCCCTCCGTTGTGCTTTGATTTGTGTGAGGAGGAGGAGGTGTTGTGGTGGGAGACCGGGAGTCAAAGGGCTGGACGAGTGAGGCAGTGAGCTGCTATCAGGGTTAGTGATGTGATCAACGTGCGATTAAAATATGATCAGGTACAGTTGCTGATTGGTGCAAGGGGTTATGCATAGTGATGAGCTGTTCACCACCTCTTGATAGTCCTAATCTGCTGCTCAGCTCTTCTACCGTTATGTGCAGACCTGTACTGTCCCGAACGTTGGAGCTTTTCACCCATCTTGCAGCAGTTTGTCGCTATTTGTTGCAGTTGGAAAAGCCTACCTAGATGTGCTCTTGTGATCTTGTCCACAATGCCTGGTTACCGGATCTTCCACAAAGTTTTTCTTAACGGAATCATGTGCTTGAGCGAATTTGATTTATACCAAGTTCAAAGTCGTTTAGCTTGCAGAAGCTACCGAGCGAATTTGACGTGGAAGGTGAAGTACATTGCTTTCATGTGAGATTCATGCAAAAAAGATACCACTTTCTATCCATCCGTCGACTGATCTCCAAATCTCAATCAATTAAATGGATGTTACTAGATCCAGAGCAGATAGTCCGATAATCTTTTTAACCTCCAGCTCGAGAAAAATAGGTGAGATGAGTGAAATGGTAGAGAGGACTAAGTGGTAATGACAGCAATAACTTTTGTTCTTCTCTAGATTAGGTCTTTAAAGTTGGTGGCGGTAGGGAAGGGGGGCACGTAGGCAATGAGGGTGGCTTTAAACGAAAGCCAAGGTGGTAGAGCACTGATGGTGGGCGGCAGAGACAGACAGATAGTGAGGTAGCGGCAGCATAGCCGAAGCTGTGAGGGTGGAAGCAGGTGGTTGGTGGGTCGGCATAGAGGGTAAGGGGGACCATGCGGTTAAAAGGTGATGGGTTGTGGCAATGGATCCAATGGCTCATCGTCAGAGTCTGACGATGGAGAATAGGCGGGATAGAGGAATCGCGTTAGGGTTGATAAAGAGGTGCGACGGAGGTGTAGCAGCAGCGGCAAAGCAGGGAGGACGTAGCTAGTAGGTTTATATAGAGGCGTCAGCATGGCTCGAGGTAGAGGAAGGTGGCACATGAGGATGGTGACCGTGACTCGAAGGTGGGGCGACTAATTGGGAATCAGGAGGAGAGGAAAAGGTATTAAATTATCGGAATTGCTTCTTTCCAGTCGTGCGATACCATCAGACTCAGACGCTCAATGCCATAGCCCACACATGCTTTTATTTGTCTGCCCATGAGACCCATCTAAAATAGTTGTAAATCTATGCTTTGCCTACCATTCATTCTTGTTCTTTTCCTCGTCCAACCTTTGTACTGCACTGTTTGCTTTCTTCGTTGGAGAAAGGATGAGCAACCGTTTAAGTTTCACACATTAGCTTGTTCGAGTGCCGGCTCAACTGTAGTAGCTCACATGGCCAAGGCCACGACCACCTGTCATCCCCTCCTACCACGCCAACACCTGTGCAGCCCTTCCCCCACCTCCTCTATTTCTCCTCCCCAACACTTCTAGCTCACTATACCATTGCTTAGGGAAGCAGTAGATCTAGACGAGGAAAAAGACGAATTCGGCTACCGGAGTAGAGAAAGAATACTAATTCATTCGTGGGAGTAGCCGAATAAGGTGAATGGTAGGCTTATTGTAACTCATTATCTGATCTTGTTGTACTTTGTTGTATGCGAGTTTCACCTCTCTCTGATCTGATGTTGCACACGATGTGCATTGCAGACAATATTTTTTTTTTCATGTCATAGTCAATTTTTTTAGATGTTTCACATAATGATTTCTTGTTGTTGCAATCAGTATTTTTTAATGTTGTATATGGTTGAAACATTTATAATCGAGTGATGAAACACGTAAAAATATTTTTTGAAACATTTTTTATCCAGCGATAAAACATTTGAAACATTTTCGGTACAACACCGTCCGCTGTTTTATAAAATGTTAGACCTCTAACACCTAATTATCTCCTTAAATTATAGTTGTATGAGTTTGAAATCATCCCAGATGTAGAAAAGTGATCGATATTAGGAGAGAAATCAGTTGTCTGATAATACAACAAACAAACCTAGCCATTCGGATAGGACGTCAGAAATACAGGGAAAAATGCATTGCGCTTGTACCGCTGGACGCAATCACGAGACAAGTATTGCTATCTCTCGCGCCATTAACAATCCAAAACAACTCCGATCACGCCAAAGTAGACTCTACTCTGAATCCAACAGGCAAGCATGCTACAGCAGAAGAAGGCCAATTCTAATTGTCAGTGGACTTAGATCTAATTGAAGAATAATTTCTACGATAATTTCAAAAACCCATCTCATAAAAGATATACATGTAAACTTTACTACACTTTACTTATTTTAGAAGAGGGAGACCTTCTTAAAAAGATAAGTGCTCTTCTAACCACTTGAGCAATACGTGCTGGAGAGAATTAGAGAAACACACGCGTGTGCTCGTTCGTCTCGTCGGGCTTGGGGCGGGGGGGCCAGCGCACACGATATGCACGTTCGGTTTGGTTACAGATTATAAAAAATATCATAATTACACGATGCACGTCCAGTTTAGTTACAGATTATAAAAAAAATCATAATTACACGTCTTATAAATACCGAACCGTCGCTATCATGGTTTTACCGTCCTGCACTCCTTTGGCAACATCATCAAATACAGATAAGCATGGACCACGTATTCGGTATTCTGGCCAGCCGAACCTGACAAAAGTGCTAGCCGCCGCCAACGGCGAGCGGTGGTGCCAGCCTCCTCCGTCCGCCGCATCGCCGCCGCGTGCACGCACAAAGCGAGCCGTCTCCTTCCGCGGCCGTCCAGGACCCGCCGTCCCGCCGCCCGCTTCGCCGCGGAGTAGAGTAAACGAGCGAGTGTGGGCCGAAATGATGGACCTAACTGGAAAATCGGGTGAGCCGGGTCCAATCTGAAAAGGCCGGCCCACTCAGCCCACCGGCCCACTCGCGGGCCATACGGCACCAACACCAACACGGCCCCGAAACCTACGGGCTCTAGCATTCCTCGGCCCACTCGACAACCTAACCTGACCCCACCTGTCATCCACCAGCACGCACACAGCCAACCTCGTTTCTCTTTGCCCGCACTACAACACGCGACACCGCGACGCGAGAGCTGGAGAGGGAGGGACGGACAGCAGCACGCTAGTGGAGCAGCGGTTGGCCACCGCGTCCATCGCCGTTCGCCGTCATCGTCACCGTCTTCGTCGGCGGCGGAGCAGGCGGCCATGGCGGGGAAGCACGGCCGCAACGGCGTCGAGGACGAGGACGTCAATCCCTTCGCGGTGAGTGCTCCTCGCTCTACCCCGCTCCATCCGCCATCCCGTGCGCGCTGCTCTTCGAGAAGCTTCGGTGTTTGCGTAGATCTCGGGACGGCCTTCCCTGATCTGATAAACGTAGGATGTGGTCGCATTTGGGATCCATCGTTGCTTGGTTCCTGGCGTGCTGGATCTGGGCGTGGGAGTAGGGTGCGATGGCAAGATGCGGTTTTGGGTGGTTGGAGTAGGAGATTACGCTGTCGGTTAATTGCTCTTGGAGTGATTAGTCAACTACGGATCTGTGTTTTGCGGTGACTTGGAGGATATATGTGTAGTAGTACAGCCTCGCTTATTTGCTGCAACTCGGAATTCGGTTTTGTAGCATACTAGAGCAATGGAGTAAATCTAGGATGCTCTTATTCTACTACTAGTATTTTACTAGTAGAAGTGATCTCGACCGTTCATATACGAATTCTACTATGGTAGTTAAGGTGGTAGTAGAAATAGATCTGATCTATTAGATTAGAAAATATGAACGGTCTAGATTAATTCTACTACCAATAGAGAGTATTGTAAAACACCTCAGAGCAATGTGGTTTTTTGGTATGCTGCAAGTACAACTTGGAACTAGTTTGGTATAAATAGAATTGTTGGAGTTCGGGGCCTCAGTGCCATGCTTTCTTTAGCTTTTTAGTGAGTTGCAAAATTATGCAGGAAGGACGTCCAATTTTGATGTCCCACTTACTGCTGTTTTTGAGAATGCAATGGGATGCTAAGTGTTTTACCTTCCGTGTCATTTTAAGACTAAAAAAATATAAGACACTGTTTTGGCAGGCATGTGATGTTCCTTGTTGCTGTCTTCAATCAAAACTTTTGATGTTTCAGCATTAGTAGTCCTTACATATGCTTTTGATATATTATTATATGTTGGCACTTCTTGTAACTCATAAAAACATGTCGTTACTGGTTGCACAGAAGCTTATAATGTTGATGTTATTTTCCACTTAACTTTGTGATTTATTTACCTTCCAATTCCTCCTATATTGCAGGGAGGAAGTGTTCCCCCAGCCACCAATTCTCGACTCTCGCCTCTTTCTCATGAGCCAGCTGATTTTTACAATGTGGACATTCCACTGGACTCAACTAAGGTATATGCAATTCCATTTAATGTTCATTATTGTATCGACTTCTAGTTTTGAGAATGTTATATCCACTAAAAACTAATGTTAATTGAGCTTCTTTGCTGTAAAGGTGTGATGCTCACACCATGAATTGTTTGTCATGGTCAGTATTTGATGTGTTATAATGTAGAGTTAGAAAAATATCATGTTCCTTTATTTATAGTTTTATACCATCTGCCAAGTTAGTTTCAGTTATTCTTAGTTTGTTTTTGGATTTATGTCCCACATCCATTTCTTTGTATTTAGGATTTGAAGAAAAAGGAGAAAGAACTCCAGGCAATGGAAGCTGAGCTAAACAAAAGAGAAAGGGTGTGTGTGCCTTACAATTCCTGATTTTGTTTCTCCTGTGCTCTTTTCTGGTTACACTTAAGTGGTGCTCAAAAACAATATATTTCATATGTGACTAGAAGCTGGTGCTTGATGCGTTGTGTTATTCATTTTTATATCCAATCAAACCGTGTTTTATATGGATTTCCACTGTATTTAATAGCTAACTAATTATCCTAGTTCTAGAATCCTTTTTTTAAGAACAAGAGCTCTATGGTCCTTACAATTTCCTAGATGCTATTTGGTAATTATCTGATGATTTGACCATACCAGTGTGGTAAATTTTGAGCCGTATACTTGTTGGTAGTCTACAAATGTTTTGTGCCTCAGCCTGCCCAAAACCAAGTAAAATTGTAGAGCATGATCAGCTATTTGACTTGCTGAATATGTAGTTTTGTGTTGACCAAAGGTACTGGAGAAACTGCCTGTTGGTGATGTCTTCATGTCTTAAATCCTACAAGCTAACACAAAACTTGCTTTCATTCTGCTTGATCGCATAGCATTTCTGCTATTACATAAAGTATGGTTTTTGCATCTTTCAATATATTAACAAGATAGGAAACTCGTGTCAATTTTTGAATAAGGTGGCTTAATTAAGGTGTGGTATATGAACAAATCTTTTTTCGCATTAAATGGTTCACTTGAAAAAACCATGTTTCTTGAACCTTGTAATTACTATGTTGAACTTGACTGTGAGATGTCAGAGCATTTTTCTAATACCACGAATGGGATTTGTTTGTTAATGTTATGTTCCATGTGTCATATTAACTCTATGCACTCTTCCTTCTCTAAATGCTAACCTGATTTCTTCTTTGTCTCCCTGCCCTAGGAACTGAAAAGGAAGGAAGAGGCTGCAGCCCAAGGTAAATTACATTCTTTCCTTTTGCTGGCTAGCTTGTTGTTTTGTTTCCTTAGCATAAAGATTTGAATGTGCAAGCATGTTTGGTCAAGGAAAGAAAGTTTTGCTTGCCAACTCAAGTTGAGTAAGGTGTGTTATTGTGGGATTTGTTCACAGAGAAAGCAACTTAAATATAATCAATTTGGATTTTATAGGATGGGATATCAGGGTTATCAATTATCACAGTTTATGGTATAGGTGATATTTGCTAATTGGATTCCTTTTCTCAGCTTTATGATTAGAACTGCATTCTTTTATGACTTTGGAGTTATTTTGCATGGATCTGGTTTTAGGTACTTTCAAATTAAAAAAAATAGCAGCTGCTGTTTGTTATCGGATTTGATTTGATACTTCTTTTGCATTTGTCGGCTAGAATTTGTTTGTACTGTTGTAGCTAGAATGCCCGTTAGAACTGCTTGCTATTTATTTCCCTAACTTCACCCTTCTCTTTTGCAGCTGGCATTGTCATTGAAGATAAAAATTGGCCACCCTTTTTCCCTCTCATTCACCATAATATTTCAAACGAGATACCTATCCATCTACAAAGAATGCAGTACCTTGCATTTTCTTCGTTTTTGGGTAAGCTCTAGTGGTGTTCAATAGTTGTGTGGTTTTTTTGGTTGATCATGTTACATTTATTTTTTCCATCCATATTATGCACGTGTAAAGTAATTATCAACAGAAAGAAAAGACAATAAGTCTAGATTCTTATTCATTGACTGTTACCAAGGGATTTATCATTCCAATTAAGTAGTGAACTGAGAAGTTCTTCGTGGAACCATCTTGGTATACAGAGGCTGATTCATGGATTTTGTATAGAATTGCTAAACTTATAGTTCTTTTGGTCCACACATGTGATCTCATGCAGGATTGGCAGCCTGCCTATTTTGGAATATCATAGCAACCACAACCGCATGGATTAAAGGGGAAGGTAAAACCAAAGTGTACCCAACATCAGCATTGTATGAAATGTGCCATCAATTTTGACACTTGAAACTAATAGGTCTGCTGTGCTTTCACAGGTGTTATCATCTGGCTGCTTGCCATTATCTACTTCATATCTGGTGTACCTGGTGCTTATGTGTTATGGTACCGCCCTCTTTATAATGCAATGAGGTTGGATATATTAAATCAGCATTGTTGGCTACAATAAAGTTCCACCTTTTAAAATATCTCATGTGCTAGTGTCTTGTTCTTTTTCAATGCCTGTTACAGAACTGAGAGTGCTTTGAAGTTTGGGTGGTTTTTTCTGTTTTACCTGGTAAGATACGGTAAACTAAAGGTTTTGCAGAGTCACATATTAGCATTAAATTAAATGAGCCAAGCATGAACAAATTCATCTATACTTCATAACCAACTGACAATCTTTGTCCATTTCCAGATTCATATAATCTTCTGCGTGTGGTCAGCTGTGGCTCCTCCTTTTCCTTTCAAAGGAAAATCTTTGGCGTGAGTCTCCTATTCTTTTTCTTGTGTGCGAACTGCCTGAGATACGGCGCTAGATGTGAGGAGCTACAAAGTTTCCTTATTTATTCAAATGTCTTACCAAAACTATTATTCCACAAATTAAATTGCAGTTCCATTGAACGATTAGTCTGAAGCTGGTAAATAGTTGTCAAACCTCATGTTCCTGAACCAGTAATTGCCTTCTCCATGAGTTGTGAATGTTGATATCTGCAACTGAACCATTGCAGAAACAATAGTATGTTTCTAAGGCACATAATTTGTCGTCCTAGTTGTGGATCTATAAGGAAACAGTGTAAAATAGGTTACATGCAGACAAATGCTGTGATGATCATATTTGTTGTTGAACGTGTTAACAAAGTTCACTCACATTGGTTTACAAGAACCGCAATCCAATCAATGCTGAACTGCTGTTGCTGTTAGAGCTTCTCTGATAAATCTTTGCACCACAAACTACCAAATCTTGGTCGTCTTCCTCGAATTGCTCAGTAAAAAATGGCCCTGCTTCATACTGTCCATGATATATATTCGTGTTTTAGATCATTCTACTACAGTATATTTCTTTTTTTTTTAAAAAAAGAGCTGACTGTATCTCTGCTGTTTTTGTTACTAGTGGGATTTTGCCTGCCATTGATGTCATAGGCAAGAGCGCTATTGTGGGGGTAAGTATGTATTGCAATGGTGATACTTATAAAATATCAAGTTTGCTGTCAGGACTAAGTTTTCTTGTGATGTTACATATTCATTTTACTGAGTTTATGTGCCAAGAATTTACTTACGAGTGGAAGAGTTGCATGGTATTGATAACTAGCCATATACCATCACTCCTCTCCCTCACACACACGCTGCTTTCTGGCTGGCTTGGTCAGCCTTTTAAAGCCATATACTGGATTCACAAATCTTGTATAATACTTCTAACTTTTATTTGGCATTTTCACTTGGCAGATATTTTACTTTGTTGGGTTTGGATTATTCTGCCTCGAGTCACTGCTGAGCATTGGTGTCATTCAGGTGGGTACTGCCCCCTCTTGTTATTTGCACGGTTGAACCATAGACCAGATCTATCTGAAAATCTTAAGTCTGCCTATGGTTTATTACACATTCTATCTCCTAGCCATTTGTAGCTAGCATGTAATCTCTAAAAGCCAAATGATTTGATCGCTTGACTTAGTTAGCACTTAATATCTGAAAGCCAAAGGAATTCTTCTGATGATGAGTTTGTGATTAACAGATTGTGGTGTCTTGCTATTGATGAGTAAATTCACTGAGAATGCATTGGTACCAATAGGCATAAATAGTCCTCGATTCCTTATATAGCTTGATATCATGTTCATATTAGATATTCTACAAAGCTAGGACATTCTTACATTTCAATAGTTTCTGAGATAAATTTTCATTTTACAGCAAGTATACATGTACTTCCGTGGAAGTGGAAAAGCCGCCGAGATGAAACGTGAGGCGGCACGTGGTGCTCTGAGTTCCGCATTCTGATGAATATGTCTTGAGCAAAACTATAGCCAGAGGATGAGTGGGAAGAAACACGAAACAGGATTTGCCAATTGAGAATCGCATAGTGTACATCCCTGCCGGCTGAACAGCGTGCGGATTTGTATCATCGAAAGCACCCAGCCATTAACTTTTTGCTCTTCTGTAATATATAAGCAGCTTTCTTGTATGGATGCGCCAAGGTGTTTGTTTCCGCTCGTTGACAAGATTTTAGATGTGGACGTGTGTTGATAGGGAGAAGTGTTGAATAGGTGGAGTAGACATACATACGCGTGCCTGGGTGAGATAACTTGTTTACCTTGCAACATGGTTGCAACACGTTGTGTTTATCTGTTGACACGATTTTTGTTTGTTATATGATGATTTATGTTCTCCTTTTTCTCTGTTCTTATGACTTTCCTTCTCTGCAATGCTGATTCTCCTTGCCTTTGGGCCAATACCCTTTTCGTTCTCAGGCCCATGACTTGGCCCAGGCAAAAACCCCTTCTCACTCAAACAGAGGCACGCAAGCCCTAGACCCCGCACACTCGAACACCCGATCCCCCCGCGCCGCCCCCCCACCCAACTCGCGCCTCCTACCTCGACGCCAGCGCGCCAACGGGCACCTGCACCGCGGCTTAGGTCTCCTCGACGGAGTAGCCTCGCGCGCGCGGGGAGGCCGACCCATACCCAAAGCCCACATCCCTTCCCGAACCCAGCAGCAGCGGAGACAGATTCCCTTCTCGCTCCCACCACCAGCCATATGAACGCGCTCGTGCCGCGCGGCGCCGCAGCGAGGACCTAAAACCCTAAACCCTTGCAGCGAGCGATAAAGCAAGCATGGCGGCGCCCCTCCCCCCAAACCCTAGCAAGCTCTCCTTCCCCACCCATGGCGCGGCATCCTAGGCCCCCAACCCACTCACCGCCGCGCGCGAACTCGGACACCGACACCGGCTTCGACCCCGTCGAGGAGTGGCTCGTCGACTTCGACCAGACCATGGCGGACGAGATGGCCAAGGGCCTCGGTCTTGGCGAGGAGGTGGTGGTGGTTCCGGACGCGGTGGAGCCGACGAGCTGCGACGCTGGTAAGGTCTCTGGTGGGTTGGTGTCTGAGAGCTGCGGGGTCGGTGTGAAGGAGAAGGTCCTGGAGGAGAAAGGGGACGCCTTGGTCGAGCAATTCGGCACCTCTTTGTGCGGCGAATTGGATGTCAAGATGGAGCCTGAGATGGGAAGCGGAGGATTGTGTCCGCAACTTGGGCAGGATCAGCTTCCGGCATCCGGTATTGGTGATTTGGCTGTAAGAGACGGTAGTTCAGAAATAATGGTGGATGCTGAGAGGAGTAATGTACCTGTTGATGCTGACATAAATAATATGGCCTTGGCCTTGGTGAAAGAGGAAGCGGAAGTTAGAGGAGACAAAGAGGACGAGAGCGATGAGGAAGAGTCTGAGAGTAGTGAGGAGTCAACTGACGGTTCGTCGAGCAGTGACGAGGAGGAAGATAAGAGGGCAAAGGAAGATGAGGAGTCAAGCGAAGCCACTTCGAGCAGTGATGAGGAAGAGCAGATGGCCAAGAAAAATGGCGGTGTCGGTGACACGGATTCCCTCTTTGAAGAGGGCGAATTGATGCTTGCAAGTGATGATGATGAGGAAGCACCAAAGGGTCCTATCAAGTCCAAACACGAAGCAGAGGTATAACCATGGACTAGTTTCTGCTGTTCATCTCCCTCTCTTCACTTATTAGGTGCTGTTTTCTTGGATGTACTGGAATTATAATTATTTGCTAATGAGTACATTTCACTATCTAGCTAGCGTAATAATTGGCATGATAATAACTATTTTTCTTACATGGCTTGTATACTACCCATCGTCCTTACAAAGTGAGTTTGTATAGAGTTTTCCATTTGTTGTGAAATCCACGGACTGTGTATGTCTAGATAATATGCAGCGACGAAGTAATTTTATAAACAAAAGAGTGGAATCTGATGTTTTTTTCTTTTTCTTTACTTAATTTTTTATGTTGTTTGTGTCTACTCTAAACCAGTATACTTTGCAGGTCCTTCCTCCAGTGCCAAAGATTGAAGTACAGCTGGAACCACATCACCAGACCCTACCAGTGGGAGCAATTTCAGCTGTAAATTTACTTTTAACATGCACTTTTTTATTTGAATATTTGTTTCTGTAATGAATCATGAAAAAATGCCTTCTTATTTGATCTCAGGACTTTGTCAGCAGTTATTTACATGTGACATCCAGTGAAGATTCACCCTTTTTTTTATTCTAATGGGTGCTAAAAGCAGTAGTTAGTTTGTATAGCAGATTAGGGATCTATTCTTCAAATCTACTGAGATATATTTGTACTGTATTTATGGTGCTCTGTAAGTGTCTGGTTTTGCTGGTTATACTTATACATTTTCTCTACTGCTGGTACCATTTTCAGTAGCATACTAATCTGCCATAGTATCTAAGATAGCTTTAAAAAATGACGCTTATCAGTTAATCCTAGCATGATGGATTATATACTATGGGTTCCTTGTCCTGACTATTTGCCTGTTTGCTGTGCTTCCAGATCATGGGTGAGAGAGTGATTGTTGAAGGTTCAGTGCAACACAATCCCCTGAATGAGGGTTCGATACTCTGGATAACAGAAAGCAGGACTCCGCTTGGTATAGTTGATGAATTGTTTGGACCAGTAAAAAATCCATACTATCTTGTACGGTACAACTCTGCGGGAGAGGTGCCTGCTGAGATCAGTGCAGGAACTGCTGTCTCTTTTGTTGCAGAGTTTGCAGACCACATCCTGAATATGAAGGAACTGTATGCCAAAGGCTATGATGGGTCTGGAGAGAACGATGAGGAGCAAACGGATCCTGAATTCTCTGATGATGAGAAAGAGGCCGAGTACAAAAGATCATTACGGCTGGCAAAAAGGCAGACTGATAGGCAGCATGAGGGTAAGAAAACTTCTGGTGATAAGAAGAGAGCACAACCTAGGGGTGCTGGATTTCGAAAGGACATGCAACCTAGGAACCGAGATGGACCTACACCAGGTCGCCAGTCACAACCTCGTTTCAACCACCCTGATAAGGCTCCTGTGGTTGATGCAACCCGCCCGTTGGGGTCTCAAGACGGACCTATGAGTGCGCCAACAATGCTGCCACCAGGCCCAGTTCATCCTGTTATGCCTTCAGCTAATCAACTTATGAACCAGATGGGTGGTTGCTTCCTCAATCCATCTCGGCAGTTCTTACCACAGCAGCCTAATGTTATCTGGCCAGGCGGTCTTCCACCTACACCACATCCAAACATGGGGGTTGAAGGAGCTGCTTTTGCAGCTAATATCATGCAGAACCTACTTATCGGAGCCAACCAATACCAGCAACAGTTCCAGAACCAGAACTTTGGTGGCTTCCTGCACCAAATGCCTGTACCTCCGCCTCAATTTATGCCACAAGGTGGAATGCCTACTAATCCAATGGCATTTGGTGGACCAACGATGGCACCGATAAATCCTCCATTTGGTCCACCACCTCAATTGCCTATGGATCAAGGTAACTTTGGGCAACCTCCACACATGGCTGGCCATACACTGCAACAACGGCCTCCCGCAGGATTTCCCAGTGGCCAAGGATTTGGGCACCCAACGCCGCCGCAGGGAGATGGAGAGCAGCCACCTATGCAATTCAGTTCTGGGCAGTTTAATCATGGGAAGTCGTCCTTCCGTGGCAGAAGGACGCAGCAACAGGGAGGCCGGCACTCTTCTGGGAGAGGCGGTGGCCGTCACCGCAGATAGGTAAGAGTGTCGTGGTTTTATACCCAGTGTAATTTTGGCTCGTCGAATGATTCAGTATCTATGCTTGAATGTATTATTCGTAGATTGAGGCATGATCAGTTGCATGTAATATTCAATTTGTTTCATTTACAGTGAATTTCACTTTGGACACCCTGTGTGTTTGCCTATGTTTCACAATATACCCCGTTTTAGTGTAGTCTTCAATTATATGACCAGACTTTGCAACAAATTGGACTGGGTTGTTGTCATTGTTGGTTTCCATCGTGGCCTGTTGGGTGCATCTACGCGGGTAATTTGCTCTACCGGCAGTGGAAGATACTAGTAGGGTTTAACCTGAACTAGTTCCACTTCCAGAGTACTGAAAAGTTCAAGTACGGATGTCCTACACAGAGTATATCCTCATCAGAGATACTTGAAACATGCAGCATTTGCATGCTTTACGGTCCATAGGAATGTGAAAATTAATGAGATTTTTTATGAACCTTAATACTGAAATGACTGGGCTAGAGGTGCTGCAGTGAATAATTTTGTTAATGTTGAAATGTACAGATTACTGAACTTAATGAGACTCGAGGTTTTAAGAAGAAACACTTGTGATGGTTTATTTTCTATTTTTCTGTCTCAGTAAATTTACACTTCAGCAAGCTTCTTCAAATTTTATTGAACTCGCAGATATCTTTGAGTTCTTAACTGTGTAGAATACACTCTTTTATCTTTGATATCTGCATGTTGTCTGATTTCTAACTTAGTGCTACAATGCACATGATGGTGCTTGATAAATTGTGTGTGTTATTATTTTTCATTTCACATGTTCTCTATTCTTGTCCAAGTTATTAGAGGTACCAACCAACCTTTCTTTACCATGAATGATTTATACTATTGAACTTAATTTGTGAGCAATAGTTCAATCCCAGATCGTGTGCACTTCACAATGCAGAATTGCAGAGTAATTCCAACAGAGTACATCCTCATCAGAGAAAATTTTTGTCCAAATAATAAGCAATAGTAGTGCTCTAATTAAGCAGAAATGCAAAATCCATAGTGGCTAAATGGTAATTCATTTACAGATCATTTCCAGGAGTTAAATTTACATGTCTTGTTTAATCTTACTGAACATTTCCCTTTCTTTTCCAAAAAAAGGTTAATCTTATTGAAGTCACAATGTATACTCACCCTTGCGGAATACATCCAGTTTGTTTCTGTCAGCAGATTGTTTCAGTTCTTCATGATTCGTTGGTATCGCAAATACTAGCAATCAATGCACAATATTTATGCTACTGGCTAATTTACATTGTGATATTCTTTTTCTTTTGAGTAAATTTCATATAGGACCACGTATTTTTACTAAAGTTTTATAGTGGACTAGAGTTAAACTAACCTTTTATTTAACACAATTTTCTATCTCTGGCCTGGGTTTGCAGTTTGAATTAGGAGTGAGAAAAAAAAAGAAAGAAACTGCAAGTTGCAACACTATTTCAATTCCTCGGTTTCCAGAAGCCCAAATCGCAACGGCCTCCTCGTCGCCTTCTCCACCATCCAACCAACCTCCTCCCGTCACCTCTCCCATGGAAGACCTCCCCGCCGACATGCTCACCCTCATCTACCGCCGCCTCCCGTGCCTCGTCGACCAGCGCCACATGGGCCAGGTCTGCCGCTCCTGGCGCGACGCCGTCGCCGCCCCTGCTCCCGCTGGTCCTCCTCCCGCACGACGCCGACGGGCGCCCTTCCTTCTCCTGCGTCGACGACGGAGGCTGCCGCAGCCACGGTTTCCACGTCCCCGACCAGGCACGCGCTGCCGCTACTTCGGCTCCTGCGACGGAGGCTGGCTCTTCCTCGCCATCGGCCAGGTCTACGGCCACAAGCTCCTCAACCTTCCGCCCGACGAGCTCCACTTCGACCTCCCCAACTTCGTCCGCATGCACGGGCCTTCGTCCGCATGCACGGGCCCGACGGGGAGAAGGACTTCTCCATGGCCATACTCGCCGCAACCCTCCCCTCGCCGCCGGAGCAAGAGCACGAGCACCGCATCATCGCCGCGGCCATCGTCTCCGCCTGGCCGGGTCGCACGGTCCCGTACATCCATGTGCCTGGGCCACCAGCCTCCGGTGGCGATCGGTGCCGCGGCCACCACGCCCATCACGTCGCCGTGTTTGGAGGACGTCATAAATCGCAATGGAGCTTTCCATTTCCTCACCCGAGACGAGCACCTCCTCGTGTACACGCCGAAGATCATGACGATTCAATTCTTCCTGCCCGGGCCCGGGGAGCGAATGCTGCGACGACGTCGTTCATGCTCGCTACCTCGTCGAGTCCCGCGGCGAACTGCTGATGGTCGTCAGGCTCACCCCTCGTGAAAGAATTCCCCTGCCGACGTCGAGGTTCAGGGTGTCCCAGATGGTGCAGATGCCCGTCTTCGCCTACAACAATGCCGTGTACACCTGGAACGAGCTGCACGAACTCGGTGGCCGACAGGAGCTTCTACGACTCCGCGATGATGTTCAAGGATAGCAGCAGATGGCGTTACTGCTGCAGCGACAGGGGCAAGTGGTCGCCGGTGGAACCAAATCCCGGCCGTGCCAAATGCTTCAAGCCGGGCCAAGCTTCCCCATCAAACTACTCTCCTCAGGTTTGGTTTCTCCCTTGAGACGGCAAGATTTTGGTGACGAGCTCAAATTAATTTTGTCGTGGTGAGGTATATGTGCTTGCTGCAGATCTAGTGTAGATGTGTTCAGCTTACTGTGTGCTGTACTGTATTCTCCTCTTTGCTGCGATGGATGATGTTGTTGTGCTGAGATCGTTGCTGTTTTTTTTTTTCAAGATCAGATATCATATTTGTTGATTTTTTTTTTGATGTCCCTGAAGTAAATTAGGTGATTCTTCTTTAGTAGCAGAAAACGCCTGAAAAGTAAGATCTATTTGTGATTGCAGTTGCTCTACTCATATAGCCATATACTTTTCAGTACTTTCAAATGTTTCCACCAGACTTCATGAGAATGAAAGCAGAAGTGTTTGGTGTTCATGACCTGCGATACATTGGTGCATCATTATTTTATTGAAGAATTAATAATGCAGTGTGAAAATGTGCTTAGGAATGCTTAGGTTTTCCTGATTGATGCATGATTTGCATCATTGTATGACAATGGTTTCCGTGGAAGTTGGATTGCCATTCAGTACATCTCAGTTGCTTAAGTCGTTTCTTATTATGGACACTCCAAAATGGTTAGGGTAAGCTTTTATATATGTTTATTTAGTCCCCCTTTGATTTGTAGGATATAGGAAATTTGGAGGATTCCAATCCTATAGGAAAATTCCTAAGCAAGTCTTTGAAACAAATGATTGAATCCTACCCTTTCCTTTGAAATTCCTATGAAATGGACAATCCTATGAAGATTTTGGAGGAAAATAACAATGAGGCCATGCCTCATGTTATCAATCCTTTTGTCTCTTGCAATCCTATGTATTTCCCATGTTGCAATCAAACACCTATTTTGAAGTTTTCATGTGGTTTATCTTCTTGTAGGAATTGAGAACACATACCACTTGATTCCTGTGTTTTGAGTTTCCTGCGTTTCAAAGGGGGCCTTACTCCTACTGAGATGACATCACACAGTTTCAGCTAGCTGCGCAAAATGCGCATTGCTTTATCTTTGCTTTCTTCATACTAGTTTGTTATTATCGGTTGCATGGCTTGAATCAAGGCATTACATAGTAATTGTATTATGTAATATGTTGTTCTGTATTACTATTGATGCCAGCTGAATTTACTTTGTTCCGTAATTTACTCCTAGGTCATGCACACAATGAAGAGTGTTGGCTGTTGATTACTCCCTCTGTTAAAAATATAAGGCCTATTAGATTTCGTTAGGACAAGGCTTTGACTAACGATTAGTTTATTAGGATATAATTTTTATGATATAAATTGATATTATTATATTCGTATTCAAAAGTTTTTACTTATGATTATGCTTTTGTATAAAAAAATATGATCCTAATAGAACAATTTTTAGTCAAAACCTTATTCTAACGAAACCTAATACGCCGTATATTTTCAAACAGAGAGAGTATATTTTAGGAATAGAGGAATTTTAAGAGATGGTTATTGATGGTTAGCATTTTTAATAACACAAGAATGTAGGCGATACATTTTTTATACATTTTTCTGTTTAGTACAATTGGTCGGAGGATTTGCAGTATGGATCAGGGCCAGGGGATATTCCGTTCTACAGTTTTCCTTTGGTTCCTCTGAACTTGTAATTTCTAATTTGTCAAATGGAACTGAGAGAGAACCTATTCTGTGCTGTGGAGTGAGTTTAAACAATCCTAAATCCTGTTTACAATTACATCTAACTGATCCAAGGATAGAACTACACATAAGAAAACCGGGACTCCTAAATCCTCTTGCCATGGTTTTCCCCTACAGGCGTAGGATAGTACGGAGTACTTGATATATCTACAATGTATTCTTAAAAAAAGATACTTATTGTATCGAGTTCTCCCTCCAGCTCTGGTCCAATGTGCAAAAGAGTTAAGTACTACCAGTTGGCGTGCTTATGATTTTATAATCTGTGTATGATATTTGATGGGCTTGTAAATTTGGGTTTATAAAAAGGCCGATGGACGAAATATTTAATGGTTTTTATCATTGATGAATGATGAATGGGTGAAGATATAATAATAGAATGGATGGTGATGAATATTGGTAGTCAAAGGGAAAGAATCCTTTTTAGAAGACTCATGAACAAAATAGGTTGATGCGTCATGCAGGGTATGAAAAGCAAGGTATGACCTAGCTGCCAGCTTCATTAGTGCCAGCAGCAGAAGAACCTCAACTTCATTTTTGCCGGGAGCAGTGGGAGAGCCAAATTTGTCAGCATCAGTGGCGGCGGAGACGCATGCACTGTATCTAGCACGGACTTTCTGGGCCAGCACGGCCCATTTAGGTATAGGTGCTCTAGCGGGACGTGCTGTGTCGGCCCGCGTCCCGCCCTCTCGGCCTAGGCACGGCACGCCGAGGCCTTGGACCATGCCATGCCGGCACATGTCCGGCCACGGCATGTGGGCCAGGGGCGGCCCGAGGCATGGCCGGCCTGCTTGGCTCCCACGTGCGTCTCCCGTCTCGGCTGTGCCGTTAAAATTTGAACAGGCAAGAGGCGCGGTGGGCCCCACCAGCCTTGCATCTCCCGGTCTCGGCGCGACGTGTGGCGGCCGCCTGGCCGGCCCTGATTTTGTGGCTCGGAATTTGGAAATTAAAAAAAAAAAGTGACTTGAGGACTGCTAAAAAATATGGGGAAAAGATACAAAATTATTTGAACAAAGTAGAAAAAATATGAGGGTATTTTTTGATGATATCGAAAGAGGAAAATTTCATATTTTGTAAACAACAAAAATAGCAACATATATATAATTATGTAATTTAATTTCTGCATAAATATAGGGGAAAAATGAGCAGTGACCTTTATTGAATTTGATATTACACGACTGTCTCATTAAAAACTTTGTCATGTAAAAACTCATATTTGAAAAAACCATAACAAAGAAAAAAGAGTACAGCTAAAGGTCAATACTCAAAAATAAAAATGCGCTACTCTAGTTCCTCATTTTCTAGGTAAAGATTTTCGAACTGAGTAGCCAAATCTTGGTTCTCCACGGTGTGTTGGGCATGTTCCTTGGCTAGCTCTCAGTCTTTGACCGCAAGTAGCATTTCTACCATTTCGCTGCAGAGATTTCTTCTCCCCTCCTCAATAATTCTTCCACAAAAACTGAAGGCTAATTCGGAGGATATCGTAGACACAGGCACCGTGAATACATCCCGTGTTAGTTTTGAGAGCACAGGATATTGGGTCTTGTGATCGTTCCACCACCCTAGAACGTTAAAATCTTCCTGGTTGATGGAGTGTAACACCCCCTGCCCTGGCACCACCTACAGTGACACCAGAGTGGGAACGCTGCAGGAGATTTGGCTTGAACCAACTCCCACAGAACCACGTTGCCGGTACCAATATCAGGAAACCTTGCTGGTACCCGTGGTCAACTGAGATGTATCATAGCAGCTAAATAAAATATTTATATAGATTATACCTTTATAAGTTACAACTTCGGGCAAGCCCCGAGTAGCAATCTTCAAACAGAAAGCAGTAGCGGAACGATAGCGCAGTGAGAACCCGATCCACAAGCAACGGCTTGGAATTAGGAAAAAAACCCTAATCTTCACTTCAACTTCACTCTTCCTGAAGAGGAAAAGAGATAATGGATTGAGTACATACGTACTCAGCAAGTCACGGGAAATGTGAGTTATGCAGGCCATCCAAGAAGGCTGGGGTTTATTTCGCAAATATTTTATTTTAAAATATTTTCTAAAATCCTAGGTGTGGGTTGATCCAGTTGTGACTGGAAAGAGGCTTTCACCTCGATCCTATTCACGAATTGCTTTGCAACAATTCAAGTGGACGAATCAAATTTTAATTGTTTAATGTTTAGCCAAGTTTATTCCTTTACCGATTGTCGGATCACGACAGCGGTTTAGTGGGTTTGCCCTCAAGCAGCTTTCCTCCGTATTCTCATTTATTACTTTATTTTCACTTTCGTCCTCTCTAGGACGTAATGTTATTTTTCCTATTTTATATTTCTCTCACTTTTATCCTTTCCAGGACATCATTCATCTCAACTTCGGCTTCCAGAGCCATCTATAATCTCCATCTCAAATCTATACTGCTTTCACTCGGGAAGCCTAACTATGATGCCATTTGACATCCCGGTCCACATAGGACCGTTTCAGACCACGTACTGGTCATCCATCAGCTGACCTGGCCGATTCTGGTAACGGTTTCTAATCCCACAAACCACTTTCACAAATTTTTGCAAACAAATCTACGCTAGATAAATCACTTCACATTGCCCATAACCATGGGCACGGCTGTTCGAACAGTTCAGAGCTCTGCAGAGGTGTACGCTTTCCCTCACACGACACGAGCTTACTCCCTTACTGGCTAAGCAGGGGAGATTCACGACAAGGCCTTTCCGAAGTGTCTCCAGGATTGCCTGAAGTCAACTGGACAGGTCCTAGACCAAGTACCGAGCGAGTCCCAGACTTCTCGTACTCAGGATCCTGCGAGTGCATCTCATATTGCCACCCCAGCGACTCCACATCCAAAGGCAACCAAGCGAACCCTGGGTCTACTAATTACTTGGCCAGGGGTGTCCCATTCCACCCGTGTGGTCGCACTGTACTATGATCAGTGTAATTCCCCAAGAAAAATATCCTTATATGCGAATACAAAGCATCTCCACTAAGGCGACCACTTTGCATCGCGAGTTTTCGCAAAACATTCCTTATGTCGCAAATATACCGACATCGTGTGTCGGATTAAAAGAGTTTATAAACCCAGGTTTTCCCATTTCGATATCACATGTGATTTATGTGGAACCGTCGATACTCATGCTCATAAAGCATCAATGCCGAGGTAACACTGAGGTGGAGCGACAAGGAATAGGATTTTTCAAGCCTACGGGTTATTTGAACTACAAGGTAGGTCCGTCGGTTCGTCACGCGAACCGAGGCTGAAATAGATTTAACGTGCGCACTAAAATGCAGTTTGGCAAACGAAAATATTTTCTAAACTGGGAGCAATATGTTCAAGGAGTGACTTGCCTCTGCCTTCGTCTTCAAAATCTTCGAGAGTCCGCGTTCGAAATAATTTTCGTCGTTGTAGACTACGCGTGTTGACGCCAAAATTTGGTACGATTCGTATCGGACTCGGTTAAGGAAAGAGATTGTGTCAGCCGGTGGAAGCTAATCCAGAAGAAGCCGAGTACAGGAAGGAATCGTGAAGACCACGGCATGGTAGTTAATTACCTTATCTGTTAATTAGGTAGTTTTAATAATATTTAGGAAAAACCTGATCTCGTGTCCGGTCAGGACTTGTTAATTTTCCTTTTATAGTTAGGAAACTCCTGTTTCGTATCCGATCAGGACTGTATCAACTCGGGGTATAAATACGTACGCCCGAGGACCTTGTAAATCATCTAATCGATCAATACAACTTCGGTGCATCGCCACCCTTTCCGACGGGTTCTTGCTTCTCGAGCCGGGCTGCATCGGTTAGGTCCGAACTCCTGCGAGAGGGTAAGACTCGTCACCCCTTACCACGGTGTACCTATTCTGTCTACGGCTGCATCAGTTAAGTTTGATCTCTTAGTCCGAGTAGATATACCACATCACGCGTGCATAGTTTTTATCGGCTTACCGGGGGTAGTTTATCATCAGTTTGTACTGCATCGATTGGGTCCGACCTACTAAACTGCTAGCGATAAAATGTTCCTGTTAGGTTGATATATTTTATGCAAGCGTCTTATCGAGATGTATAGCCGATAAGTTATCGTACATCACAATTATCTATCGGCTCATCGAGGTTCTTTTATTATTATTAATCTGTGCTGTATCAATTGAGTTTGACCTACTAGATTGATAATAATAGATTTATTCTTGTTAAGCCGATGGGTTTTTTGCGATGTTTTATCGGAGTGCTTAGCTGATAAGTTATCTTTCTACTAGATAAAGCCGACTGCATTGTCTATTGATTATTATTCTGCATATCTACTCTTTCCTCGACTTCTAGCCGATGTTCAAGTGTTTTCTCGGCAGTCGGCTGGCTTATTATTTGCTTATATTATTATCGATTCTATCATTGGTTTCTTAGCCGATGCGCAAGTGCTGTTGGTAGTCGGACACGAGGAAGGACTCGGGCGCGGGCACGAGCGAGGACCCGGGCGCGGGCACGAGCAAAGACCCGGGCGTGAGCACGGACGAGGACCTGGGCGCGGGCATAGGCGAGGGCCCGGGCACGGGCGCGGGCAGTACCTTAGGCTTACGGCCGATGCTCAAGCATTCCTTCGGCAATCAACTGGTAGGATTCTTATCGGCCGATTGGATCACTGAGCTAATATTTTCTATCTCCTTGTCAATTGCGGGGTCAAATTGACTGGCACGCCTACGAACCTCAACATCTTAGGACATGCACTGGAGTGAAGCAAATCTCCCAGGCCTTCGCGTGTCTCCAGGCGCCGAACGGCCCCGGCGGTTTTCGGTATCAACACGTTTTTGGCATGCCTGGTGGGACACAGAACTTCGACATGGCTGGAAAGGAGGTCAGCACAAACAACGTGATTCCAGTCACAATGGAAGACTTGACCGAAGAACAAAGACAACAAGTGGAGCAGAACATTGCTGAATTTCAGAAGCTTTGTCTAGAATCCTTCGGTATGACAGATCAAGGGCCGATTCCAAAGTCCCAATTTCCAAAGCTTGTTCTGATTGATGAATCGAGCCATACATCGCCTACAAGCTCACAGAAGCCACTTCAAGAAATGATTAATGAAGCAGTTCATCATGTATTGATCAATCAATCTAGGATATTGGTGAACACATTACAGAGCTTGATCATGAAGGCGGTGGAGCCGATCCAACTAGCTGAGGGGCAACAAGATGTAATTTCTCAAGGATACCATCAAACTGCGTACTATGGGGAGCATCGACAGAGTTATCCAGGAGCTGTCCCTGAGTACAACTATCAGAGAGAATATCAGAAGCAGAATCGGCTACCAATTCCACCTCTGCATTATCACATCGAAGATCCAAGGGAAGAAGATTTGACAACAAGAATCACAGAGGTGGTAAGAGAACAATTCGGTCTAAAACCGAAGAAGGAAACATTTATGTATCGGCACCCATATCCAGATTGGTTTGATACAGTTCCATTGCCGCGCTGATACAGAGTACCAGACTTCTCCAAATTCTCAGGGCAAGATGTATCTACAGTTGAGCATATCAGCCGATTCTTGGCACAGTGTGGAGAGGCATCGGTTGAGGAAGCTTTGAGAGTTAGATTTTTCCCGTTATCATTGTTCGGATCAGCCTTCACATGGTTTTCTTTGCTGCCACCGAACTCAGTTTGGGGTTGGGCCGATTTGGAAAAGCAATTCCACAAATATTTCTTTACTGGGATTCAAGAGATGAGTTTAATAGATTTAACATCAGTAATACAGAAACCGAATGAATCAGTCGCAGAATATATCTAGCGATTTCGTGGTGTTAGAAGCCGATGTTATAGTTTAAGTCTGGATGATGGACAGCTGGCCGAGTTAGCATTCCAAGGTCTGTTGGCTCCAATCAAGGAAAGATTTTCATCAGAAGACTTTGAGAGCTTAGCACACCTAGTACAGAAGGTATCGGCTCATGAAAGCCGATTTCAAGAGGCCATGGGGGAAATGTTGAGGCCCAAACAGAAGAATTTCAAAGTTTGATAACAAACTCCGAAATTGGGGGGCATGTGTTGACGCCAAAATTTAGTACGATTTGTATCGGACTCGGTTAAGGAAAGAGATTGTGTCAGCCGGTGGAAGCTAATCCAGAAGAAGCCGAGTACAGGAAGGAATCGTGAAGACCACGGCATGGTAGTTAATTACCTTATCTGTTAATTAGGTAGTTTTAATAATTCTTAGGAAAAACCTGATCTCGTGTCCGGTCAGGACTTGTTAATTTTCCTTTTATAGTTAGGAAACTCCTGTTTCGTATCCGATCAGGACTGTATCAACTCGGGGTATAAATACGTACACCCGGGGACCTTGTAAATCATCTAATCGATCAATACAACTTCGGTGCATCGCCACCCTTTCCGACGGGTTCTTGCTTCTCGAGCCGGGCTACATCGGTTAGGTCCGAACTCCTGCGAGAGGGTAAGACTCGTCACCCCTTACCACGGTGTACCTATTCTATCTACGGCTGCATCAGTTAAGTTTGATCTCTTAGTCCGAGTAGATATACCACATCACGCGTGCATAGTTTTTATCGGCTTACCGGGGGTAGTTTATCATCAATTTGTGCTGCATCGGTTGTGTCGGCGAAACGGGTTAGGGGGTCCCGCATACCCCGGGGTCGCGTGGGTCTTCTGCCACGCCAGCTATTTCGGGCCCACATTCTGCACAACTGGCGACCGGCTCTCCTGCTAAGTGCCCGGGGCGCGAGCGCTGCTCGGGCCCGGGGCGTTCCCCGTGCCCGGGGGCGCCTTCCCCGGGTACGCTCCTCGGGCCGGCGGTCCGGGGACATTGCCCGGGACCCGGGCACGGCAGCCTCGGTCCCGGGCCCCGCGTGCCGAGTTCCCCGGTCCCGGGTCCCCGGTCGCGGTCCCGGGTTCCGACTGCCTCGGCCCCCGGGTGCCGACCGCCTCGCCTCGGTCCCGGGAGCCGACTGCCTCGGTCCCGGTCCCGAGTGCCGACTGCATCGGCCTCGGTCCCGGGTGCCGACTGCCTCAGTCCCGCATCCCGGGTGCCGACCGCCTCGGCGCCTTGCGCGCGCGGAGGGCTCAGAGAGCACTCCGCGCCGGGCGCGAGGTTGACTCGAGCGCACCAGCTCCCCAACTACCGTGATGCGACGGGGCGTGCTGCGCCTGTCGCCTGCTCTGGCCCTCAGTGGGCCCGCTTCCTGTATGGTCAGCCTGTGTCGTCAAAGGTGTCAGAGAGCGTCAGAGGCTTGTTGACTATGGAGGCTTATGGAGGCTTCGTCTTTCCACGCCCCGGCAGCGGAGGCAGGCGCCGTCCCATCTCCAAACTGCATCCACTCCCGGCGACGTGATGACCGTGCCGACCAGACGCCAGCACCAACTCCGCCACGGGCTCAGCAGACGGGCGGGAGCGACGGGACGTTCCTCCAACTCCGGTGTGGACTCTCCTCCAGCGCGGCGCGGTGGACGGGCGTGGACAAGGACGACAAGACGTAGCATACTAGCTCCCTCTCTCTCTCTCTCTGCGCATATGCAAGCTCGGCACTGTGGACTCCCCTGGGCTCTATAAAGGAGGATCCATGCCGCAGACGAAGGCAAGCAGCTCAAGCTCCAGCAATAGACAACAAAGCTCTCTCTCAGCCTCAAGTCCCCGGCGAGCTTCCGAGCTCCCGGGGGTCCTCCTTGTAAACTACGACCCGCATTCATCCCTCTCTCTCTAATAGTCGAAAACACAGAGGACTAGGGTATTACGCTCCGGCGGCCCGAACCTGTCTAAACGCCTCCTGTCCCTCTTACGCACGGTTGTCACGGTTCGGACAGTCTGATCCGCAGTTGGACGGTCCGAACCTCTCTCTCTCAGCCCGGGCCCTTCTTCTAGCGCCGATCCATCGTACTGCTGATCTGACTGACGCCGACTTCACCTGAAAACTACTCCCCTGGCCGAATCTGAAAGGGGGGTCTCCTGACTTCCCGCCGTCGAGGTTTCATCCTCCGACAGGTTGGGTCCGACCTACTAAACTGCTAGCGATAAATTGTTCCTGTTAGGTTGATAGATTTTATGTAAGCGTCTTATCAGGATGTATAGCCGATAAGTTATCGTACATCACAATTGCATTAGATCTATCGGCTCATCGAGGTTCTTTTATTATTATTAATCTGTGCTGCATCAATTGAGTTTGACCTACTAGATTGATAATAATAGATTTATTCTTGTTAAGCCGATGGGTTTTATGCGATGTTTTATCGGAGTGCTTAGCTGATAAGTTATCTTTCTACTAGATAAAGCCGACTGCATTGTCTATTGATTATTATTCTGCATATCTACTCTTTCATCGGCTTCTAGCCGATGTTCAAGTGTTTTCTCGGCAGTCGGCTGGCTTATTATTTGCTTATATTATCATCGATTCTATCATCGGTTTCTTAGCCGATGCGCAAGTGCTGTTGGTAGTCGGACACGAGGAAGGACTCGGGCGCGGGCACGAGCGAGGACCCGGGCGCGGGCACAAGCAAAGACTCGGGCGCGAGCACAAACGAGGACCCGGGCGCGGGCACAGGCGAGGGCCTGGGCACGGGCGGGCAGTACCTTAGGCTTACGGCCGATGCTCAAGCATTCCTTCGGCAATCGGCTAGTAGGATTCTTATCGGCCGATTGGATCATTGAGTTAATATTTTCTATCTCCTTGTCAATTGCGGGGTCAAATTGACTGGCATGCCTACGAACCTCAACATCTTAGGACCTACACTGGAGTGAAGCAAATCTCCCAGGCCTTCGCGTGTCTCCAGGCGCCGAACGGCCTCGGCGGTTTTCGGCGTCAACAACACGCAACGAGAAAAAACACACAAAAACCCTAGAAATAAAATACTATTATTAATAACTAATAGTACCATGAGGTAGATCTCAATTTTAGAAAAATTTTAAGACTTGAATGTGGTCGATCGGAGTTACGGTTAAAAAGATATGAATTTTTGAAGTTTAATAAATTTTCTGGGAATAAAAGGAATTATTTGCATTGGAAAAAGAAGATGCCAAGGGAATATTCCCTTGGTTGACAGGTGGGGCCCAATATCAGAGAGAAAAGAGATGGGTGTAGGGCGGGCCCACATGGCAAAGAGAGAGAAAAAGGGGGGGCACCAATCAGTCTCAGGGAGAGAGTTATTGGAGTGGTGCCCATGTGTCAATGGGTCAAGAGGGGCCCATATGTCATATAGTGGGAGAGAAGAAGTGGGACCATATGTCAATGACAGGGGATAGTAGGGCCTACATGTAAGTGTTATAATTTTTAAATCTTTGATTAATCAGGGTGGGACCCACATGTCATGGACACAGAAAGGAATATGTGTAGTGCGGGGCCCACTTGTCATTGATATAGAGTGATGAAGGGAATGGGTCCCACATGTCATGGACTGGAAGAGAGCTAGCAAGTAGGGGCCCACATGTCAGTGGGGCCCCTAGGCAGTGAGAGAGAAAGGGAGAGGGGCCACTGGCAGAGAGGGATAGAGAGAACGAGAGCAAGATAGAGAGGAAAAGAGAGGGCAGGGGCAGCCGGGGAGATCGACCGCCGGCGCAGGCCCGAGCGGCGCTGGCGAGCGGCAGTGAGCCGACAGCAATGGCGCACGGCGTAAAGTAGTGGGGGCGACGGGGAGCGCGATGACCGGCTCGGATCAAGAGGACGACACGCGACAGCGGCCGGCGGCGACTTCCAGAGACTGGCGGGGAGAGATGGATGGGGGCAGCGTGTCACACCCTAAAAATTGCCCTAATTAAAAATATTTTTGGATAAATGGAAATATAAGAATATGCTGGATAATTTTTGCCAGTGAAAGTGTTTGAATAAAGTCTTGCAAATTTCTAATATTAAAAATCCCAAGTTAAAATTTGGAATTAATGCTTGAATGCTTTTATATTCCGTGGGGTTTTTGTCGAAATATTTTAAGCGTTTAAGTATTTATAATATTAAATTCTTCATGTTTCGTGGAGGTTTTTGCCTCTGGTAAATTCCCCGTAATTTAATAAACTCTCTGAAATTTTCTCGGATTTTTTGGAGCTCTAGAATTAATTTTAATAGGACAAAGATAATTTCAGTAATTAAATAAATCCCTTTTCTTTTCCCCGTTCGGATCGTTTCTGCTTTAGCCTTTTAATGTTCATCCGTTCACCTCGAATCTTGGTTCCCTTCTTCTTCTAGGGTTTTGTGTCGCTCTCGAAACCCTAAAACCTCCTTAGAATCTTAAATCCGGAGTTCTTGGGTTTATTCTTTTTCGAAACCCTAAAATCCCTTCTGGTTCCCGAATACGAGATTCTCAGAAATATCCATTTTCTTGGAATCAAATACATCTAAACCCAGACCCTCCAATATTCCCAGATTTGCCCTAATTTCAGTCCGCATAAAATATCCTCATTAATTCATTTGTTTTCAGAACATTTACTATATTCTGAATATTCCGGTCTCCCAGTTCCTAGGAAAAATACCCTCTAATTTCCAAACTGAAGAATATTGCAATATTCTAGACCCTAAATATTCCTCGGTGAAATATCCTCCATTCTTCGTATCCTACAAAATATTCTCCGTCTCGGATTCCCTGAAATATTCATATATATTTTGGATATTTATTTATTCCTCGAATATTCTAATTTCTTGATCACCGTAAAGTATCCTCCATTTTCAAAGTTCCAGCTTCCGTAAAATATCCTCGATTTTCCAATCCTTGGATATTCTAATTTCTCTTAATTTCCGGATTCCACAAAATAAGTTCGAGTTCTTGAATCCCAAAAACAATATTCAAACATTCGAAATATTCCAATATTCCAAAAAAAACTCCCCAAATTTTGATATTCCAAAATAATTCTTGAATCCCCAAAAAATCTCAAAATTCTAATTTCCACGATTTAGGATTTTTTTCAGAAAAAGCCCTGTTCTTTCCTTTTTTTCCTTTCTTTCCTCTTTTCTTCTTTTTTTTTTCTTTCCTTTCTTTCCTATTCTTCTTCCTTCCCCGTTCGTCCTCCTCCCTCTCTGCATCGGTAGCAGGGCCCGCGCCCCGGTCGACTGGCTTCGCCCCGAGCCGGCCCGTTCCAGCCCCACGCATCCCGACCTGCTCCGCCCTCGGCGCCCTGGCCCGCGCCGCCAACCCGGCCCGCGGCCGAGTCCTGTGCCGTGCCGACGCCCCACGACCGCTGCCGCGCTTCTCGGCCTCTCGCGCATCGCGTCGTGCCGCCCCGGGACCGCAGCGCCGCCACCTCGCGCCGCCCCATGCCCTAGCGCGCCCCTATATATATACACCAGCCGCCGCCTCCTCCCTCCTGTTTTCCCCGTGCCCCACGCCCGTGCGCCGCCGCCGCCCCTGCTCGCCACCACGTCGCCCATCCGCGCCGCCAACGCCAGGCCGCCGTCGCCTCTGCTGTAGCCGCCGCCCCGCCGCCTGGCGCCCTGCCCTGCAGCCGCCCGCTGCTGCTCCACCCCTGCCGCCGCCGGTGAGCAGCATCCCGAGCCGCCGCCACCCGCTTCAGGCCATCCAGTGCCGCCGTCTGTCGCCGTTCCCCGTCGTCGGTGTCGTCGTCGTCGTGCTCTGAATCTCCGCCGGCCGCCGGTGAGGATCCGGACCTCAACCTCCACCGTCGCCCTCACCTTCTCCGCCTCTGGCGTCGCCTTTCCCGTGCCACTCCTTGTCGACGAGACGCCATCCCGAGGCCATCACGTCTTCAGAGGCCTCGGCTTCACCTCCCTCTCCCTTGATCAGCACCATCCTCCACCGCAGTTGATGTCGCCGTCGCCGTCGAACCTTGCCGCCGATGCCATCCACTTGCCAGGCCGCGGACCCTGCCTGAGTCGCGCCGCGCCATGCCATGGCCCCGGGTAGGCTGGCAATCGGGGTCCCGTCCCCTCTGTGGACGAACAGTGGACCCCACGGCCTTGGCCCCGATGGATCTCTCCGGTGAATGACAACTGAGTCCAACTCTGAGACGTCTCAGCCATTCATTGCCTCCAATCAAATCGGATCCCTCGGATCTTCATAAACCTGCCCGATAGATCTCAACCATCCAATTCCCTAGATCCAATCCAAGCGCTTGGTTTTCCGTAACCTGATCAGCCTACCACCTTAGCCCTAATTGACTTCTCATCATCCACCTTAACGCCATCCCACCATTTCTGTCATGTGACATCCTAGTCACTAATTCCATCTCAACCTCTCTGTTCCCTGGTTCATAGATCTATTCCATATAGACCTAACCTTTAACAGTGGGTCCCATGCGACATCAATTATTCAAATATTTATTTTAATTTGAATTTCCAGAGAATATTCTAGGGGATATTCTTTTCTAATTCTTTTTGGATTTTCTCCGAACTCTAACTTCCGGAAGCCATATCTTTTCTGTTCGAACTTCGATTTGGTCCGTTCTTCTTTCCAAATTCATCTAAAATTATAATTTACATGTTTATGTGCTTATTATGTACTGTTTATTTAGAGTTTTTAGTTTTTTCATCGTTCTACGTGTAGTCGCGTAGATTTTGCCGTTTTGGAGGATCGCGAAGACTGAGGAAGAATTCTGAGGATTTGTGGAAGGCGTTGGTGATTGCAAGGCAAGTCATACGACAATCCCCTTAAGCATGTTGATTCCACTTGTGAAAACTGTTTTATTTTAAAATTATTACATAAAATATTTTGGAATGACATTATTATGGATTATTTATTTATTCTCCTATATTCCTTACTTATGGTCATGAATTAATATTGTTACCGTTACCTTGATATCTTGGGTGAATAATATTGACTAGCTGGATGACTATTTACTGGTCTAGCTGGATTATTTAGGGTCTGCTTAGCCATACTTAGAAAGATTAGCGTCATTTTATGTGGGAAACAATTCAATTATCAATGACCCTTTAATGTTAAATGACTATATTTTCATAAAAGTGAGTCATGACTGGTTAATTAATTGTGCCAACTAAAACTTGACTGAATGGTGGATTGTGAGCACCAAGGTTGTGATTGTTGCTAGCGATGCTCATGACAATTAAGGACCGGTTCACAGACTACTTGTTGCGAAGTATTATCCATATAAACCACAAGCCAGAATGGGCAACGACTGGATCCGTAGTGTAGCGAGTTTAACAGAAGGCACCAGGGCATGTTTGTGGCTGGTATAAGTCCACACATGGCAGTGACGATAAGTCCATGCTTTAGGGCGTCGAGCCGTCTCGCGGGAAGGGACCTGATCACCCCTACCAGAGACCGGAGGCTTGGCGGGAGGCTTTTCTATTGGGCGAGTTGCATGAAAGGTCTTGTCACACTTTCTCCATTTGCAGTACCATGGTGGTATTTCGGGGCATGGTAACATATATGGAATCGTGTCTTGTGGGTAAAGTTGTACACCTCTAGACAGAGTAAAACTATTCAAATAGCCGTGCCCGCGGTAAATGGACGGGCCTAGCAATGTTTTCTGTGATTAGTCCCACACTACTTATTAATGGTGATAAATGATGGAATTTGATAGCTCTAGTTTGGAGAGTTATGGTTTGGGCCTGAACTGCGTTAGAGCGCTGCTCAGTGGTTGATTTAATTTTGATTATTAATTAAACTATACTGTCTTTCGATGCTTTTAAATGCAAATGTTTTAAATGTTGTTTATGCAAATAAGCCATACTATACATTTCCTTTGGAATCCTATTACATTACATGCATTTTTCTAGTATGGCTTGTTGAGTACGGTGGGTGGTACTCAGTCTTGCTATATTACAATCATCAGAGTAAAGCTTTGCGAGGAGAAGAAGTTGGTGTTTGGCTTATACCCCAGTTGAGCTGCCTGTGGTTTGGTGCTGCTGCTTCTCTAGTTGTCGTTCCACTGCTGTTTCTTCTGTGTGAGGACTAAGTGCCTTTTTTTAAGTATTTATCATTATTACGTATTTGGTTATATTTATCAAATTATCAATTTGTGTACCTCAGCTGATTCCTGGACGAGGATTTACTGCACCAAATTAGCTTTGAAAATTCTGGTGAATTTCTAGGTGTGACACGACGGCAGCGGGACGCCGGCGACGGGGCTCGACTATGGGGTTGGGCGTCGGGTGTTCGAGGGCAAGGGGAAGAGAGGAGATGGAAAGGAGATGGGGGAGCATGCTCACCGAGAGGAGAAAAAGCAGTGGCGGCAGCTTCCCGAGCTAGATCTCGAGCTCGGGTTGACTATGGTGATGCGGCCGCAGCGAGGAATGGGGAAGGAGCAGGGTGAGGGAACAAAGGGGAGTCGGCCAGATTTTACAGCAGCGACATGGCGCTAGAGGACGAGGGAGAAGGGCGGTGGCGCAAGGTTCCGAGCGGCAATATTGGCGGCGGCGCCGAGCTCGGGACGGCGAGGCGGCTACGTCGACCGATGAGGCTAGGGTGCGCGTGGCGCAGCGTGCGGGAACGGCGGTGAGGTCGAGGAAGCCTCGGGGCGGCAGCGGTTGACCGGCATCGACGCGACGGAACGATGGCAACGCCACGGCTTCACTAGGCACTGTGTTGAGCATCTGTCGGGTGAGAGAGAGGGAAGCCATGAGGAAGACGGTGGATCTGCCATATGGGGCCTGCGTGTCGGGAGGGGGAAACGGTGTCGGCTAGCAGGCGGGCCCGAGCAGTCGAGGACACGCGCAGCGCGGGCGAGGTGCAGGACGCGTGGCGTGGGGCGTGTGGCGTTGCGGAGCCCGGTTGTCGGCACATGTGGGGTGAGGGGAGAGGCCGTGGGTCGAGCAAGGGATGGGCCGAGGAAGAGAGGAATGGTGGCCTAGATGAATAGTGCAAATTGTTTTTTTTCTAGGAATTTTTCAGAGGGGACTTTGGGAGATTAAAAGGGGCATTTAATTTTTAAAATAGGACATTGAGCTTGCAAAATTCCAGGAATTCAATAGGGTTTCTAGACTTGAGATTTTATATATATATATATATATATATATATATATATATATATATATATATATATATATATATATATATATATATATGCAAATAGAAGTTTGGAATCCTTTTAAAGGGATGTTAGAGGGAGGAAAGGAATTTCTAGGGGAATTTCAAATTCAATTTTTGAATATTAATTAGGGATCTTGGAAAGAAATTTTGGAGAGAATTTTGAGTTTCTGTGAGGAGCAAAAATAAGGGAGATTTTAGCGGAACACTTCAGAGGGAAAACTCGAATTGCGAAATTCGAATTTCGAGGTTTTGAGTTCGGTTCGAGATTTTGACTTGGGAATTTGGGGGAAATCTTGGAGTTTCAAGGAGGGGATTAAATTGAGATCCGAGGCACTTAGTCCTTAATTGCACACAAAAATCCGAGCTTTTTAGAAATTAGGGTTTTATTAAAATAATTTTTTAATGGCCTGAAAAATAGGGGCGTTACATGGAGTCACCGTCCAAGTAGGAGGACAGCTTATGGGCATCATGCGAAGCGTGTGCAGGACTTGCAGCGGCCGAACTTCCACCACCGGTGCTAGAAGAAGAGGAACCACCCTAAATTCGGCCCTGCTGCAATTTCTTCTTACCTGGTAAGGGGACAGGTGGGGCACTTTGCACGCGAACTCCCTGAAACTTAGTTTCATACTTTCAAAATACTTCATACAATTTAGTCTTAGCATCAGAATAATAGTTAGTGTAATCAATATCCATTGCCTCCCCAATAAGATTTAAAATATTAAGGAATCCCTGCATTTTACCCCTAGGATCAAGAATAAATGCAAAAGCATACAAGTATGGAATGTCCCTCTAGTATTTAAGATATTTCTATTTTATGTGAAATACTGCATGTCCTAGTAATTGGCCATCTTCATATTCTCGTAATAAAGTGGCAACTCAAAAAACTAATGCAAAATTAAATTCGTAGTTGGATAGTAAATGCCAGACAAAGTAACAATTGTATCATAAAATATTTCAAGAAAGTAATAAAATTTTTCGACAACATGCCAAGATTGTTCTATCAGAAACGGTTGCCCGTCACTGGTAACAATATTCTTGGATTGCAAAAAACCAGTTAGTGTTTCTTTATAAGGTAAAACATGTCTCAATATCAAATAAGTCGAGTTCCGTCAATGGTCCGCATCCGTTTGGAACTTGTGTGGACGCTTGTTCGAAGCGATGCAGAATTGCTTGAAGGTTGCAAGTCGAGGATTAGAACCAGTGAGCCATGTTATGGCTTCACGGATGGAATCAAGATATGCACTTACTCTCTTAAAACTAGATTTAACTATAAGATTGATACATGGCATGCACAACGTTGATGTAAAAGAAATGATTCAACATAAATAGAGAATAAAGGTTGCAGAATTTCCATTGCTCTGGATTTTGCAGCTGCATTATCTAGCGTTACTGCAAATATTTTATTTATGAGGCCAAATTCCTCACAAATTCTGGAAATTCTTTCAGCAATATTTTCAACAGTATATGAAACATCAATTAATTTTAAAACTATTACTCTTTTTTTAATTCCCAATTATCATCAACATAATGAGCAACTACACTAATATAGTCATTCTTAGCCCTACCACTCCAAATATCAGAGGTGATACTAACGGAAAAGGTGCATGTAGCAAACAATTGTTTAATACTGTCCTGGCCTTAGCTATAAATATACACCAAGTCCCGGGTTGTGATCTGTCTACTAACAGATTGAAACCTAGGATTATAAGCAATTTTAATGTAAGTCTCAAATGTAGGAGGCTCACCTAAGTTTAAGGGTAGATCCTGTCTAGCAATTAAATGGGTAAGGGAATCTCGTGCTACCTAAGGATCATACTTCCATGAACGTACCATACCATCAGGATTTAGTACCAGTTGCTGCTGTCGTAGCTAGTAACCTTGTTGTTTATTTGCACACACATCAGCATGCCACCTCAAATGCTCTGTTCCACCAGAAGATTTTCCAGAGAGTTTAGTCTTACAAATTCTACATTTCACGTAAGTTACCCCCCTTCCATCCACGTCAGTCTCCTTGATCTCACCAAAATGTTGCTAGGCGGAGGAAGTTCTAGATCTTTTTGAGCCGGTTGCCGTCGATACGCTCCCGCTCGCAGTTCCCGATCCTTTTGAAGCCACATGCACTTCCTCCGGCTGTCCTTGCAGTGTAGGAGCTGACCTGGAGTTGTCTTGCTTGATGTTTGGGTACGACATCGGCACGTAGCTCGGGTCGAAGTCGCTCAGTTGGAACAACGGGTAGTTCGGATCTATCCTGAAATATAAATAGAGAAAATTAGTATTGAATAAATAGTACGAACAAGGAAAAAAATTCAGAATTTTTTTATCTTGCAGGAGCACTAGAGCTATCAGCTATGGGGATGTGGAGCAGTGGAAATATTTTGATTTTTAGACGAAATTTGTCTAAATCAAAAATTTAGAGCACAAGATGAGAGATTGAGAGGTTTGGATAAGCCAGGATGTTGCTGCTGGCTGCCCTATTCATAGGAAAAAAATTTCACATTTTTTTCGGATTTTTTTGGCCCTCCAACGGCTAAATTTAAAATGTAGCCATTATTACTAGCTGTTGGGGACACGTGTTGTCCTATCATTGGGCCAACGCACCCATCCGACCGTTGCCCCCCTCCTCCCCCCCTTGCCTGTAGTAGTGGGCTGGCCGTGCCCGTGCCGTGCCGGCCGCTACAGTGATCGTGTCATGCCATGCCACCCCCTGGCCCAGGCACGGACCACAGCCAACCATGCCGTGCCGGCTTGGACATGGTTACTGTAGCACCATGCCTGGGCCGGCCCGATAGGGCATGGCCTACCTGGTGACATATAGATGAGGGAGGTGGGGATGGGGATGGTTGGTCGGAAGTGAAGTGGGCTCGATGGACGCAGCATCCGACGAATCGTGTCCCATCGAACGCTCGGCCAAAGCGTTTTTGTTGTTTGGAGGGGCTCCTCGTCTATGAGGAAGCTTTGCAATCTTGTATTCCTTGCCTCCAATGCAAGGGGATATGGTTGTAACCCAAAACTTTTCTTTCCTTCCTTAGTTGAATACCATAGCTCTTGTTTCTCTTTCAAAAACAAAAAAAAAAACAGGTGTGTTAATTGGTGTTCTATTTTTTTATGCCTCACTCAAAAACTCTTTCATTTTAATTTCTTATTAGGCAACTAATCATTCATGGTGTCGCTACACTGAAATATGTATAAGGCCACATTCATTTATTTTAAGTTTTTACATTTGTAGTAGAACAATGAATATTAGGCAAACACGAGTAACACTGAATCAACCCTAAATCTTGTAGTATGATCAGTTTCATGTGCATGTAATGTGCACGCTGTTCTATCAATTGTCCCGATCAGGGTTCACAAAACCGAACCACTCATAAAAACCGGACTAGGGCGGTGGTTTTGGTTTTTGTGAAAATTGTTTGAAAATCGTTGACTACCGATGAAATCCAATTAAATTTTGTCAAAAAATTAAAATCTAATTAGAGGTTTTTTCAGCTTGACTGAAAAATCAAGTTGTTGCTATTCTCGAGCTAGCACGGCAAACCCGGGAAGTTCCGTTTTGTAACACCCCCGCCCTAGCACCACTTACTGTGACACTAGAGAGGAAGCGCCGCAGGAGATTGGCGTGAATCAACTCCCACGGAACCGCGTTGCCGGTACCAGTCCCAGGAAACCCTGCTGGTACCCGCGGTTAACTAAGATGCACCATAGCAACTAATTAAATATATATTTATATACATTATACCTTTATAAGTTGCAACTTCGAGCAAAACCTAAGCAGTAACCTTCAAACAGAACAGTAGCAGCGGAATGACAGCGCAGCGAGAATCCAATCCACAAGCAACGGCTCGGGATTAGGAAAGAAACCCTAATCTTCACTTTAACTTCACTTTTCCTGAAGAAGAGAAAATATAATGGATTGAGTACATACGTACTCAGCAAGTCACGGGAAATATAAGTTATGCAGGCCATCAAGGAACGCTGAGGTTTATTTCGCAAACATTTTATTTTAAAACATTTTCCAAAACCCTAGGTGTGGGTTGATCCAGGTTTAACTGGAAAGTGGCTCTCGCCTTGATCCTGTCCACGAATTGCTTTGCAACAACTCAAGCAGACGAACAAATTTTTAATTGATTAAAGTTTCCAATCTACCGCCTGTCGGACCACGACAGCGGTTCAGGATATCTCATTTATTTTCACTTTCATCCTTTTCAGGACATCAATCATTTTTCCTCTATTATTTTTCTTTCACTTTCGTCCTATTCAGGATATCATTCAACTTAACTTTGGCTCCTTGAGCCATTATATATCTAGCATACTGCTTCTACTTGGAAAACCTAATCTATAATGCCATCTGACATCCCGATCCATACAAGATCATTTCAGACCACGTAATGGTTATCCACCAGCCGACCTAGCCGATTTGGGTAACGGTTCCCAACGACAAACATGTTTCGCAAACTTTATATAAAAACAAAGCTACGCTAGAGGAATCACTTCACACTGCCCATGACCGTGTGCACGGCTGTTCGAACAATTCAGAGCTCTGCAAAGGTGTATGCTTTCCCCACAAGACGTGTAACGCCCAGAAATTCGCACCGAAATTCTGAACATTAATGTGTAATAAATCCCTGCCCAGGAAAGCCAGGGTACACAAACCAAGTTACCATACAGATTGTCTTACAAACAGAGTAAAATGTATATTACATAAATGCAGCGGAAAAAGGTAAAACGGAGTCTATAAACATCTGGCCAAATAGCCGCTTCCATCCCCACAGGCACCTTGACGGCGGAGCCAGCCTATTCCTCAGGGTGATCTTCATCTGACGCGTTCTCCAACACTGGGGGGGAAAAATAGAGCAAGGCTGAGTACCACCTACAGTACTCAACAAATCACACCCACAATTATGCATATGCACAGGGTACAAAGATGGGATAGAGTTTATTTGCGGAAAAGCAGTTGCAAAAGGGAGTGGTTCGCAAACAGTAAAAAGTTGTTTTATTTAACAATATTATTTTCCACTGATTAACATTACACCACGTTAACCAGGCCCAACCATTCCCAACTGATTGACGCTAAACCACGTCAACCAGTCTCCACTGATGAACGCTACACCACGTTCACCAGACACCTCCGGGTACCGTTACACCACGTTACCCGGACTCCACTGATTAACGCTACACCACGTTAACCAGTCACCACCGGACAACGTACCACGCTGATCAGCTTTTCCCGACCAATGCTAAACCACGTTGACCAGGCCGCACTGATGGAAGTTACACCACGACCACCAGGCGTAACTGATGAGAGTTACACCACACTCACCAGTCTCCTCCGATTAGCGTTAAACCACGCTAACCAGTCACCCCCGGTCAACTCAACCACGTCGACCGGACTCACACCTTCCACAACACCGGTTTGATAAAACAGGATTAATTATCTAGGGTGAGACTAATCACGGTGAGTCTTGGCCAATGTGCCCATGACCGCGGGCGCGGCTATTCGAATAGTTTTACTCTGATCAGAGGTGTACAACTGTACCCACAAGACACAGCCCCCACACACGTTCCCGTTTGCCAGTACATCACCACGATGTCCCGTTCGAGGTTGTGACAGGACCGTTCACAAAACCCCTCCCTAACCATCCACACCACGCTGAGGTTGCACCTGCCGACAGGGCACGCCATATTGGCCAGGCTACCCCCCTTGCGCCACGGTGAATCCGGCAACCGATCAACCCTACCCCGGGCCGACCCAACTCCATCACGCCCACCCTCTTCATCGGTGCCTAGGAGAGGGAGAAGAAACGCTTCAAGCCCAGCCGTTGCCCACGCTGGCTTGTGGCAAGTACGGGAAGTTGCCCAAGTGGTTCCCGCGAACCGGTCCTTAATTGCCATGGGTGTGACAAGCAAAACCATACACCCACAGCCCACCATTTGGGTCAAATTTTAGGAATTTAACAACAGCCTAACCGAGGTTCCATTTTTTCGACATTGAGTCGAATCATATAAAAAGGCATTATTTAATTCCCAGGTGAGCTATGTTGCTAAACATGGCTAAGCATCCTAGGGATTATATTCTACTCATATTATTACCCAGGTGACAAGGATTTAGTCATCAAAACTAAGGCTTCATCCTGACATTGTATAGGCAATACCAATCCACATGAATTATTAAAATAATGCAGTTTATTTGCGTAAACAAAGCAATTTAACGAAAAATGGGTACAAATTGATCAAAGTATCAGTGCGACTTGCCTTGCTCCGGCTCAAGGTATTCGGCTACGATCTTGAAATACGCAGGAGAATTACCGGCGTCGGATTCTACAACAAACAATGCATAAACAATTAAAAACAGTACATGGGGGTCAACAAACATGGGCTGAAAGTATTTTTAATGGATTCTTGGCATTTTTCTGGATTTAATGAAATTTGAATGGAATTAATCAGAGTTCGCATGAAATAGTTATGATTTATTGAAGTTTTACTGCTATTTCAATGTAAATATAATTAGCCAGTGATTTAATGCGCATTAACCGATTAATGACGTCACCAGACTGGGAAGCCGGCGCCGACAGGCGGGCTCCACCAGCCAGTGGCATGCGAGAGGCAGGCGCACGGCGGACCAAGTCCACTACGGCCGAGAGCGGGCGCACCACGTGGCGCCACCGCGGGCAACCACGCGGGTGAGCGAGCGGGCGGCCCCGATCTGCCACCCGGCAGATCGGACGGCCCCGGGGAGCGGCGGCCAAAGCCAGCCGTCCCGAGCGGGAGGCGGCGGCGCGCACGCGACCCGATGGTCGCCGGCGGCAACCACCCGGCGCGGCGACGACCACACGGAGGGGCGGAATGGAACAGGAAAACAGAGGGGGTTCTCACCGGCGGCTCGCGATGACGAGCGACGGAGCGAAGACGACGGTGGCAATGAAAAAGCGGCGGCGGCTTCGGGACGACGTCGGCAACGAAGCTCCGACAGCGGGGAACGGGCGAGAGGCGGTTGCCGAGGTGTCCTGGAGGATGAGGAGGACGGGAGAGGAGTTAGAGCGGAGAATGGAGACACGGCGCGGCAGGAATCACTGGCCGGAAAGGAGGCGGAGGGCCGATACTCACCGTGCGCGCGGGCGGGGCGGTCCGGCGAGCTTTGGCTTCCACGGAGTGGCGGCCGAGATGCGGCGCGGTGCGGCGGAGGTGCTGGCGGTGGCGGAGTGGCCTGGCGGCGTCCAGAACGGCGGCGAGCGGCGGCCGGAGGCGGCGAAAAATGGCGGAGCACGGGTGCGCGGTGGCGACGGGGTTCTAGGGCACTGGAAAGCTCGGCGTGTTGGGGGAAAAGATGGAGGAGAGGGTGGAGATGGTTTTTATACAGTCGGCTGGGAGAGATCGAGGCCGAACGGATCCAATCGTGCACGGGAGAGTGGATGGGGGCGTGGGCATCGTGTGCGAGATTCTCGGGGGAGAGGGGACGTGGACGCCGGAGAACTCGGGGGAGTGGGGCGGACTCGGTCCGCGACCATTTGAACGAGTGGAGAGCGCGTGGGATGAGGCGGGAGGCGGCGCCGGATCGGACGGCTCCGGGGATTTTCCGCTTCGCCCGATTCGGACGGAGGAGGAAGATGATGCTGACAAGCGGTCCCGGCCTGTCAGCGGGAGGTGCGTGGGCGCGGGTGCGAGCGAGGGCGCGAGGGCGCGGGAGAGGGACGCGGCAAGGGGCACGGGCGCGAGGGCGCGAGAGCGCGGGGCGCGGGCGCGAGAGGGGGCGCGGGGGCGCGGGCAAGGGAGCGGGCACGGGCACGAGCACGCGGGCACGGGCACAAGCGCGGAATGAGGAAAAGGCCGGGGAGGAGAACCGGTCTTCGGCGCGCAGGGAATGGCGGCACAGGAGCGGGCCAGCGGCCTAGAGGGAGAAAAAGAGAAAGGAAGAAGGAAAAAGATTTCCAGGACGATTTAAATTCCGATAAGCGTATTTAATTTATTAAAAAATAGTTCCTGTGCTCTGTAAATTCCACTAAAAATCCAGTTAATGTATTTTGGCACAGAGAATACAAGAAAAATATTCCCGGCCACGATAATTTATTATCTTGCATTTTACACCATCAATTAATTCCTCTAGCCTTTTTAAATTTATTTTCTTGGGTATTTTTCACAGGTAATATTTAGTGTGGCTAATCTCAGGGTGTGACAAGACGCGAGCTTACTTCCTTACTGGCCAAGCAGGCGAAGTTCGTGACAAGGCCTTTCCGAAGCGTCTCCAGGATTGCCTGAAGCCAACTGGATGGGTCCCAGACCAAGTACCGAGCGAGTCCCAGACTCCTCGTACTCAAGATCTCGCAGGTGCATCTTATATCGCCACCCTGGTGACTCCACGTCCAAAGGCAACCAAGCCAACCATGGGTCTACTAATTACTTGGCCAGGGGCATCTCATTCCACCCATGTGGTCGCACTGTACTATGATCAGTACAATTCCCTAAGGAATCGGTCCTTATATGCGAATACAAAGTATCTCCACCCAGGCGATCAATTTGCATCGCAAAGTTTTCGCAAACGTTTCTTATTTCGCAAACATACTGACACCGCGTGTTGAGTCGAAAAGGTTTTAAAAACCCTAGTTTTTCCCATTTCGACAGCACATGTGATTTGGGTGAAACCGTCGATACCCATGCTCATAGAGCACGGATGCCGAGGTAACACTAAGTTGGAGCGACAAGGAATAGGATTTTTCAAGTTGCAACTACTAGGTAGGTCCGTCGATTCATCGCACGAACCGAGGCCGATATGATTTAACGTGCGCACTAAAATGCAGTTTAGCAAACATTAATATTTTGTATGCTAGGAGCAATATGTTCAAGGAGTGACTTGGCTCTGTCGTCGTCTTCAAAATCCTCGAGAATCCGAGTCCAAAAGAATTTTCCGTCATGGTCAACTACGCGTAACGAGAGAAAAATATGCAAAAACCCTAGATATAAAATACTATTATTAATAACTAATAGTGCCATGAGGTAGATCTCAATTTTAGAAAAATTTGAAGACTTGAACGGGATCAATCGGAGTTATGGTTAAAAAGATATGGATTTTTAAAGTTTTAAAGTATTTTTTGGAAAAGAAAAGAAATTTATTTGAATTGAAAAAAATATTCCAAGAATATTCTAGATCTCACAGGTGGGGCCTAAAGTCAGAGAGAGAAGGGCTATGGTGTAGGGCCTACATGTCAGTGACATAGAGAGAGATGACAAGGAGGGCCACATGTAAGTGAAGAAGAGAGGAATGACATGGGGTTCACATGTAAGTGGCAGAAGAGAGAAGAGGCCTAGACAGGAGGGCCCACTTGTCACTCATACATGAGTTTTCACGAAAATCAACTAGTTTTCATCAATTTTGTAGACCCTGGTCCCGGCCGTTGGGCCGGTGGTGTGGAGCGTCATTCCGTGCTAATGCTCGCTAGCCCTCGCTGTTCCACGACCACGATGCGGGCAGGGCCTTCGCCTTCCCCGTGCGCCGCGCCGGTGTGACGTGATTTTGCCGCTCCACGATGGGACACACACTTCCCCTATGGGTTTGCAATTTTATTTTCGGTATTTATGCCGGGGGGCACCGAAATTTCAGAAATTTCAAAATATTTCAGATGAAATTTGTTGAAATTTGAATAGTTTTTGACCAAATTTGAATAAAATTTGACCAAATTCAAAAAAATTTGGAAAAATATAAATTTTTTGGGCAAAATGGTGTCGTGCTAGGGGGGGTTCGAAATTCCTAAAATTTCTGAAATCTCAGGAATTTCGAACCGAAATTGCAAACCCGTTCCCCTGGCTCCAACGTGCAACGACTCTAGAAGCATTATTTCACTGAGCTATCCTTTTCCTCGGTGATGAGGTGGCAACTCAACCGTCGTAGAAAACCGGCTATACAATACTCCTTTATTTAAAAATATAAGACATATTAGGTTTTAATATTATACTTTGTCATTAGTTTCTTTTATAACATATCATCAATAATCACAAAATTAGCATTATATGAAAATATTATTAAATTATGAATATAGTAATACTATATATATAGCATTAAACACATATATTTTTAGTTTAATTATTAGTTAAATTTTTAAATATTAACTTTACAAAAAATAAAGATAACTTAGAGTTCCAAACGAAGGAAGTATATGGTTTTTAGACTTGCAGAGGCGGCCGCATAGGCGCACAGCCCTTCGGCACTGTGCCACTGTACCTGACGACAACGCCACTCTGCACTGTCCGCACAGTGCACACGACGGCAGGCAGCGGCCCTCAAGTCAATGCCATCTGCGGCGCATGTGACAGCTTCCACGTTCCACCACCGGCGCATCCAACGTCGACACACATGCTGCATGCCATTGACCAGGTACCAAGTGATTGTTACAAGTAGATGCATCGCTAACCCATTCGAATTAATTTCTTCCTCGGTGTTTCATTCTTCCATCAGAATCCCAATGAGACTACTGTTACATTTGGCGATCTAAATCGCCTAATCAAAAGTTTTCTTCTCTCTATTGTCTAAACTCTAAACCAATCCCGATGAGAGGAGGAATTTTTAGGAGTTCATGTAGTTCCGGTAGAAGTCGACGCAGGTCTGGCAGCCGCAGCCGGCGAAGCGGCAGGTCTCGCAGCCGAAGCAGACGCACCTCACGCACCCTTTGCACGACGCGGCGCGCGCGCACCTCCTCGACGCCTTCCTGCTCGCCCTCTCCTCGTCGTCGTCGCAGCTCACCCTGCACCAGACAAATCAATCAAGCCAACGTCGTCAAATTCGCGTTCAGAAACCAAACGATTGCTTAACTATGTCTTGCTCTGAATCTTTCATGTGTTCCTGAGCTCAAACGGTTTGACACAGTACCTGCCAGGGGCCATGTCTTTGCAGGTCCAGTCATGGCGCGCGGCGGCGTCGTGGTAGAGCCGGCACTCCTCCTTGCTCCTGAGCCGGAACCTCCTCTCCTTGCCGCAGGAGCTGCACCGGACGAACTCGTCGCGGTGGCACGGCCGTCGCCCGTTGCCGGCGCCGTTGGCCGATTTGAGCTTCCTGTGGTAGTACTTGAGCAGGCCGGTCTTGGACAGCGCCACCTTGTCGCCCTTGACGATCACCCACACCGTGTTCTGCCACTTCCCCGCCGTCTCCCGCCCGGAGTGCTTCTCGAACGCGGCCGGGCTCAGCTTATCTGCAAAATTCCAGCAGAATGCACTCGGTTGCTTGAGCAATGAGGATGTTATGGATTGCAACAGGTTGCCATGTTCAGAGTCGTTCAGAGATAAATGTTAATGCAGTGGAACATTGTTGGATTCATGATCCCATGCAATCACAAGTTCACAACTGTCATAGAAAAAAAAAGTGAATGTGGAAACAATGAATGCAAGTACGGTGATGTATAGTTTGCTGGAGCACATTTGGAACATCATGAGGTGAACAAACATGGACCGGAACAGAACCGAAAGTACAGACATGAACAGAACAAGATCTCTGCAAAGATTTTGTGGAAAGTACATGGCATGGAACAAAAAGGTCTCTTGGGAAAATGGGAACAGCTAGCATGGCAAAAGCAAAATCTCAAAGAAAGGATGGAGCCCTAGCCCCTAGCCACTATCTAGCAGTAGACAACCCGGCATTGCATGCAAGAATGCTCGCAGCATCAGGATTCTCTCAGGCGCATGCACTGGTAATTTACTCGGTTGCAAATTGGCGAACAATGAACATGAAATCAACGATAGATCAGCGTGTACCTTCCGTGCATCCGGGCGTGCATTCGCAGCAGACCTCGAGCTCGCCGGACGCGAACACGCGGAGGCGGCCGACGGCGTCGCCGTAGCGCGCGCTGGTGCAGCCGCACGTCACGTCCACGAAGCTGTCGCCCAGCCGCACCCCGCTCACGTCCCGCAGCTCCTCCTCGCTGAACAGCGCCGCCGCCGCCACCCCGTTCTCCACGGCCATCTCGATCGATCGATCTCTCCCCAATCTAACCAACCAAGAACACAACCTGATTGATTGATTGATCTGAGAAGAACACAAGGGGACAAGCAAGCAAGAAACCGTACTGGTAGATGAGATGGATAAGAGAGAGATGAGCAAAGACGGCGCCTTTCTCCGGGTTTGGGACTTCGGGTTTCTCTCTCGCGGAGTCGTAGCAGGAGCGGTGTCCGAGGGGGGCAAGAGCAGGAAGAGATCGTGGCGAACACGAGGCGCCCTCTCTACAGGAAACGACGCGGAGGCAGGCACGACGCGAGCGGCGAAAAGCCGGCTCCTTTCCGCAAGAATCGGATCGGATGAGCTCCCTCGCAACCGCCTAAGAAACCTTCAAAAATCGATGGATGGATGGATCTGGAGGAGAGGAGATGAGGTGAGACCAAGGTGACGCTCCCGCTCGCCGCACCGCAATGGAGGGGGAAGGAGACGAAGCTGATGCGCGCAGTGATGTGCTCTTCCCCTCCCTCTCTCCCTCTCTCTCTCTCAGAGAGTTGAGAGCTTTTGACGTTTGCAACGAGCCGTTTCTCTGCCTTTTTTTTCTCGCCTCGTTGCGCGTGCAGCGCCAGGGGCTCATCTGGTGGTGCATCGCCATTTGTTATCGTCTTCCTCCTCCTCCTCCTGTGTCCATTTGTCGTCGTCGATCCACGATGCGCACAGGAGTCGCGTGGAGATGGACAGGAGTCCCTGCTTCCCTCTCTGCTTTTGTGCTCTGCAAGATGACAAGATTCCATATCTCCATCGCCACGCGAGCCGGAGCTCCATCTGCAGGTCGATCACTTGGAAAAGACTTCGCCAAAGATTACGCTGATACAGACCTACTCATACAGTATGGTTAGCAATATGGAAATACGAGCTTATGTAGCAGCATTCCACATGTAAATCGCGATGCATGCAAGTCCAGCGAACGGCCGCACGCATATGCTCAAGCTCACCGTGCCCGGCCAGTTCGTTGCAAAATTTCTGATAGATTTCGGTCGATATTTGGCCATTAGATAGCAATTTTTAGTTAAGTGATTAGAGACTTGTTTTTCTCGAATGGGACTTGTTTTTTTCGAATGGGACTTGAAGACTAACTAGATATAAAGGGATTATAAAGAGAATAAATTAGTTTTTCTTCGCTCCAGATCTCAGTTGCGCGCTTGCCGAGCGACCAAAATTGGTGGAGAATGTAGAGGATGGTAAACGCCTACCCATGTTGACAAAGGGTACCTACAGGGCTAAACACATGGTTCACCGCAAGAAACAATGCCCTAAACCAAGTGACAGGACGCTTGAAGCATATTACGGAGTATAAGACATCATCTTCCCTAACCTGATAGGGACAAATCTTGTACCACTGCCGTCTCCAAGGATAACACCAATGAACAACATATTCTGCTAGTGCTATATTGAGGGAAACATGATAGCGACAAATCTGGTACCACTGCTATCTCCAAGGATAGTACCGATGAATAACATACCTTACTGGTACTATGCCGAGGAGGATATGATAGGGACAAATCTTGTACCAATGTCATCTCCGAGGATAACACTGATGAACGACATACCTCACTAGTATTATGTCAACATGGATACTGGAGCTGGTGCCTTCTTTGAAGGAGGGCTAGAGAAAATTTATTATAATCCCCATGGGAAAATTGTCTAAAACAATCCTATAAATGCCCTCTCCCCCTTGCAGTGTCAAAGAGGACATCCGAGGAAAAGAAGCTAGCAAGACTAGCCAGTGCGATTGACAAACAACTCACTTGTAACCCTAGATGAATATAGTAAGATAACAAAATACGTGAAATTTTCCAACAGCAATTTTTGGCCACTGGGCTGTCTGATCTCCGCTTGCTGGTTTCAATTCATTAGTTCGTTGGCTCTAGGCTCCTAACCTTGAGTTATGAGGAGTTTTAGTAATCAATGACAATGGTTGTGGGGACTAACCTTTGCTGTGAGTTTGTGTAATAGGGCATGTTCCAGCATCAAGCAAGAATGTTGATGGCTTATATGTTGAGGATCAATTGATAAGATTGTGATCTAATGACTAGAGAGATGATGCCTCACATATTGGGAATCAACAAGATGCTTGATGAGATATAATCATATGTTGATGGACATGTTGATGGATATAAACACCATGGTTGAAGTTGATAAAAATAAAGATGGTGTGAGAAGCTAGAAGATGGTTATTATCAGTTGATGAGAATCAAGTATAAAGATTGAAGATGCGGGGTATGAAGTGGCTATCTATGGCAAGATGGTGAAAGGTAAGCGAGGCTCAACTATGATGGACCATGCGATGGTAAAGGGCAAGCAAGGGACTTGGCACCGATAGACCAATGTGGTGGTGAAGGACTAGTGAAGGCTTACCACCAATGGACCATGCAAGATCATGTGAAGTTATGGATGATCCGCATAAATCACATGAAGAAGAGAAACGTTTGCTACCCTCATCAAGATAAAGAAAGAAGATGACATGAAAATATTCCTATTGGTATAGCTTTTCTATTTGCAATTAAGTATAGGAATACCATACTATCAAGAGGGATACAATGTTGGTGTGGTTGTTTATGTCTCGTTGCTCAAAGTGACCTATCCAAGTTCTATCTTAAGATAAACCTAAGCCTAGTCTATCCTCTGAGTGGTTTTAAACCTTGTTTTAGTTGGGTTGGGTAGCCCTTTGAGTATGCTTTCCATATAGCTCAAGTTTATCAAAACGGACTCTAGAAAAGGAAGCTGTGACCATAATCGACTCAATCCGAAAAATTCCAAGTTGACGCATAATTGGGAGGACCTACCATCTGATGCACGATACGAGGTGATGCGCTGAGGAAGAATGATACCTCCCTCCTAACAATGGGAAATTGAACTGTTTGCCACTTTCATGTTTGGCAATTAGCAAAATACCCTTCTTAGTTTTGCGCTTACAAATTTACCACAAGAGAGAGAGAAGATTTTCTAATTATCTGCCACTTTTGACACTGTGGAGCGCCATATGTGCATGCCAGCGTGATAAGGCACGCGAAATGACCATTTTACCCCTGCCTTGAGAACCATAAATCAATCTCTATCCTTTCTCTCTCCCTGCTTCCCCACTCCTCTCCCATTCCTCGACGGCCGCTAGCCTTGCACCTACCGGCCTTCACACCCGCCAGCCTCCAGCTCGCCAGCCTCCTCTCCTGCTGGCCCGGCCGCGACGGGCTTACCTCGACGCCGCGTCCATGCCCGCGGGCCCCGTAGCTCGCCGTTGATGCCACATGGTCGGTCGTCGGCCCCGCGCCCCGCCGTTGGCACCGAATCCCCTAGGCCCGTAGCTCCGACGTGATGAAGCTCTCAGTTTGCCCTTCTTGGTAAGTTCATTTTCTCTTCTCTAGGTTGGTTGTTCTGTGTGTTGCATGCATGGAGTTAGATGTGTCCTAAATCCATTTTTTTATGAATTTTTTTATGTTAGAATTAATCCTAGCAATGCGTTTAGACTTGTTGTTAGGGTCACTAGGTATGTAGCAAATCTAGAGTATGGAATGATACAAATGTCAGAGCAAGAGTATGATTGGTGGGTTGATATTAACAGTGGGTATAGTTTGGACCAATTTTGTGATGAAATGGCTAGCAAGGTAATCTGGGGGCCAAGCCAAGAAATTGTAGTTTGGGGTTTGGACACTAAAATTGGAACTGAATGCAAGTTGGCAACTAATGAACAATTTATACAATGGGTGAATTCCATGTTGGATGAGAAGCTGGTAGAGTTTTTAGTTGAAATTGTTTATAAAAAGGGATATAATCATGTTGAAAGCACTGTAGATCCAATTGAGTCAACTGCTCAAGTTATCTCTAGTGTGATTAGTGTAGATCTAATTGAAGTTTGTTCTCTAGGTCATGAAGAAGGGACATGTGATACCTCTAGCCATCCACAAAATGTAGAAGAGCCTAATGTTGTTGTGGATTGGAGTAATTGGCTCTACTTGTAGAACCTAATCAAGATGGTGATGTTAATGTATTGTTGGATGAGGATTAAGTTTTTGAGGCCATGGTCTTCAAAGCAGAAGATGAGAGAGCAGCAACAACAGCTATGGAAGAACCTGCAATTCCTGTGATTCCAACTAATATTCAACAAGATATGGTAGATGCAGCCATTGTAGTAAATGATGAAGTACCCATTGAGGTATTGGATTGGGACAGGGATGACCCAGATATGTCAGTGGGGACATTTTATCCTTCTATGGATGAGTTCAAGATGGCAGTGAAGCAATATGCCATTGTTCATGAGTTTTAGCTGGGGACTGAAAAGTCTGACAAGGATAGGTTTAGAGGGAAATACAATACAAGGGGTTGCCCATGGAGAATTAGAGCAAAGACCCAGGCTAATAAGAGTGTCAGGGTATTATACTAACCATTTAATTGTCCTTGCAATTTGACACTTTGCTTGCTGAATTCTGTTTGACAACTTTTGCATAGTTGCTAATATTATTGGCTTTTGCAAGTCCAAATAAACAATAATGCTCACAAGTGTACTTTAAGAAGTAGAGTTTGTGGAAGGATGGCATCTCAAGCTTGGGAAGATGTGGCCTACAGCTAAGACATACATGCCTAAGAAGCATGAGATGTGGATGGATGAAGTGACAACATCTAGTCCAGAGGTGAAGCAATGGCTTGAAGACCATCACAACCTACTGTGGGCCAAAAGCAAGTTTGATTGTGCTATCAAGTGCGAGTACATCAACAACAACCTGGCAGAGTCATGGAACAGTTGGATCAAGGACTTGAAGGATTTGCCTGTTGATGCTCTTGCAGATGCCATCAGGGAGAAAACTTTGATCCTGTTTGAGAAGAGGAGGATCTCTAGAGCCCTCAATGGAGTGATTCTTCCTACTGTGATCAATCAATTGAATAAAGCCTCAAAGGGGTTAGGCCATCTGAAGGTTACAAAAGGAGATCCTAACCAACAGAGGTTACAGAGACATATAAGGATGAGGAGGTGACAAGGCTTGTGGTGTACCTTGATAAGTGGACATGTACCTGCAGGGATTGGCAGGTTACTAGAAAGCCCTACCCACATGCATTGGCACTAATCACAACTATCAAACAGCCAGATATGGAGAAATATGTTGACAAGGCTTACTCTGTGCATATATTTTAGGCAGCATATGCATGCGTTATCCCTAACATCACAGACAAGAAGCAGTGGCCACAAGTTGACAAAGGTTACACGCACCTTCCACCAATGCCCAAGAAGAGAGGAGTGGGTAGACAAAGAAAGAATAGGATCCCATCTACTCTTGAAAAGGGCAATGGAAAGGGCAAAGGAAAGGCTACAAGGCAAGTTCAGTGTCCAGAATGTGGTGGGTTTGGACACAGGAAGGGTAGTGCAAAATGTGAACTGACTGGAACTAAAAAGAGGTTAGTTGAGCTGTGCTTTAGTTTCTTTCAACTATTTTCCATTTGATTGCTTACACTAACTAACCAATGTTTTGCAGGAAGAGAAACAAGAAGAGAAAAACAAAGGTGGGAAGGAAGAAAGCAAAGGGTGCCATTGATGCCCATGCCACTGTCGCTAATGGTTAAGCTACTACACCAAGAATAAGAGCAGCTGCAGCTAGAGAAGCAGCTACAGAATCACAAGTGCAGATAACACAAACAAGCAGCCCTGGACCAGTCACTAGGAGGTAAGGCACCACTGTGTTGTTTTTCATGTTATTTTGCACTTAACTTTGCTTCCTGTCTTGCTTACACCCATCACAAACACTAGGAGGTTGGCATTAGAGGTAGGTCTAGAGATGGCAACGGGGAATTCCCTGCTGGGTAATACATCCCCATCCCCGACCCCCGGGTCAAAAAATTCCCCGCCCTTGCCAAGTACAACAGGGAGAATATTGTTCCCATCCCCGCCCCCGCATGGGGAATTTATCCCCGTGGAGTCCCCGTCCCCACTTAAACAACATATGCATCTCAAATTATATATGTAATGCAACACATATCATATACACTTTATACCAATATATCAACATATATCCACTAATTTACATAATAAAATAACAAGATTGTCATTTATCAAAGACCACAATAACATAATCGCATGACTTAGAACACAAAAAGCATTGGACCATCCCGCCCCTGCGAAACCCGGCAGGGACATATTTTCCTCCGTTTAATTACCCATGGGGAACAAATTCCAACCATTCCTGTCCCCTAATGGAAGAATTCCCCACGGGTAAACGGGGAATGGGGCCTCATTGACATCTCTAGGCAGGTCGAAGCTCCAGTGAAGTAGCACTAGTACCAATGCAGTCACTAGCAGCAGTGCAACCAACCAAGAAGCTCACACCAAGGAAAAAGCTGGCCAGCAAGCCAAAAAGTGCATCACCACCTAAGCTTTTAAACTAAAATATGTCAATCTGTGAGTATTTTGCTATGTATGGCTAAAATATGTTAATCTGCTAATATTTTTAACTTCTAATATGCATGGCCTGGTGAACTTATTTTGGCATGGCTTGATGAACTTTAGTGTATGGCCTGATGATGATGTATTTTGCTTTTGTAATGATGTATGGCATGATGAACCTGTTATGTATTGGCCATGTGTGGCCAGTTATGGCCTTATATACCTATGTATGGATGATGAACCTATTATTTGTATGGCTGATGAATTTAGATATTGAATGACGTGTGATAAATTCAGGCACTTATACTATATGTATGGTTTGTTATTTGAATTTGTATGATTGTTCAATTTGTTAAGATATTGGATATGTATGCTGAAGATATTAATCCTTGTATATACGTTTTCATGAACTGGTTGAATTTGTCAAAAAAAAAATTCACAATGAACTATTCAATTTGCTGGTAATACATGTTGTATCATTTTGCCCAAATTTTGTTTCTGTTGCGGCCCTAGATTGTAGCCAATTGCTAGCTTTCCATATCAGGGGTAAAATGGTCATTTCGTGTGCCCAGTCCACGCTGGCATGCACATATGACGCTCTATAGTGTCAAAAGTGGTAGATAATTAGAAAATCTTCTCTTTCCGATGGCAAATTTATAAGTGCAATACTGAGAAGGGTAATTAGCTAATTGACAAACGTAAAAGTGACAAATAGTTAAATTTCCTCCTAACAATATGTCATGTTGTAGTCATTCTCTTAAAGGATAGTTTGAAGGTAAGGAAAGAAGAAAGAAGAAGAAGTTCGATGTGAGCCATTAGCATGTGATTAGTTGAGTATTAATTATTTTAAACTTGAAAAATAAATTAATATGATTTTTAAGCAACTTTTATATAAAATTTTTTTCCAAAAAACACACCGTTTAACTGATCGAGAAATGTGCTTATGGAAAACGAGACAAGTTTTCTCTCCCTACTTGTAGTAAGGAAACGGTGCTTTAGCCAAAGTAGCCAAATTTATATTTATGCACCGTAAAAAATAACAAGTAAACGAAGGCGATATCAAGTATTGCATGAAATCCTAATGTTTTTATCAAACTACAGTTCCACTAGCTGTTAGCCGCAGATTTACGTAGCTGCTAGCCGCAGATTTGTCGTGTGTGGTAAATACTGCTGTTTATGGAGACTTCTCTGTCTAGTAGTTCCTGGATGGAACTCATCCGTGAGACCGTGACCTCTCCAAACCCCTACGCAGTTTCACCACAAAAAAAGATGAGAAAAATAGCAGTAGAAAGATCAGAAACCAACTAGTAAAGCAATCCAAGAACAGCTCCAAGCATCGAAGTAACAGAAATCCCATGTTTCTTGTAGAATTTTCTCCCTACTGAAGCTCCCTCCTCCATGGCCCCGCTCCAGCCTACTCTCCTCGCTCCTTCCCCACTCTGCTGCTGCTCGTACGCTCTTCTTTACCCGAGAGCCGGGAAGGTGTCCCCAAGATTCTCGAATGGGGCCTTTTCCGCGGCGAAATCGTTGGTCCGCAATGAGTTCTTGGGGAAAGGCGGGACCTTGGCCTGGAGAATAGAGGGAAGGCGGCGCCTTGGCGTGGCGGGAGCCGGGAAAGGCCCCCTGTTTGGCGGCGGCGGCGGGCGGCGGGGCACGACCAGCCGGGTGGTGGGGAACCTTGCCTTCGCCGCCCTCTTGACGTACCTCGCCACCACCGGCCAGCTCCGCTGGGTTCTGGACGCCATCGTCTCCCTCTGGGTACGAGGCTTCTTTGTTTGGATATATTCAGTAACTCATTTGTTTAGGTGAGAAGTTTTGGAATTGTTAGTAGGATTAAATTATACTGGTTGCTTGGTTGATGTATGTATAGATATTTCAAATGGTTTCATAATTCATGATGTAGTAGCTTCTTAGCTGACAATCTTCCATTCCGTTTACAAACTACACAGTCTATGATGTACTACTATTTCGTTGCTTCTTTTAGTTACATTTTTCACCATGAGTATGCTGCTACAGCACGAGGGTTTATTTTCACCAAAAATAGTTGAGAATTTGACTTATGCAGTAATGTAAGAACTGGAAATTGGCAACCTTGTTTAGTTCACTCCCTGGTGCTTAATAAGCTCGTGTGATTAAGAATTCACATTTATGTACCATAAAAGGGATATTCAATCTCAATATCTTTACTTCCATTTATAATTTTACAGTACTTAGATTAACTTTAGCTCTCTACATCTTGTGTGACAACAGCTTCTCACAATACTGCTGCCTATTTTGGGTCTGGCTGCATTTTTCTTCTTTGCAGGCCAAGATATACTTCAGAGCACTGTAAGGCTTTCTCAAATTTAATATTCAGTAATTTCATTCATATGTTATTACCGAATGATCTATTACAGTGAAAAAGGTTTTCTGCTAATTCCCCACTGCTGAAAATAAGGTTTTTATATATAGTTAATAATTCACTAAATTCAGTCTTCATAAAGGGCAGATTATGAGGGTAGATGTCTATTGGTAGCAAAATATCTGGTGCGAAAGGCTAATAGTATCTTATTCATATCAAAGCTGAAAGCAAGATCTTTGTGATTTGTCTGCATAACTTTGTCAATATTCACAATCATGTTCCTTTTGCTTGCAGTGTCCCAACTGTGGAAAAAGCTTCCAGATTCTGAAGTAAGCATAAAAAACTTTATCTAAAAGGCCAAAACTTCTCGTATTACATAGATTTGTGATTATAGATTTTTTTTTTAATTTGTCAGTTTGATTGTCTTATAGGTCATCTTTGAAGGATGGTCCACAACTGTGTCCATATTGTACTCAACCTTTCTCCGGTAAGCAACTTGCTGCTGTCCTGCTAGAAAGTTGTACAACAAAATTAATTTAGGACATATGTTCACTCAATTAGTTAACTGCTTTTTTGCTGCCTTTTAAGCTCTTGCAGGCTTCTGATTTCGTTATGCTAGGAATAGCTTTAAACCTTGCCTTATGTTGAGTTCTGGATATTTTCAAAACATGCCCATTTGTTAATACACCTGATGTTTTCAATTTCATGGTCAAAACCTTCTTAACAATTATTCTTTTCTATGTGCTGCATCTCTGCAGTTGAAAAAAAAAAAGAAAAGCAGGCTTTGGTGATTTCATGAAATATTTATTCTCTATGGACTTATGTTGCCATTAGTCAAATGAAAATGGAACATCATATAATATCTCTTAATGTTTTCTCGGGACACAATTACATTTGTTAGTTTGGATGGTCAAATAGTGCCCAAGAAGGATACCTTTCGATATTTGGGATCAATGCTACAGAGAGATGGGGATATCGATGAAGATGTTAGCCATAGAATCAAAGCGGGGTGGATGAAGTGGCGTCAATCATCGGGTATTCTCTGTGACAAGAGGGTACCACAGAAGCTAAAAGGCAAGTTCTATAGAACAGCAATTAGACCGGCATTGTTGTATGGTGCAGAATGTTGGCCTACAAAAAGACGGCATGTTCAGCAGTTAAGTGTTGCGGAAATGCGTATGCTGCGTTGGATTTGTGGTCATACAAGAATGGATCGAGTCCGGAACGATGATATACGTGATAGGCTAGGGGTAGCACCAATTGAAGAGAAGCTTGTCCAACACCGGTTGAGATGGTTTGGACATGTCCAGCGGAGACCTCCAGAGGCACCAGTGCATAGTGGAATCCTAAGGCGCGACAGTGATATTAGGAGAGGCAGGGGAAGGCCAAAATTGACATGGGAGGAGGCAATAAAAATGGACTTGAAAGGATGGAATATACCCAAAGATTTATCTTTGAATAGGTGTGCTTGGAAAGCAGCCATTTATGTACCTGAATCTTGATCTGCAGTTTCTATTGGGTTTCAACTCTAGTCTACCCCAACTTGCTTGGGATTGAAAGGCTTTGTTGTTGTTGTTGTTGTTGTCAGAACAGAACAAACATTTTTGGTATTTCTGTGTAATTGTCTAAATTGAGATTTTGGTATTTCCTTGTACATGATGCAGTGCAGGGAAACAAATTTGTTAGAGAGTCTGCTAGATTTTCATCTGGAAGGGCCACTACAAGTGCACAAGCCTTCAGTGAGTTCTTCAAACGTGGTTCAGAAGGTATGTAAATCATTAATCCATCAATCACTTTTTTCCCTTATTCCTGTGGCTTTACTAGATTTTGTGCCATTTGAAGTTAGAAGTGGTTCTATATGATTAATAAATATTTATACACACATTGGTAAAAAAAAAGTAATGGAATTTAGTTGGAGATTTCAAAACTCCTCAGCTAATGAGAGAAAACATGATGAAAATCCTAGATTTCTCTACCATGGATATTTTACTCATTCTTTAATTGAGTAGAACAGGGAAATCCCACATGCCAATATGCCATGCATAAGAATGCTAGATGAGGTTGGGTCGAATAGTCAGATACAAAAGCATATAGCACGGACCAAATTTTGAATGGTTTTAAGTTGTACGAGGCTTCAGACTTTAATTGATTTTTACCACATGCGATATGCTTGAATATGATATCCAAAAGTTATTTCGACCGCATATCATCAGATAATGCATCCAAGATAATCGTGTTGCTATCATGTACATATAGTATACCATCAGAAATTCTTAGGTGTCATTTCTCTGTTTCTGTTGATTCATTTGCTAATATATGTTTATATGGGGCGTTTATGAGCTCTTTATTCAGCACCAAGCATGGCATTTAATCAGAAATCACACCATGTGTTGCTTCATGCAGGAAAGACGCCTTCTGGAACTGTTGTAGACATCGAGGCTGAAGTGAAGGATGCCGAGTGATACTACTGCAGGAATGCGCTAAGAATCTCTGCCTCATTGGCATCAGTTTTGCCGCTCTTCGTGGCCAATTTTTCAGAAGGCTATTAAATCTGGTAGCAGTGTCATGGTTACCGCATACCAACCGTGCACTAGATTTGTCGATATGCTAGGAATGCGCAAGGGCTAGATCCAGAATATCAAGATGAACTGACACTTGATTTCGTAAGTGACGACATGTAGCTTCTTCTCGTTGCACCTTGTAAATTGCAATTACCTCTGCTTGGGTGTGTACGTAGCTTCACTTGTGTGTGTAAAATTAAAAGCAGGAAAGGTAGAATATTTACACTGTATTTTTGGCCTTGTATGCGGATGAGCAATCAAAGGTCAGTCAAAGTACAATTGACAAAACCACTGAACCAAAATGTTGTCCTGTCAATCCAACTGCCAATGCCAAGAACAAACAATCTGCATCACTCCACGCCGGAAAAACGATCTGCACCACTTGTGCGCCACCGCCAATCAACATGATATGTGGAGTCCCTGTCCGGACTACGCGGCTGCATTTATGAAATGGAGAAAAAAAAAAGGGAAACAAAAGAAAGGTCCACCGAAATGCTCAAGAAGCTCATCTTTCATGAATCTCTATGAACCAATGGGAACAGATAAAGGTTTACCTCATTCTCATCTCTGATGCAGTGAGCATAAAATATGCTCAAGAGAGAGCCACAACCAGAAGTCCAGTGACTGAAGGCAAGTTGTTATGGATTATTATGGTACGTTTTTTAAATTAGTAAACGGTGTGATTTTGGAGAAAGCTTTTTAAATAAAAGTTTTATAAATATTTTTTAAGAAAATTTGTTAACTTTCTATACTGATAGTTACTTCCTCCGTTTCTATTTACTTATCATCATTGACCAATCTTGTTTGTAACTATGACTACTAATAAATTTTAAATAATTAAATTACAATGAACAACAACTTTAATAGTGCTTATATTTAGAATACAATGCACTTTAAATAGTATGGCATCTTTTTAAGTATTTATATTTTTTAAAAAAAGAGTGATTAAAAGTTTAAATATGAATATTATCGGGTGGCAAGTATTTATAAATGGAGGGAGCAATTCATTCGTTTGTACGCTCCAATATAATTACAAAATCAGATAACGCATTATCCATTCGGAACAAAAGCAGTGAGGCTAGTATGCCAAGGCTCTGCCGAGCCCGGAATGTCCCGAAAGGATTGGAAGGACGCCTGCTCGAGCTTATCCTCGTCTCCAGCACCTACCTGGATTGTGAATTTGCACTCCCATCTCCCCGTCGACGAGTGTCCCGGCCGGGCACAAAAAGACTGCCGTCGCCGTTGCCGGGGATCGAACCCGGGTCACCCGCGTGACAGGCGGGAATACTCACCACTATACTACAACGACTTTGATGCCTTCTGGGTTGGAATTCTCCTACTTAACTCTAATGCTTCACAATCCCAGTTTTTTTTTTTTATACTACCCAACTTCGGTTACTAGCTACAGACACACAGCAATCCGGATAAAGGAATCGTACTGAACTGTAGAACTAGAGACATTTCCAATGACAAATAATCCCATTGAATATACTGATATACATGACAATGATGCCACAACCCACAGGTTGGGTTCGAGTAGAAACATCTTTCTGCTAATACACATCTGGGAGTTGCACAAATACATTCAGGATTTCTTGGCATGCGTACCAGCTTCCGGGGAGCATATTAGCTGGGGCAGATGTATGGAGTATAAGGTCGCAAATGTAAGGAAAGCAGAGCTAAATGCTACGAAAATCTTGAACCATACAGATGAGAACAGGGTCAGGTACGTGAGAATGCTCGTTGTGCTGATTACCGCTACAAAATTTGCGAGGCACTTGAACGTGGACAGATCATCTTCAGTTCCTTCGTTGGGGAAGTGACCAAGCATCGAAAAATCAGATAGAAGTTTGTCCTTCAGTTTAAATCTCTCGATCAGCCAATCAGCGACTTCATCTTCTGAGGTGGGTATGTCAGAGACTTGAATGATTTTAACATGGATGTGGACTTCAGAAGGATCAATACCATAAACGTTGTCTATAAAAGTTGGTAGCCGATGCTTATATGCGATTGTGATGTCATAAACTGCATCAATTAACAAGATAAGACTATCAAATCACAGAACCAAAAATAAAAATCTCAACAGTAAAAATTGTAACATTTAAGTGCAGGATGTTATGAAAAACTATTTCAAGCAACGCGCATAAATGGTTCAAAAAATATCAGGACTTTGGTTAGGTTGTCTGTAGATGATACATTTAGCAGATAGTGTTTGCAAATGATCAATAAATAAATCAGGTGATGAAGCAAAAATACTGGAGGACAAATGAAGAGGGGAGGGATAGGGTTACCAGCATCTATGGAACCCCTCAGCTCTTGCAGGCAGCAATGAAAACCCTTTGTCTTGGGAAGAAGGACATTATTCAGAATAGGCAAGCCGTGCTCTGCTGCATACTCCTGACTTTTGATACACTTCTTCTCACTATGGTATTAACATAAAATAGAATCCAAATAAAGCAGTGGAAAAAGAGTAAAGTAACTAAAGGACAGTAACTTTAGGGTGCATAATCCTATCATTCAAGCAGCTGAATAATCAAGAAGGATCCACCATTGTCAAAAGTTGTTTCTGTAAAGTACAAAAATGGTCTGGACTGTTTATGTTACACAAAAAATCTAATTATAATCAACAAGTGATTAGACAAGTATGGAGTGCATGCCAAAATCGTGTTGTTGGGTTATACACACACGTACTAATATACTGAGTGGGAAGAGACCTTACGTGTAATCAGTGCCTTCAGGAAAAACTGCCAACCAAAGGGGATCCTTAGGATTCTTCAATTCTGAAAGCCTGCTTCGGATTAATGGTTCATCAACCTCCCACTTCCGCTCTACTGGAATAAATTCAATAATATGAAATGCCCAGTTAAAAATGGGCAACTTCATCAAGCTTTTCTTAAGGATATACTTGATGCACTGCAAACGGCCTTTCCTCAATGCAAGATCCCACAAGTACATCCAATCAACCTCAGTTCTGTGATTAGCAAATAACAAGACACGCTCTTTTGAGGGCACACTTTCACCAGAGAAAACAAACTTGGTCTTGTTAATCTTCTCAAACAAAAATGGCCACATGGCTAACCACATCCCAAACAAAAAGCATGTCGACTTTCTGCTGTAATGCACACTGAACAACCGCATGAGGAAAGTAGTTACAGGGGATAGGTAAACCATCAACATAAATGCTGTCAACGGCATAATCACCAAACATAACACGCCACGGCATTGTCTCATTAGAGTCAATGGCCTGTGTCTTGGTCCATTGTTCTGAATGGAAGGACCAACACTTTGCGCTTGCTTTCCATTCAAACAGTGCCGTTGGGAACCCGTTGAACCATTCATCATGTAAGAATTAAATGTGAACTCTGATCCCTTTCTCAAATTCACATACCTAGCATCAGTGAGACCATGCAAACCCCGCCTGTAACGGGAGAAATTAGACCAGCTCATAACTTATACAGATGAATGTAAGCATTCCACATCAACTCAAAAGTAAACATTTTTTGCTGCCTCATGCAAATCTATAACAGGAGTTCAGCAATAGCTAACAAAAAACAGGTATACTAAAAGAGTGGCACATGGATCATGCAAGAATTCTGGAACATACCCTGGCCTATCATTGTGCCATGAGCCCATGATACTATGATGGCAAGGGATGAATTGCCTTCAATTATGGCAGTAGCAAATCCGGAAAGGCTATTAACTGACGGATTGAGTTTAATCAAGCCATTCTGTGATAGCAGAGCATCTACAAACGGCTTGAGTTATCATTTTCATATTACCGTAAAGGGCTCGAGTTTCCACGTTACAATTTTGGCACAACACACAAACACACCAAGGAATGGCAGTGATCCCAGAAGTGCAGCTCGGACAGTACGGTCAGATGTCAGTAGTGGCAAAAGAAAAGCCAAAGCAAGCTGCATCTGCACGCAAAGCTCACCAATAAAGACTGGCCCGCCATCCCATAGCTCCTAAGCTCAACCATCCTTCGATTCGACCACTCCCAAGCGCACATGAACACCTCAACGACCTAGCAGAAATTCCTTACTCATCTGATGGAGAAATGCCATTCTTCACCGCACCCAAATGGACAGAGCAAAAAACGAAGCAACTAACTAATCCTCCTCATTAGCACTAGTTCGCACGAAAAATCTGCGCTGGATCTGCTAGAGAAACCGGAGAAGGAGGCTACCGAAGTGGAGCGCAGGAGGCACCGCTTACCAGCAAGTGTCGGCGGCGGCGGCCGGAGCAAGCCGCCGGCGATCCGGGCTGGGCGAGGCTCGAGGAGGCTTCTGCCGGTTTGGGTGGGGGAGCAGCAAAACGAGCGGATTAGCGGGGTACTAGAAGGGGTTTACAGTGGGTGGATGGGCGGTGGACGGGTGGGCCCAGGGACTGTGGGAGCAGCGGTCACGCGATAACGGTGGGTGTCGCTCACACGCGTCGGTTAATCGACGGCGCCCATGGCTCCACGCGCGCGTGCCCGTACAGGAGACTTGTGGTGAAAGATGGCATTTGCACGCTGTTTAGTTGACCCAAAAAATTGGACCTTTCGCCGTTGCCGGGGATCGAACCCGGGTCGCCCGCGTGACAGGCGGGAATACTCACCACTATACTACAACGACTTGATGCTATCAAAGTTACTATAGCCTGGTCTCGAAGGACATACACGTATATTGGACACCAGAATACAACGTACACCGCTTTTCCATTCCTTAATCCGACTCTCTTCGTTACGTACAAAATATACGGCACGGTGATTCGCGAGATGTAAAGCTTTTCGTCGTGCAGGAAGCTGTCCAGTCCTCGTGTGTACAGGCAGCTGATGCAAAAAAAAGGTCTAGAAGTCGTCGTCCTGGTTGGGCTTGGGCGAGGTGAGGATGGCGGTGTAGAGTCTGAGCTTCTCCTCGCCGAGCGACGAGCACCGGGACAGCGGGCGGCGCGGGCGGGTGAAGGAGAGCGACGCGAGGGTCTTGCGGTGCTTGTACCGGCGCCAGGCGAGCTGCACGGCGACGGCCGCCCACGTGCGCCACCCGGGCGAGTAGTACCGCGCGCTGCGCCGCACCCTGTCGTTGGTGAACGTGTACCGGAAGTGCTGCGTCACGTACTTGACGTCGGCGGCCTCCAGCCCGAACGCCTCCGTGCTCTCCACCGTCACCAGCGTCGACGACGACGCCGGCAGCCGCTCCATGAACGGCCGCCTCATGCACCACGACAGCAGCTCGTCCCCGTTGAAGTTCCCCGGCCCCAGCGTGCAGCAGCTCGTCGCCCCGTTCCTCATCACCTGGCTGCACCGCAGGTGCCCCCTCACTATGAACAGCATCCTCTGCACCGGGTCCCCTTCTCTCACGATCTGATCAAGCAAGCAAGCAAGCAGACACACGGCTAAGCAAGCATCCAGCAATGGCTTCCAATGGCGGAAGCATCGACGACTACTTACGATCTCGCCTTTGGGGAAGATGAGAGACTTGACGCGGTCACAGATGTTCTCGAGGACGAGGTCGTCCATGTGCTGGAAGAGGGGGACCTGGCGGACGAGGTCGAGGCAGAGGTGGTACTTGATGTCGCGGCGGAGGCCCTCGGGGAGGTCGCGGACGAACTGGCACTCGTCGACGCCGCGCGTCGCCGCCCACCGCTGCCGCTCGAACTGCCGCACCCGCTGCCGGAAGCCGTGCGGCACCTCCTTCTGCTTCATCCACCACTCCAGGCTCCGCAGCCGCGTGTGCATCGCCTGCTTCTTCGACGTCGTCGCGTTCAGGAACACCTTGATGTTCCCGATGAGCATGGTCACCAGGATCAGCCCTCCGGTGATGGTGATGATGTTGAACACGATCTCCAGCCATTCCGTCGTGCTCTCCAAATTCCCAAATGTGCTGCAAGAAACACAAAACGATTAATGACACGAATGATTAACTAAGAACTAAGCTTTAAATCTCTAGTTACCTGAGTGTCATGAGGCCCCAGAAGATGGGGAGGAGCATCTTCTCGAGGCGGCTGGGGTTGGCGACGAGCATGACGGTCCACTTGTACGCGCCATACTGGTAGTTCTCGCCGCTGCTGAGGCACATGCTCCTGGCCTGCGCGTTCCTGCCCCAGGCGAGCCTGTCGCCGCCGATGGACGCCACGGCGCCCCCGTAGTACAGCGGGTCGACGCAGGCCACCGCCGTCGACGCGCACGCCGGCGACCCTGCCAGCAAGCACTGCTCTTTCAGGCACTTGGAGGCCCTCTGGACCCCTAGCAAGTACCAGCACGCGCCCACTGCCTGCAAACAAACACAAACGCGAATGGCACATCAGCTCAGCACCAGTCTACTACTAGCTACGTAGCTAGTAGTACATTTTCTTGTCTCCTTTCTGGTCCGAGTGCTTCACAATGGCATCCAATGCTGACTATCTAAGGTCAGAATGATGGAGAGAAGTAATAGTCAGTTACTGACATGAGCGGCGACGAAGTAGGCCATGAGGTTGAGGGCGATGCCCCACCAGATGGTGCCGAAGATGTGGCCGGACTGATTCTGCATCCGGCGGAGGAAGACGACGGAGTGGTAGATCTTGGGCAGGTACTCGAACAGGAACGACACCAGCATCACCGTCATCACCGCCGTCGTCGACCCCGCCCGTATCATCGCCGGCGCCGCCACCCAAACCACCAGCTGCATACATGACTCATCACAGTACACATCAATGATCAGTGCACGACGAGAGCCTATAGAATATTGACACGAGTCATACGACGAACATAGCACAAAATAAATTCAGATACAAATTAGACGCAAGAGCCGTAGAGCCGTGGCTATTGGCCTCATCCACCTCCAATTATACAGAAGAATACGAACACCAGCAGCTACAGTATAAATGCATAAACTAGCTAACCATGCAGAGCACATGCTATAGCAGATAGCCGAATAATGTGCATTGGGACAAAGCTCGTTAGCCATATCTAGCAGAAACAGAACGCATGAATGCTGTATCTGCTCTGCCCGCTCGTTCGTCTGTTCATGCACGCATCGCAACCGGCTGATCGACAGATCGAGACTGATCGATCGATGGACGAATCGAGCACGTTGCTGTGCACAGAGCCACTGTGATCATGGAGCATAATTTTGTAGAGCTGTCTAACTGAAAAGCTATAGCTACAAGCTGCGTACTGTGCAGGTATTTGGACAAAGGCGAATGAGTATGTCACGTACAGGTACAGTGAGTGAGCCATTCAATTCGTTACCTGCTAAGATAATTTTCTTCAACCGCTAGGTCAAATATAAAGTACATTCAGGTGAAGCCCTACAAACTAAAAAAATGAACCAAAAAAATACAGAAGTTCAAGTTCTAGACCTCTGTTGCAATCGCATACTTGAAAAACTGGACTAGAACGATACTATTGAAACTAGAACATATTCATGATTTAGTTTGTAAGCCGCACAACGATTCATGTATCGTAACCATCTAGTACTATTTATCAACGAAGATTTTTCTTGAACTAATTTTTTCCTCGACAAATTATGTAACCTTAATTTTCTACCGGAGCCATAGAAAACATGATGCGATGCAGTACACATGATACTGGACTAGGCATGATCAAGAATTCAAGACCACAAAATTACAAGAAAAAAATTGCATGAGCTCCTGTGTAGAATGTGTAAATGGATCGATTTGCACACCTGCATCACGGGGAGGATGACGAACAAATCCAGCACCAACCCTTTCCTGGACCTCCCGTGGTCCCGGAGCTTGCTCGTGGCGGCGTCCGCGTCCGCCGCCGGCGCCGGCGCAGCCTCAGCCTCAGGCTGCTCCTCGTCCGCGCCAGCCGCCGGCTTCCGCCCGGCCCGCGCGACGCGGAGCTGCGTCACGATATTCCAGGCGTGCATGGCGTCCACCATGCAGCGGAGCGCGGTGACCGCGGCGGCGAGCCAGCCGTCGAGGAAGACGCACATGAGCGGGCCGCTCAGCGACACGGCGTACAGGAAGAGTGGGTCCACCATGAGCCCCGCCGCGCAGGCGAGCAGGTAGGCGCGGTTCCACTCCCTGACCCACGTCGCGCGCGGGTCCGTCGCCCACGACGCGGCGCCGAGACGCCACGCCCCGAGACGTCGCCGTCGCCGCAGCCGGCGCTTGAAGGCAGCGGACGACACCTCGCCACGCGGTGGCGTCCCTCCATGTTCCGGCCTCCGCGCGTCGCCGGAAGGGGTGCTGCTTGACGAGGAGGTTGACGTGCGCGTCGAGAGCTCGCCTGACATGGCGCGACGCGGTGTGCAGCTACGACGGCGACGTGAACCACGTGGTGTGCAGCTACGGCGCCGGTGAGTATTCCGCCGATCGAGCACCAGAGGACATGGACATGAGCATGTGGAAGCGAACGGCTCTCGCCAAGTAGATGGATAGCTTGTACTAAACCTCCCGTGTACACAGTGACCGTACATAAAATGGTCTCTTTTTGTACGTACATGAGACGTCTCAGTCGTGTCAGCGTGTTCGGCATTGCCAATTTGCCATGTCTCTCTTGAGATCTTCTACTCCAACTGAATGTATGTTCGTCGTCTTGACCTCTCGGCAAAAAATTTTCACATCGTACATCGATTTTTGGAAATTGGAACCATGATTGATCATACTCCTATATGGTACAGACTACAGAGTTAGCTCTCTTCAGAGAATTCTCGAACAGTTGAATCCTCTCAAGTCTCAGGCTCTCAGCATGTCTTAACAAAAATCATCTCAACAGACGCACAAGTGCACTAATCTATCAAGTACTCATGGCTGAAGGTCCGAAGATCTTCGTACCAATGAATTATTACATGAGATCCCTCGGTGAAAGCGATCTTAGCTGAAGGAATTAGCGAATGGTCAGTGAACACAGGTGAAGCGAATGGTCAGTGAACACAGGTGAAGGTTAGGCATGAATTAATGCTTTCGCAAGCTTCGTTTATGGCAATTAAGGATTTAAGGTTTGAATAAAAATGACGCCACGCTTTAAAAAAGAAAAGGAAAACGCTTTGACGCCGGCGTCCAGAGGTGTTGGACGCTTCGTCCCCACGTTGAGCCAGTCCACCGCTCCAAAGCCCAAGCCGCCGCCACCGGAGATCCCTCGCCCCCTCTCCGTGGGATCCCTCCTCTCTCGGATCCCTCTTCCCCTTGTTCTCCGGGGTCTTCTTCTTCCCCTCCGATAGCCTGTGGAGGTAGAGTAGTGGGAAGATCATGCTCACCGTCAGCGGTGGCAGCACGTCGGCGTGCTAGGGGCGAGGAGGAGGAGACGGAGCTGGAGGGCTGCTGCTATACGGGGAGGCGTGGCCAGCGCCGGTCGGTAGAAGAAGAGGGCATAGGAGATATGTTTTGGAAGAAATGGCGGTGTTTTTTATGGTCCGGTCACGAAGCAGAGAAAGAAGATGATCTGTTCATCGAATTAGAGGAAGAATTAGATGTATTATTTATAAATAGGTATAGTTAAATCTAAGATTTTTTTATACGTAAGACCTATTGCTTATATGATTTGAGATTCTTATTTTGGTCAATAGGTTATGGAAGCCTTTTTACTCGAGGAGGTACCGTCGGTCCAGTGAATATCGCCTTTTGGTTAAGGTAGTTTTTTTAAGGTATGTTTTTAAGGATATTTGGTACTTTTAATTTTATGATTGTATTTTAGACAGAGCACAATATCCTTATGCATCTATTTTATATGTTAGGTGTTGATGGGCCTTAATCAAAAGATAGGTCATTATACGAGGTATTGGTTTTTCATAGGAGAGGCAGGTGTTGGCAGCTAGGATGCACTCATTGGGGCGTGGTTTACTATGGAGGCCATGCTGATACGTACAAGCCATATGATGATAATTTGTATTATTATGAAAACATTTTCTATGCTGGATTGATTGATGTGTCAAAGTCTAATGCTCCTTCTAACAGCTTTCCTTTATAATTGGATTTCTTCCTTTTAGATCCGATCATCGAAATAGAGGAAGAAGCCAGATCTAATCATTGGAATAGAGGAAAAAGGTAGACGGTAAACTTATTTTAATCTATTGTTTTATCTTGTTGCACTTTGTTACTCTCTTCATCCTAAAATATAGCTATTTTTATATTTAAATTTTATCCCGATATAATTTTTACCTCTATTACTTCTAATGCTATCTCTAGTAGGCCTCATTATCTCACCAATCCTCAAGAACTATACCACATCCATACTATTTTTAATTCTCATTACCCACTATTTATTAATAAGAGCACTTTAGACCTTTCATCATAATCCTTAATTTCTAAAATACTTCTAGATAGTTATATTTTGAGATAGAGGGATCGAATATATTAGAGTGTTTCATCCTTCTATGACCGAATGTTGCATGGGATGTGCACCATATTTTTCTCTATGTTGCATACAACAAGGTTTGCTGTTACAATTAATTTTTTCAGTGTTTGCATTTGGTTAAAACATTTTTATCAAACGATGAAATATTTTTAACCGACCGATGAAACATCTGAAATATTTCATATTGAAACATTTCACTGAATAATAAAACATCTGAAATATTTCTTAATACATAGTGCAACATTATCCGATAATTTACTAGGCATCGAACATTTTCGATCCCAAATCCCGTCACACTAGAAACCCTATTGATTGGGCAAGTTCAACAGATCTGCCCGATTCTGATACTAAGATTTTCCACGTTATCAAGAGCTATCATCGGTTCAATAGTTGAAACATCCTTGATCCAAACAATTGGTGTAAATATTTTTTTTCTGTTTTCTTCTTCACCTAACCTTGTCTCCTAATCCCATGTAAATCACTCTTGTATCTGGTGCCTAAAATCATGAAGAGTGGATATGTTTTTTTCTCCGCACGTTCTCCCTCCGCATCAGTATCCAGTCTATGTAATGTTATGGGCCGACTTATTTATTACCTTCGTATATACCCTAACCAAGCAAACCCTAAAACCTAACATAGAAAAAAAGGAAAGTTTCCAAAGTGTTCTCTTAATGAACTGATGGACCGAATTGGTTCGGCTGTTTCTGTGTATTTACAACCATTAAAGAAAATATTAGTTTGTCATGTTGGAATTTTTAGTGGGTCTAGAGTCTAATTGAAGAATAATTACTAGAAAAAATTTAAAAACTCATCTTATGGGAGACATGTATGTAAATCTTAGTACTACCTTACTTATTCTAGAAGAGTGATCTCCTTAAAAGGATGAGTGTTCTTCTAGCCACTTGAACAATGTGTGGCAGAGAAAACTAAAGAAACACACGCGCGCTCGCTCGCCTCGCTAGGCACAGGAGGCACGCGACATGCTTGCATAGACTCTTTTTGCAGTTTTGGTTTTGCTGCATCTAACAGATATTCCGGTATTTATTTTAGAACTCACATAATTATTCAGTGCATTGGACTTGGTGGAATCTGGGTAGGTTACACGCGACTTATCCGGTTCGATTACGGGTTATGGAAGGCCTCTTGATCACACGTTTTATATTATACCGAAACCGCCACCCTTCACGCAACACACGTGAATCAATCTAGGGTTTTGCCTCTCCTTGTACTGGTACTGTACTGCCACACGTCATCTACTCTGTCTCGCTTGTTGGCGTGCACCTGCTATCATGAGAGCAGGTCTTCGGAATCGTTGTCCTCGTGAAGTCTTGCACCGAGAGAGAGCGAATAAGGTTTTTGGAAAGCACTCTGCGCGCTGTTCTTATTTATCCGCCACGGCTCGTCTTCCTCTATGTTCGGGTGCTGCGTGTCGTTGTTACCATCCTGTACCGCGTGTTACACGTGCGGTGCGTGCTACTGCTCTGAGCACATCTGCTCCGAGTTTTTCTCCTGAATAGAATCGTTGGTACGTATTCATCATGTTTTACGTGTTCGATCTATTCATATATTATTCTGTTGCATATATGTCTAGATTATGTGAAATGATTTTACTTACCTTATGCGGTTAATGTCATGATCTAATTTATGAATAAGTTAAATTTACATGTGCTTATTTTTCTAGCATATCACACCCTTGGTACCTCCTCCGTTCGATATTATAAGGTGTTTTATTTTATTCTCGATCAAATTTCTCTAATTTTGATTAAATTTATAAAAAAATATATACAACATATACAACGCAAAAATTATGTTTTATTAAAAATCCACCATAAAATATGTCTCAATAGTGCGTTTATTTAGTATTATAGATGTTAATTATTTTTTTATAAACTTAACCAAATTTAAAGAACTTTGACTAAAACACCTTAAAAGATCAAACGGAGAGAGAGAATTTTGTCCATCGTGTATCCACACGGTGCTCTACCTTTATCTTGTTATGTAGCAAAGATTAAAGTAAGAGCGGAGTATTACTCCTCCGGCACTAAGAAAAGTCGTTTTGGTAGTCCCAACCCTCTATCTTAAGGTTTTTCATAGCATTAAATATAAGAAAAGCTAAGCGTAAGATAAGAGAAGAGAGTTAATAAGGAGAAAGATAAAAAGATAAAAAACCATTTCTTATGCAAGAAAACATCTCATACAAGAATCAAGAAGAAAAAGATAGGATTGGAACAGAAAATGAGAGACAAGAGAAGCAATTGGATAAGAATTTATTTTGAAGAAAACACCCATTAGAAACGTAGTTTCTATACGTAATATTATTCAGATGATATGATAGCTGTAAAAACTATCTAAGTAGCTATAGAACGTAGTTTCCAAGAATTTAGGCTTGATTGACAGAAACCAAGAAGAAGAGATATTTTAGACGATGTACCGGCCCTATTGTTGTCTATTTTGACACCTGAAAGATATTCCCATAAATCACAGAATCAGTAAATAGTGAGTCTGTCTTATAGGTGGGTCAGACTTGACATCAATATCCGAAAACTACGTTCTGTTTTGGATTGTGACACTACTACCAAATTTATAGGGTAGATTTACTACTCCCTCTATTTTAAAATAAATATTATTTTAAATTTTTTAAATTTATTCCTAAAATAAATGACTATATTAGAAGTACTATTTATTTCCATAAAACAACCTCTTTTATTCAAATTTCTTTCTATTTCTTAATCATCTCTTATTTAATAAGGGATAACTTGGTCATTTTTTCTCTTGTAATTTATCTCTCTCTTTCTAAAGTGGTTACTTATTTTAGCACGCATGGAAGTATTAGAGCGAGGAGTATTAGAGCGTAGGAGTGTAAAAAGTATTATGGAAAATATGACACCAATCCAAACTTATCCCTACATGCACTTGATAATTGACTATATTTTAGGGTTAAAGCTTAGATCCATAGTGCATATAATTTCTTCAGTTATGAAATATGCTATTACAATTCACAAAATTAAAGCCATGCCATTATAATTTTATAGGTTATTCGAAAATGTTACTACTATATCCTCGATGTATTTTCTAAAATTTTTAGACCAAATTGCTCTTCTTCTTCGTCCCCTTCTGTCTCATGGTTATCTTCTCCGGCAATGGAGTTGGTCCATGCACGGTCTTCACCGGAGCCACCGCTGGTCCGCTGCCTCCCTCCCGAAGCACGAGACGCCGCCGCCATCGCCAAGCACAGGAAGCCACCTTCGTTGTCCGTGAGCAAGAGATGCCATCATAGAGCAGCGAGCAGGGTTCGGCGCCGCCACTGGTCCATTGCCTTCCTCCTTGAGAATGGGAAGCCACCGCCACCGCCAAGAACAGGATGCCCTATCCGTGAGCACGGGCCAAGGCCATCCGGATGCACGGGCTGCCACATGCCGCCTTGCCACCCTCTAGATCTAGATCGACATCCCTTCGCCGCTAGACGAGCCAATCTGGACACCGCTCTACCTACCCCCTTGTTGCCGGGAGGTGGAGCAAGGGTGGAAATATGGAGGGTGTTGAAGTCCTGGACATCTGACGATGAGACAGGTGCATGCTCTCTACTCTGCTGCCTACTGCTTCGAGTTCCAACTCCATAGAGCCAGCCGGCATTCCAATTGCCATTGCTGAGAAGATGACCATGAAGAAGGGGATGAAGATGAAGGGTAATTTTAGGTTTAAAAATTTAGAAAGGCATCGAAGGGATAAGTAGTGGCATATCTCGAATACCTATGAAATTATAATGACGAGACTTCAATTTCGTGAATTGAAATGACATATTTTAAAACTGAAGAAATTATAGTAGCATAGAACCAATTAACCATTATATTAAACATACACACCTTATAAAGCCAATAAACATATTTTGGAGTTTGGATTTGAGGGCGGTTTACACTAAACATTGTAGACCTAGCCAGTCATTACTAAGAGCATCTCCAACAGTAGCCCCAAAAACAGAGTCCCTACTTTCTGAGTAGGGACTCATTCTATTTTCTGGGGCTCTGTTTTTGACACCCAACTCCAACAAGGGCCCTTAAATCTAAGTCCCTATTTCTTTTTCTCTCATATTTCAATATAATTTATATGTATATTCTTCATATTACATCACTAAAATTCAAACTCAAATATTTATAAACCATAACAATAAACCATATTCAAATTCATGATTTCAAATAAGACAATTAAATTTAAATTCAAATTCAAATTTTTTTTCCACATAAAAATCATATAGGCATATAGAAATCATCTATCACATCACATAGTAATAAATTACGATCAAAACTACAACGAATCATACTAGCTAGTGCCATGAAGTGCCCACAAATGCTCCACAAGATCATCTCGAATTCTCTCATGCACTTGTTATCCTCCAATCTCCTGATGAATCTGAGGAACTCATCGAGTACGAGTGGATTACGCCGTTGGTACTCCTCCTCCTCAACACCTCGCCTCCATCTTGATCATAGTCATAGCCTCCATCATCATCTGCATCTCGCTCATTTTCAATGATCATATTGTGCATGATAACAGCAGCTGTCAATATGTACCATAGGGTGTTTTTGTCCAAAATCTAGCAGGACCCCTCACCATAGCAAATCGAGCTTGTAGACACCAAATGCTCTCTCTACATCCTTTCGCATGATTCTTGAGCTTTTTGTGAAATGAATTTTCTTGTTGCCTTGTGGATTGCTATAGCTCTTAACAAAATGGCCCATGAAGGATAGATTCCATCTGCAAGATAGTATCCCATAGTGTACTTGTTACCATTAACATATACTCCACAGGTGGTGAAGTCCTGAAGTTAGCCTCTGAATAGTGGCGACCTATTGCAAACATTGATATCGTTGAGAGAGCCAGGTAGTCCAAAGAAGAATGCCAAATCCACAAATCCTCAGATGCAACAGCTTCAAGGATCATGGTTGGACCATCCACATGCCCGAATACTGCCCTTCCATGCTGTTGGGCAATTCTTCCATCTCCAATGCATACAATCAATGCAACCAAGCATGCCAGGCCATCCTCTTTAGTGTTCATAGCTATTAATCTTTGTAGTGTCATCAACGGTAGGTGCCCTCAAGTATTGCTCACTAAACACTGCAACCACAGCCCGTACAAAATGGTGAAAGCTTCTAGCATGGTACTCTCAGCAATCCTTACAACTTAATCCATTGAATCAGCTGGAACATCATATGCGAGCATGCGGAATGATCAACCACTTTCTGCAGTGCAGTGGCTCCAAGAAGCCTACTGCATTTGGTCTCTGTCTAAAATATTATCATGAGCCTCCACCCCAGCCACTATGCGCAAGAAAAGCTGTTGGACATCCTAAACCTTCTCCTGAAGAACTTTTCATGTACACAGGAGATCTGCAAAGTAATCAGCCACAATGCGCAAATTACCACCAACATGTCCCTTCGAACTACTTGATGACCCGACACTGATCCACGACGCTTCTTGTTCTGCCTCTCTTCATCATCCATGTCCCAAAGCATAGCTAATACAATGAGATCATCATCATCAGATTCCTCCTTCTTCCTCCCACCATTGCTCAATAATATCATCGTCGTCAGAGAAGACATCTATAAAAATTACAAAATTGTGAATGTTACAATCATACTTATATTGAATATTGCATAACAATTCTCAATATCAAATAACATAAATGCTTTGACAACAAAAATAGTCCACAAATGATTCCACAAACATAAAATGATTCCAAAAAATAGTTCCATAAACATAATTGATCGATAAACATAAATAGTTCCAAAAAATTAAATGGTTCGACTAACAAAATAGAGGCACAAACATAAATAGTCCATACTAACTCAATGTTACCACTATCTCGAAGTCTCTTCCTTCCAGTTCTCTTTCTGCAGGATATAATCTTGTACGAGTTTCTTGCATGTTCCAGCTTCCCCTCCACTCTTATCTTCTCCTTTGCTTGCTTCCTTCCCATTGGTCTTTATTTGAAGTTGGCTCTGATGAATCAGGAGATTGGCTCTTGTACCCGCTTCTTGTGCACTATTTGGGCAGTTAATGTGGAGAGTTGCTAGTCCTTCCTCTTGTTTGTTATTAAGTGCAAGGAATTTTTGACTATTCTCCACCTTTAGCCAACAATTAGTGAATTGGAAGGATTTCTGCTTTAGATCCTTCCTTGCCCACATAGCTTGTGCTTCCAGCAACTGCGGCAAGAGAGGTACAAATGAGTTCCAAGTTAGTATACATTTTATTGTAAATTAAGATAATTCACAATGTACAAATGAACTTACATGCTCCTTGTATGGTATACCGCTTGGATGCCGACGCTCAATAGTTTCAAACATTGCTTGAAACCTCTGGCATTCCTTTGAATGGTACTCCAACGGTGCTCAAGAGAGTTAGCACTCTATCAGACTCAAATTTCTTATGGGCATGGAAAGTGATCAGCAATCCTTTTCCAATAAGCCTTTCCTGGTTGCTCATTGCCAGTGATAGGATCTGTGCTAATGCTCTCCCATGAGACGCACAACTGAATGTCCTCCTGATGAGTGTAGTTGCCTGCTCTCTTGGATGACTTTGCACTACTAATTTGGTACTACATTGGGTACCAAAGGTTTCAGGTGGCATTGACAGTGAAATATCATCAACATTAGTATTCTCAGACATCATTCGTGTCCAATGATCACTTCAAAAGCCATGGCAATCTATCCATCTCAAATTGACAAGCATTGCATCATATTAAAATTGACAGGAAACATATAGAATATAAATTAAAACAAAATAGGTTGATGCCATAAACATATTGAAATTTTAATTACTTTCTGAAGAATTAGCATGTTTGGTTGCAGATTTCACACAGAAAAATCTGATTATATTCTGTTCTTTTCATCTCTATGTACTAATGCTCGCATTAGCATCGGTACCGGATGGCCTGATTCTGGAGTGCACTACTATTAAAATGAATGGTGACCTTGATTTTGATGTAGTACAACACACCCACAGTTTATAAACATGTTAAAATGCAAAATATTGCATGGCTAAAAAGTCAATTTGCCCGGTCCAAACCTCCAAGGGAGAAAATTAAATCTGTTTCCTTTAGCTAAAATTTCACATTGAGCATTTATATCTTGCCAATTTTATCTAGCACCCAAACAAAACAAGCCTACATCACTCCTGTGTTACTACTTTATTTTTTTTACACATAAATAAAGTCTCTACTTTATTTTTTTGCACTTATTACGTATCCATATGAAGTTGTACCTTGACAAATAACGGAGAATCTGATATATATTGAACATGCACACATGCAAAGACAACTATATATTCTGAGATATACAAATATTAACCAGAACATTATATTGCAGTCACAAAAATCACGGTATAGATTAAGAGTTAAAACAAAAGCATTATAAAACAGAAACATACTTGTCTGCACAGAACAGGCGGAGAGCAGGACGGCGGCCTCGGCGAGCAGGACGGGCGGCGCTCGGAGGGCTCGGCGTCGGCGAGCGGGGCAGGGCGGCGCTCGGAGGGCTCGGAGGGCTCGGCGTCGCGAGCGGAGCAGGACGGCGGCGCTGCGCGAGGACGGGCGGAGGGCTCGGCGTCGGCGAGGCGGAGCAGGACGGGCGGCGCTCGCGTCGGAGGCTCGGCGTCGGCGAGCGAGCAGGACGGCGGCGGCGCGAGGACGGGCGGAGGGCTCGGCGTCGGAGCTCGCGTCGGAGGGCTCGGCGTCGGGAGCGGAGCAGGACGGCGGCGGCGAGAGGACGGCGGAGGCTCGCGTCGGAGCTCGGCGTCGGAGGGCTCGGCGTCGCGAGGCGGAGCAGGACGGCGGTGGCGCGAGGACGGGCGGAGGCTCGGCGTCGGAGGCGTTGTCCAGGCGAGGAGGCAGTCGGCGAGGGCGGCGTCGGCGGAGTTGGAGCACGGCCGCGGAGGAGGGTGGATCCGGCGGCGCCAGCGGCTCGGATTGAGGAGAGATGGAGGGCAGAAGCGCGGCGCGGAGGACGGGCGAGAAAATTGTTTCGCGCGAGAGAAAAAAACTCCCAACCGTAAAGTAGGGAGCTCCCTACGTACCCGTGGAGATGGGGCTGAGGAGGAGATTTCGGGGCCTCCATAAACTAGGACTCGAGTTGGGGCCCTGTTGGACTTAGTTATTTTTGTCTGGCTTCAAAAAATAGAATAGGGGCCCTGTTTAGGGTCCCTGTTGGAGATGCTCTAAGGAGCGAGTCTGTGTATAAACTTGTTGGGATGGCCAAAGAAAATACCATACAAATGTTATTAAGACTGAGGAAAAAGAGTTACAAAAAATACTATAGATAAAAGGTTATCGAGATTGGTTGTACACCAGAGTGCACAGTAACTACACACCAACCAAAAAACACATGGCACCGAGAGAGAAGCCTAGCGCCGAACCGGTCGCTGCTATGCGTGGCCGGTTGCCACCGGGTCTACAACATCAGCCCCTCAGGCCAGGGAGGAGCCCAGCCCCCGCCGCCATCCACAGGCTGGGGAGAGCCCTTGTCGTCTTCGCCGCTATCATCCGCATGCTGGGGGAACCTTCACCGCCACCGTAACCGGATCTAGGACCGGAGGCCCCAGATCTAGCAGCTACCCCGTCGAGGAGCCAGCCGAGAAGAGGCCTCGCTGCCGCCGTCCTTGCCGCTGCAAGGACGCCCGGCAGCTGGCTCGAGCAGCGGCGAGACGGAGGAGGGAAGAAAGGGACCGGCGGTGGTGCGGATGGGTTCGTCGCCGTGTTGCCCGTGAGAGCGACGCGGGGCCCAATATCACAACGCCCAATCTGTGATATAAAGACAGGTAGCTAGTCATATAGATGTCCAAAATGGGCCGTGTCCCGTCGAGCTGGCCCGGGCACGGTGCTACAGTAACCGTGCCCGGGCCGGCCCGGCACGGTTGGCTGTGGCCGTGCTGGCACGCCCGAGTAGCCGTTGCCGTGCCTGGCCGGCGGTGCGGCACGCGGGCCGACACGGTACGGCCCGTGGACTGTAGCGGCCGGCACGGCACGGCACGGGGCGTGGGAACGGGCACGGGGCCGGGCCGGCACGGCCCACCCGGAGGGCGGCGGCGGAGCCGCGCCGCCGTGGCAGGCGTCTGCGGCCCGCGGAGCCGAGGCAGCGTCGGCGGCCGAGGCCGGTAGGTGCCGGGCGAGGAGCGGCGCGGAGGCGCGGGCGAGCCGAGCAGCAGCGGGAGGAGCGGGTGCGGGAGGAGCGGCGGAGCCGAGGAGGCCGGGAGAGGCGGCGGAGGCCGAGGCGGCGGGAGGAGGCGATGAGCCGAGGAGGCGGAGAGGAGGAGGAGGCGGAGGAGCGAGGAGGCGCGGGAGGCCGAGGTGGAGAGGAGGCCGAGGAGGCGGAGGAGGAGGAGGCGAGGCGGAGGAGGCGAGGAGCCGAGGCGGCGGGAGGCCGAGGCGCGGGGAGGAGGTGGAGGAGCCGAGGAGGCGCGGGGGCCGAGGCGGCGGAAGGAGGCGGAGGGCTGCCGAGGAGCCGAGGAGAGGAGCCGGGAGGAGGTCAAGGCCGGCCTGGCCAGGTGCGTGCGGAGGAGGAGGCAGGCGACCGTGCACTGACATCTGCCCGTTGCGATGACCGTTGCTACAGTGTTCGGCCGCGTTGGCCAGTCAAAAATTGACACGTGTTCCAACGGTCCGAAAAAACGGCTAGATTTTGAATCTAGCCGTTGCATGACCAAAAAAATCCGAAAATATCAAAAAAATCCGAAAAAAATTGTGAAATTTTTTCCTATAAATAGGGAACCCTCTGCCACATTTTTGCTCATCCAAACTCCCAATCTCTCCTCTTGTGCTCTATTCTCCTCTCTTTTGTTCTCTTTGCTCAAATTTTTGTTTTAGACAAAATTTTGTCTAAAATTCAAAAATTTCCCACATTCTCATAGGTAATAGCTGCAGCCTCCGTGCTCCTGCAAGGTAAAAAATCTTAAATTTTCTTCTTTGTTCGTCTATTTTTTAATACTAATTTTCTCTATTTATATTGCAGGATGGATCCGAACTACCGACGTTCCAACTGAGCGACTTCGACCCGAGCTATCTGTCGATGTCGCAAGGAGACAACTCCGGGTCGGCTCCTACACCGCAAGAACATACGGAGGAAATACATGCAGCTTCACAAGGATCCGGAACTCGCGAGCGGGAGCTTGTCAACGGCAACCGGCTCAAAGAGATCAAGAACTTCCTCCGCCTGGCAACATTTGATGAGATCAAGAGACCGCCGCGGATGGAAGGGAGGTAACTTACGCGAAATGTAAAATTTGTAAACCAAACTCTCTGGAAAATCTTCTGGTGGAACAGGGCATTTGAGGCGGCATGCGAGGCGTGACGAAGCAAGGTTACCAGCTAAGACAGCAGCAACTGGTACTCAATCCGGACGGTACGGTACGTTCATGGGAGTATGATGCTCAGGTACACGAGATTCCTTACCCGTTTAATTGCTAGACAGATCTACCCCTAAATTTTGGTGAGTCTCCTGCATTTGAGACTTACATTAAAACTGCTCATAATCCTAGGTTTCAAGCTGTTAGTAGACAAACTATAACCCGGACTTGGTGAATGTTTACAACCAAGGCCGGGATAATATTAAACAATTATTTGCTACTTGCACATTTTCTATTAGTATCACATCTGATATTTAGAGTGGTAGGGCTAAGGAAGACATATTAGTGTAGTTGCTCATTGTTGATGATGAATGGGAACTACAAAAAAGATTAATAGCTTTAAATTAATTGATGTTTCACATAATGCAGAAAATATTGCTGACGAATTTCTAGAGTTTGTGAGGATTTTGGCATCACAAATAAAATATTTGCAGTAACTCTAGATAATGCAGCTGCAAATTCCAGAGCAATGGAAATTTTGCAGCCTTTATTCAATGTTTATGCTGAATCATTTCTTTTACATCAACGTTGTGCTTGCCATATTATTAATCTTATAGTTAAATCTGGTTTTAAAAGAGTAACTGTATATCTCGATTCTATCCGTGAAGCCATAACATGGCTGAATGGTTCTAATCCTCGACTTGCGACCTTCAAGCGATTCTGCATCGCTTCGGACAAGCAACCACGCAAGTTTCAAACGGATGCGGACCATCGGTGGAACTCGACTTATTTAATGTTGAAACATGTCTTGCCTTACAAAGATATGCTAACTGTTTTCTTGCAGTCCAAGAATGTTGTTACCAGTGACGGACAACCGCTACTGACAGAACAGTCTTGGCATATTGTAGAAATGTTTTATTACTTTCTAGAAACATTTTATGATGCAACTGTTATTTTGTCTGGTGTTTACTATCCAACTGCTAATTTAATTTTGCATAAAATTTTTGAGATTGCCACTTTATTAAAAGAATATGAAGATGACCAACTATTAGGATTTGCAGTATATAACATGAAACAAAAATATCTTAAATACTGGAGGAACATTCCATACTTGTATGCTTTTGCATTTATTCTTGATCCTAGGGGTAAAATACGGGGGTTTCTAAATATTTTAAATCTTATTGGGGATACAATGAATATTGATTACACTAACTACTATTCTGATTGTAAGACAAAATTGTATGAAGTATTTCGAAAGTATGAAACTAAGTTTCAGGGAGTTCGCGTGCAAAGAGCCCCACCCGTCCCTGTCCCAAGTAAGAAGAAATTGCAGTGGAGCCGAATTTGGGGTGGTTCCTCTTCTTCTTCGAGCACCGGTGGTGGAAGTTCGGCCGCAGCAAGTCCTGCACACGCTTCACTTGAAGCTCTTGAGCTGTCCACCTACTTGGACAGCGACTCGATCAACCAGGAAGATCTCAACGTTCTTCAATGGTGGAATGATCACAAGACCCAATATCCCGTGCTCTCAAAGCTAGCACGGGATGTGTTCATGGTGCCTGTGTCTACGGTATCATCCGAATCGGCCTTCAGTCTTTGCGGAAGAATTATTGAGGAGAGAAGAAGAAATCTCCGCAGTGAGGTGGTAGAAATGCTACTTGCGGTTAAAGACTGGGAGCTAGCTAAGGAACGTGCCCAACACACCACGGAGAACCAAGATTTGGCTGAGCAGTTCGAAAATCTTTACCTACAAAATGAGGAACTAGAGTAATCTTTTTTTATTTTTAAGTATTGACCTTTAGCTGTTCTCTTTTTTCTTTGTCATGTTTTCTCAAAATTGAGTTTTTACATGACAGAGTTTTTAATGAGGCAGCTGTGTAATATCAAATCATTAAAGGTCATTGCACAATTTTTCTCTATATCTATATAGAAATTAAATGCATAACTATATGATGTTCTTCTATTTTGCTTGTTGTAAACATATAAAAAATTTCCTCCTCTAATATCATCAAAAAATACCCTCATATTTTTTTACTCATCTTACATAATGTTTTTACATTTTTTATATTTTTTTACCACTCCTCTAATTTTTTAAAATTTTTAAGTTTTTTTTTTTTTTTTTTTTTACTCATCTCTCTCAGACTCAGTCACTCTCACTTACTAAGTGAGAGTGACTCAGTCGGGACTCGGCGCCAGGCGGGGAGGCGGCGGAGGGTGGCCTCGGGGCGGCGCGCAGGCGGGAGAGGCGGCGGCGGAGGGGCGGAGGAGGCCGAGCGGCGGGACGAGGCGGAGGAGCCGAGAGGCCGAGGCGGCTGGAGGCCGAGGCGGCGGCAGGGCGGAGGGGCGCGCGCATGCGGGAGGCGGAGGGGACGGCACGCATGCGGGGAGGCGGCGGCGGCAGGCGACGGAGGCCGGGGAGGCGCGCGCGGGAGGCGGCAGCGGAGGGGGCGGAGGAGGCCGAGGCGGCGGACGAGGCGGAAAGCCGAGGAGGCCGAGGCGCGCGGCAACGACGGGCAGGCCGGGGAGGCGCGCGCGGGAGGCGGCGGCGGAGGGGGCGGCGCGCAGGCGGGGAGGCGGCGGCGGAGCGGCGCGCAGGCGGCGGAGGCCGGGGATGCAGGACGCGCGGCGGCAGGCGTCGGCGGACCGGGCCGGCCCGGGCACGGTGGGCTGCCGACGGGCCGTGCCGGCACGGCACGGCCCACGACCCCGGCGTGCCGTGCCTGGGCCGGGGGGGAGGCACGCGGGCCGGCACGGCACGGCCCGCTACAGGAACCGTGCCTACACGGGCCGTGCCGTAGCGGGCCGTGCCGGCCCGGTCCGCCCGTTTGGCCACCTATAGCTAGTCAGCAGTAGTATCGTTTAATTGCTACAGTCCTGCACTCATGTTAGCTAGTGCTTTTCATTTTGATAATTTAATTTAGTCCATGAATTTTTTCTGAAATAACAGTCGAAGTTTAATTTGTGCCCCAGATGCGGTCCAGGCATGAAACTAAGCATCATATTTTTCATGACACACGTGAACTTATGTATCTGTTGCATGGTTTCTAAGAGCAAGCTCAATCGAATTCTTAAATTTAACCTCCTATTAGCTAGAATAGAAATTCTCTCATCTATATTCAACCTTCTATTTTACTATACACTCCAACCGATCTCTCATATTTATATTTTTAAGTGGGGCCCACTTGTTAGTGGCCCACTCTTTCTTTTCTCCCTTTCTCTCCTCTCTCTCACTTTTCTCTTCTCGGCCGACACAGCTCGACGCGGCGGGGGCGGCGGGGCCGATGCGGCCCTGTCGGCAGGGCCGATGCGGCTCGGGGCGGCAGGGGGACGTAGCTTGGGGCGGCGAGGCTGACGTAGCCGGGTGGGAGACGCCGGCGGCCGGGGGGAAAGAGGAAGGGGGCGGCAGGGCTGACGCAGCCGGGATACGCCGGCGATCGGTCTTCCAAGATCTGAGGTGAGCCATTCTTCTCCTTTCCCTCCTCTTTTCTTTTTTTAGGTTTTGCATTTGTTGGTGCCGATGACCGGCGGGGCCGATGCCGTCGATGATCGGAGGGGGTCAGGAGAGGGGCGGGGAGGACGGCTAGAGGAGATGAGGGCCTCCTACATCTGGGGGGTTGCCTCCCCCCGGATGAGGGCCCCCTCCAGATGAGAGTTCGGCTAGGATTTCGGTTGGAGACGATTTTTAGCCTACAAACCCCTAAATGTCTAGAGATAAGGCTGGTTTGAGAGCTCCATTAGAGTTGCTCTAATGCGTTCATAATAAACATACCATTGTGAACTTATGTCTCGCTTAAGATGCATGGTTTCTAATGTGGCTAGCTGACATTATTTATTGTGTAATCTGCATGGAAGATCTTATCGATCCCGTTCTATAATTGGATTTGGAGAACAAAATTTGGATTAAGTGCCAACAGGTGATACGCCAATCCACAAAATTGCCGTCTAACTCAAACATCATAGGAAAATTATGCTCGGATGATTGTATAAAAAATGATCACAATGGAGAGGTGCCAATTAGTAGCTAAGAAAGATAGGCTAGCAAACTTGCTGACGCCTTTTTTTTTATCAACACATCGCACTGAGCCTCCTGTGACGACGAGGATATCGAAGTTGTTATGAAAATAAATGTACCGCGGAGACACAAAATTTTAAGTAAAAAACCCTTGCATGAAATGAAAAAATCATGGACATCGACCGTCAATGATTACTGTTGAGGATTTGGATAAAAAAATAATAAAACATTGGACTATTGTATCTTTTTCGTGCTGCTTACAAAAGATATACAATGGAGAAAAACTAAGAGTTCTAATAGGAAAAGACTAGAAGTTCTAATACAAAACTAATTTAAATATATGGCACGTAGAAATTCAGATCATATATTTAACGATCTTTATCTTGAGACGAATTTTTTCTGTAACATATAAATCATTAATCATCAAAGAATAACTCATGGTAGGTCAAATAATCGTGTAGCAAATAGTCTCTATGACTAAACAATTGCTTGTATCTTAATTTGTTATAATGAGAATTTTCTATCTCGATCCAAGAGCGATAAATTATACTTCAAACTCTCCATAGAAATTAAATCCTGAATCTGCTGGTAGAAAATTGAATAACCCTAGCAGAGATATGAAATCTAGTACACTTTCTGTGTGCACGAAACGAAGTGCTTAAATCTCTTAAACCTCCTGGTAATCTGATCATGTAAATGTAGCAATTGAACGTGAATTTGGATTCACATAAACAGAACCTAAATCCAGAAGCGATAAATCATACTTCTAATTTATCATGAGAATTAAATCCTAAATCTTCTAATATAAAAATTAGGTAAATCTAGTAGAAACATGATACTCTGATGCACTTTCTATGTGGACAAAGCAAAGTACTTCGATCTCCTGGATAAACCTACTGGTAAACTTGGCAATGTGAGCGTAGCAAAATTTGCCGAATTGAGCGACCATACACACTCGGTGAATTGTTTTTCTTTTGGTCTTGGGATGCTTGCGCGGTAGTAGATGGCTTCCGCCGTCTTTTCTCCTCCTCGGTAGATGCGCCACTTCGTAGTGGAACATTGTGCTGCTTGCCTTGCTTTTTTTTCTCAGTGCGACGACGACATTCGGACAACGCTCTGCACCCTTGCCACCGGAATCAATGCTCTGATACCACCTACTATAAAAATAAACAGTAAAAACATAAATTTTTAAATGAAAAATCCTTGCGGAAAAAAAATAGACTCCAACTAGCAATAATCACTACTAAGGATTTGAATATAAAACACAAGAAAACATTAGACCGTCACACATTTTCCGTGTGGCTCATAGGAGATACATAAAAATAAAAACTAAGAGTCCTAATAAAAAAGGGCCAGAAGTATTAATAGGAAAATAATTAAAAAAAATAACATGTAAAAATTTGGATCATATATTTAATAGAAGTAGTTGAAGTAGCGTCTTTAATCTCAAACCCTGAACAATGTAGCTTCTAATCTTGACCATGGTAGGATCAAAACCAGCTAGCAGAACCGATTTAGATCGATTTATGGGTAAACACCTATTTTATGAGCAGATCGAAAGGTTTATATGACAAATCTACAAAAGATTTCGTGTTATTGTAGCGAAGGCAGGTGACTTTCAGCACAAACCAACAAAGATATATGAAACTAGGTCTAAAACTAGGATAAAAAGTAGAAAAATAATTCGTTACATTGGACTGTATTGGTTTTCTCAATTAAATCAGTCATAATCCTTGTAAAAGGGTTAGTCTTGCATAAAAGAAGCCTCCTACGTTTTAGTAAGTCTTTTACCAAAGCAAGCAAACGTAAGAAAACTAAATTGGACTGAGACTGGTTGAATTCTGCCGGTTAGACCGTGTGGTCAATGCCGGTTGGACCGCAGTAGGCTGCTGGTAAGACCGGCCAAAAGGCACGATCAGAATTAAAGCTAGTATCCTCTCCCAAGTGTGTATTAAAATTGGGAATAACCATGGAGATGCAGGTGTGTTCTGTGTAACTATATACGTATTTTTTAAGAAAACAGATAACAATTTGGCTTTTGCTTCAAAGCTATATCCACTTATTATAATGTTTCAGTCCGGACAACTCCAACTTATAACAAACAACACCATATAGACTAATTTAAATCCAAGATATTATTTTTTCAAATTGAATATAGATGTTCGAAGATAGCATAGTACTATACTATTTATGTATGGTATCTAGAATAGAAAATTTAATTGTTATCCATGCGAGACAAAAATAAAAATGTTCGTGTTGGTAAAGTTATAGTAGAAATTAATTTTGAATGGAAACAACACAGGTTGTAACAGAAAAGTTCTCGTAATAGAGTATCTAGAATCTTTACGTGGCAATGCATGGACTCAAACTGAGTTCTGGCCTAATTCTCCTAATTAACTATCTAGAACTTTATACGAACTAAGCTATATGCACATCAGTCCGCGACAGATGATGATGAGAATCCACAGCAAGCCAGTCAAGCCACATAGATTAACTGGAAGAATGAGTTTGAATAGAAAGCAACAAATACTAAAAATTAACACTAATCTTTCTTTGATTGTAGTAAAAACTCATGAGTAATTAAGATCATTGATTGATTATGAGTCGGATAGGTTGTGCTGGCAATTAGAGTACAAATCTAATTAGGGCTATCCACGTCCACGTGTGGCTGAAAACAATAGCACTAGTTAAGTATATGTTAAGCCGTGAAAGTTATATATTTTAGAACGGGGGTAAAAAGATTCATAATAATTCGTAATAATTACAATAATATATAAATATGTATCCTTGATAATTATTTATTGGGGTGAGTCTACTAAAAATAAAATTATAGACAATAATGTTAAGACAAAAAGTATTTAAACATTCATATGAAATAATATCTAAGAATAGTTTTAGCTTAGCCTAAAAATAAAATAAAATAAATGACATTTTTTTCAAAGAAAATTCCACAATAAAATACCTAAATTACTAAAAATTTAGAGTTGAAAAAAAATCAATTGAGTCCATGTCGAAATACCGTTTGAAATTTGTTATATTTTGGAACGGATGTAGTAACAAAGTTTAGAATACTCCGTAATAATTACAATAAATATGTAAAGATATATCCTTGATAAGTATTTATTGGAAAGATTCTATTCAAAATAAAATTATAAAAAAAAGGTCGATACAACATTATTTTAAAATTTTCATGTGAAATAATCTCGAAGAATAATTTTAACTCGACTAAAAGTAAATTAAAATCAACGGCATTTCGTTTCAAAGAAAATTCCATAATAAATACCTAAATCACTAAGAAAATTAGAGTTGAAAAAAAAATCAATTGTGTACATTTGGAATATATCGTCTGAGAGTAATTAAAATTTAATAAAAACATAGTTATGATTTGAGATATGAACTAAAAATATTATAAAAACTAATGTGAAAGATGAATATTTTTTTAATAAAATAGAATTATCTACCTATAAGCATACGATCTGTATGTCTGAATAGCTTAGAATACATGTATGATGATAATTTAGAATTGGTACGAGTATAATAAAGCAATGGTTGAATACTATTACAGTGCATGGATACTGGACTAAGATCCATGATCGTGACTATAAAGAGAGTTTGAAAAGGAGTCACCAAGTTTGACCTGAAGGTTTAAAAATTCTCACATTAATCAGAGAAAAATAGAGATATTTTTTATTGATTCCATATACCACTTTAATTTAAAATAATAAATAGTAAAAAAAGCAGAAATGGTACATGTCAAATACTATATCTATCAAAAAGAGTTGATTTATAACAATTTCAATAGTTAGAGAAAATAATTAAAGTGCTGATAATCACTAGAAATTTGTATTGTTAGGTGAGTAGGTACAAAAGATTAAAGGAACAAGATATATTTAATGCTTTACCTTGAGATAAAGGGCTACAAATCGACTCGATCTTTTTAGGATAAATTTTGAATACTATAAATTAGAACGATGAAAGTACCATAGAAAAATATATTTTGATTAATATAGTTAGATGCTAAAACTTTTTAATAAATTTAGCCACACAAATACACGGGCCAACCTGTTTGTATTGATGTTACATCTGGAGATTGGCATTTGGCGCTCCTTGTTGATCTGTCACCAAGATCTAGAAAGACATGTACGTACAACACAATATGTACCATATATACGATCTAGTGTAGTCTTATATACTGTACTAGCAGTCAAAAGGAAAATCACAATGGAAGATCATGAAGCGAGGAGAGACACATCGATCATCCGTAGAGTTCTGTTAGCAACTTCCATCGATGACGGTTGATGGATACTCCAGGCAGGAGATTGAGGAAACTTCGTGGCAACTTCCAGCATCTCGTTTTGCATTCATCTGGTGGCTACCGTGAGCTCGAGCAGCTAGTACGTTTACTCGTACCCGTCCATCGCCGTCAAGTCGAGTCGAGTCGATTGCATATTGGCATGTACGACTCTTTCACCGGCAGAAATTCCGTACTGGCATTATTGCAGGTACGTTGTTGCTTTGTATGCCGAACCAAACGCCGCGATCTACCGGCATTAGACATGCGATGGATAGGCCACAGATGATTAATAACCGAGAACATTGGAAGTGTGGTACTCTTGACCGTGTAATCGAGCCGTGAGATCACGCCCAACCACGTACGTCGTTGTCACGTACGGCATCTGGCGCTGCTCTTGCGACCCCACCAACGATCTGATCAGATCTGTCGCCGCAGCAGCACGCGTGACGAATGAGCGATCACCCGATGCGATTCACATCGATCGGCTACATGAACAAGACAATCGGACCCTGCGCCGTTGCACGCGGCTTATCAAGCCGTGGCACCATCGGTGCACCGATGTGTAGTGCAGGAACCGGGCGGCGAAGGTCGCGTGCAGTGCAGTCGAGAGCGGCGCTTACATTCGCAGAAAAAATAGCTATATTTTGCGAAAATGCTTAAACTGGACTGTTCGAGCGTTATGGCGCTCCTGATGGCTGGTTAGCTGGGCTTTCCACCTCTATCCATCAAAAAAAATATATCTCTCTTTTCCTTCTCTCTCTCACTCCTATCCTCTCCTAAACTACGTATCCGATCTACGATCTGATTGTACTGTAGTATTTGTTATAATTAAATATTTAAAAAAATCTCAATTGATTATATTATGATAAAAGAGAAATATATGTTTCGAACATTACAATTAGATGTTTCATACGTGAGAGCGAAATATTTCAACGGGTATTTTATCGTGTTTCACATTTTAACAAATTAAGGAAAACATTCGAAACTTTTTTCACCCAATATTGAAATATATAAAAATTTTCTATTAAAACACTTTTATCGAGTAGTAAAGCGTCTAAAATATTTTTATACATATAATAAAACAACATTCTATAATTTATAATTATCAAATGTCTCGCCATATATTTTGAGATGGAGACGGAACACACTACGCCACTGTGACTGCATGAGCGGCAGCACCACCCGTTAGCTTGCGGCCCATGTCGCGAGGAGTTGCAGAGCGCGTGCGGCCCAACTCTGCCCGGGGGAACCAGGGACAAACTCGCTCGGACCGCGGGCACGGCCGGTTTAGGTGGCTGCGACCGCGAGCCTTCGTAGTTCGTACGTGCTTTGGTCAGTGGTGAGAGCGTGAGGCGAAGCACGCCGCGCACCGCGGCTTGTACGTGACCGAGGCGAGTCAGGCAGCGGCTCGTTGTTTCGGTTAGGGCTGAAAATGATCGAAAAACTCTTAAATTATTTTTATTTCTATATTTTGTATTTGAAATTGAAATCAAAAACGATAATGTCGAAAATAAAAATGGTTTCGAAAAATTTGAAAATATTGAAAACGGAGTTGCTCGGTCGAAAATTTATCGATATCTGTCGGACATCCATAAATTTGGATCGGAAATAACCTTACTTCACATGTGATATCTAGAGTAACTCACATAATCACTAAACATAATAATCACAATGTCACGTAATAATCACCCATCACAGAAAGCAATATCAATAATTATCCAATATAATAACATACAAAAACGATGACAACGTGATAATATGACAATGTTAAATCTTTTACCGAATCAATATCATCGGTAAATTTTTGAATAAATACAGTAAACTTTGATAAATTTTTGAATAAATACGATAAATTTCAAAAATGGTCGGTAAATTACTGAAACCATTTCTGATACCGTTTACAAGACCCTAGTATCAACGAAAAACACACAAGTACCAAAAAAAAATAGAAAACGGTCGGTAAAATCCAGAAAACGGCGTTGATCGGTTTGAAAATTTTACCAACCATTTTTAGACCTAGTTTCGAGAAAGATTTTCTGGGGACCTGTCTTCTCTCCAGTGCGCCGCGCCTGGCCAGTAACTACCTCCAGGCCTCCTGAGTAAATGTGTGTTAATTTCCTCCATACTCCATCTCTGTCTCTCTCGAGTCTCGACAGTCGGAGGCATGTGGATGCACGTAAACATCAACCACCAAATGTAGCCCCGCGGCACGCAGCTCACCTCCCTCTGACACACACCCTAGCTGCATCCAATTTTCGGTGATCCCATATTGATTGGCCTGAACTAGCCCATCTAGTTTTTTAAAAAAACAAGCCTATCTGCATGTTATCTTGAACAACATATGCTATTATGCCTGCACGATTTACACCCAACACGGTCTTCGCCTGACATTTCCCTACTTCCTTAACTCAAAAATTGTGGTACGTACTGGATGGATGAACCGAGAAAGGCACCGCAATCAACGATGCCTTTCGATCGCTGCAGGGACAAAAAGTAACCTCTCTTTCCCTTCTCCCCTCCTCTTTTCCCTGCAATCTCTCGCAGTCTCGCGCAGGCTTGCAGCTCGTAGTAGCAGGGGACCAAGCTAAAGCACGGCCACGCCACGCTAGCGCTACTCCTGCACCTGCTTTTCTTTTCTTCAGAGCAGAGAGGAGACGCCTGGCTTGTGGCTTGGCCTGACTGCCTGATCGAGACCAAGAGCGTCTCCACGGCTAAGCTGCCGCCGATCGGGACGCGCGTGGTGATCAATGCGCTGCGGCCCGCCATGGACGACGCGAATCCCAGTTTCAGATACATCCAATCTTCCCTCGCCCACGGCGAGCAGATCCTGGCCTCCCTGCACCTGCAGCTCACAGCTCCGTCCTCTGATTGATCTTGCACTAATCTCCTCTTTTGATAGGCCTATTTGTGATCAAATGTGGAGTATACTATCAGTGGCTTCCAGATTCTGTGTACTTGTAGTGGTGCCTGGGTGTGGTCCTGCGGGGAGGTTGCAAACCTGCAACTGATCACTGATGGCGGCAGGGGAGTGGCTGCCAAATCTGTGGCAGTGGATCAGGCTATGCTGGCTGCACTGGTTGCATGCAAAGCAGTGCCCGTGGCAGTGGCAGTGGCAGTGGCAGTTCTCACCAATGGCACTCAGTGCTTTTAACCATCTCTGGTGCCTCTGCTGGGGCTGCCTCCTACACCATCTGCTTCTGCTAGCTGGGACAAATGCAGGCTTGAGTTGAGCTCCTCCTCCCTTTTGCCCTCCTACTACTAGTATCATCTCACCACACCTAGCTAGGACTACTACCAGTGGAGTGTATGTTCTGTTCATGTGCAGTTTTTTGGGAACCTCTTTTTTTTTTTGAGATATTTGGGGATCTTTTTCTTGGAGCTGCATATAAGATTGGAATACTTTTCAGTTCTTGAAAAGTTGAAATGCCATTGAAGGCTTTGAATTATGGGTGTTGTTGAATTTGTCGTGGTACTGGAACCCTAAAATGCAGATGCACTAGGTGAACAAGAAACAGGGAAGGGAGATCTGATGTGTATATAGCATTGTGCAACCTGAATCTTCAGTATTGATCTGAAGAAGATGAGGCATATCTTGTGTGTCTCACTGTTGTCTGACCCCACACAAAAAAAGCAAGTCTGGAGAGTTGGAGGCATCTTTGTACTGAAGAAAAGAGACCTGCTGCTGCTGCAAGGTTGTGAGCCATGGGCCATGGCGCATCTCTTTCTCTCTCTCAGACACACACATGCAAGTAGGGCTATACTTCAATGTTTTGTAGAGCCAATCATTCTCTGCAAGGTAGGATCCAAATGTGCAGACCATGAAGTACAGTATGTGCATGGCTCCTTGTAGGAACAAAGCATCAAGCAGCCACTGAAACAGATCGTCCCCTCTTAAATGAACTGTTGGTCTACTCTTTCTGACAGGCCAAAATTATAATAAATCTCTTCCATTTCTCATTTATTTTCTGAACACAATGAAAAGATCATGCTATGCTGAAAAAGAAAGAAAATAAAATGCAGAGCTGAAAAACTACTACCAGTATCAATATGCCATCACATAATCTACGTGCAAGCTTCATACAATGATGCAATGCAATCCATCACATCAAAGTGAGATCGATGCATCTGTGATTCTGTGCCATTTCATGATGTCTCATCGAATCATCAAGAATTGATGTGTGTGAGCTTCTTGCTCCTTTCTCGTGATCTACACATGATGCACACAGTGTGTGCAGCGTCACCTGCTCGCTTCAGGTCAAAAGCTTCAAAAGATAGTGGGAATACTGCACACTGCTCTAAAATCAGCTACTTATATTAGTTTTTGACGTGATACGCAATTACTCCAAAGATTTAAGATAGTGGGAGTATCAGTTATCACCATCACTTGATGGTTTTTTAGAGGAAACATTTGAGTGATTTAGTGTGAAATTTAGTGATTTGGAGGACCCTGAGAGCTCAAAACTTCAAAAGTGCTACTAGCATGAACAGAGCAAAATGGACGGCAGTGATTCGACTTGGTGAGTGCTAGACGACACAAACGGCCAGGGTCATGGAGGGAGGGAGACACCGGGGCCCACTTGACAGGCGCATCGGGCCCCACTTGTCAGCCAGCGGCGAGATGCGCTGTCCCCTTCGTCCTTGGACGCTATAAAAGCGGCACCACCAGGAGGAGACAGCCTGCAGACTGCAGAGCTCCCTCCCTGCGAGTACACCAACCTCTTGGCTTCTTCTCCATGGCGACCACGCCATTCTTCCTCTGGGCCACGCAGGCCTCCTCCTCCTCCTCGGCCGCGGCCGCCACCGACCACGACATCGGCGGCCTCGGTGCTACCGAGGTGACAGCGGCGACGGAGGCGGCGCAGCTCTCGCCGGAGCTCGCGGCGGCGGTGGCGCGGCCGAGGCTGCGCCGGCAGGCTTCTGCTCCGGCGAAGCCGCAGCAGCAGCAGGCAGGAGGGAGCAAGAAGACGCCGCAGCGCGGTCTCGGCGTGGCGGAGCTCGAGCGCCTCCGCTGCGGCGGGGACCCGCTGCGCGACCTCAACGTCGCCGTGGCAGCGGCCGCCATGGGGGACGCCGCCGCCAACGTCGTCCATGGCCACTCCGTCATCCAACACCACCTGCAGGTCCCAACCTTCGATGCCGACACCGGCGGGCGCCACTACGCGCCGCTGCTGGTCCGGTCCGCCCCTCCCCCTCCCCCGCCGGCTCCCTTCTGCTACCTCCACTCGTCCTCGGCCGGCGGCGGCCAGAACGTGGCGCCGGAGCAGCAGTTCATGAGGGATCGCTGGGGCTGCATGGGGAGCTTCGCCGGCGTCGGCCACCAGCCCCAGCTGCTGCCGCTGGCGCCAGAGCACCCTTCAAGCCAAAGCAACACCATCTGGCGTCCGGCGTCTTCCTCCTGCCTCCACGCCGGCCACCGCTGCGACCTCTGCTCCAAGGTAAGCCACTAACCTTCTGGAACGTTCCAACATCAGCTCTTGCAAATCGCAATACTGTTACCAAAGCTAATCTCCTCTCCCTTCTCGCTCGTGCGCGCGAGCGCATTTCTGCTCGACGACAGACAATGGTGAGGGCCTTGGTAGAGAGAGGAGCACGGGGCGCAACCACCCCTGGCCCAGTCGTCGCCGCAGCCGCCGCCGCCGCCGCCACCACGCCGGACTACTCCATCTACGACCTCGCCGCCGCCATGGCCAACTCTCGTAAGGTACACACAATAAGCTAGTAGAGAACTAGAGACTAGCTACATGCACGTTACGTACAATATTTAAGCCTTTTGCCAATGCAACTCACCCCAAGTCTCGATTTTTGCATTCTACGCGTGCAGGAGAAGGGACAAGGGTTGTTCTTGGGTCGGGAGAGGAAGAACGACGAGGCGGCGGAGAAGGAGGTGAGGGAGATCGAGTTCTTGCCCACGAGCACCAGCCACCCGGACGAGTCGGAGTTCGCGACGACGGCGGGCCTGACGTCATTCTCTTCGTCGGCCGGTGGTGGCTGCGGCGTGCCATTGGACCTGTCATTGAGGCTTTAGAGATGTCGATCTAGTTAATTGGTCATGCATAGGGTTTTAGCTTCTTCAGTTAGCTCGATCAATAGCCAATGGGTTGTATTCCAGATGCTTAATTTTCGCTGCGAACATTTTCTAAGAGCGATGGAAACACTACTGCCGTTGCCTTGCCTCTCGATCAATGCTTAATTTTAATTTCCGTTTCTGTTGAGTATTGTTAAATTGTTATCACTCTGTCATAAGCAATGTATTGTTAGGCTTGTGTCTGCCAGACAATGTCCTGCTAAACTTTTCTTCATCGGCTGTTTTATGCGGCTAGTATAATAGTACTCGTAATCCGTATATATACGGTTTTGCATAAGTCACCTGAAATCGAGACACTTTATTTTTTTAAAAAAAAAAGGAAGAGAAAAGATGAGAGGAAAGGTCCGAGCCTCCGAGGCCGATTTCCTCCGCGAACCCTAGACGGCTCCCGACGGCGCCCCCAATCGCTTGCAGCTCAGGCATCTCCCGGCGCCGGAGGGCAGGCAGGTCTCGGCTCGACTTCGATCCGCGTGCCCCCCCTCTTCCGGCGGCCGGCGGACGGCGGCTGGGCGTTATGGAAGAGATCACCACCCGCCTGTCTTACTTGTTGTACGAAGATGGTTCGTTCGACCGCTTAATCTGTGTTTTTATCCTTTCTCACCTATCTCTATCTATCTTGATTGTCTCACAAATTTCCATCATCTCAGTGTTTTCTAGAGTGGACGACGAAGAAGAGCAGCAATCTCTCCCCAGTAAGTTTTCGTTAACTCTGCCGTTGGTTCGAGTCGGTTTCCACTTATGCTAGGGGAACTCCTGAATAGCCGCTAGTGAGCGCTCGCGGGTAAGCTAACCCACGCGCGGCAGGCCGTACGGCTGTACGTCCAAACCCCTTCATTAAGCATTAATCACCCTCTCTAATTATCATCATTAATGCTTAATAATTCTTAATTATAAAATAATACATAAATAAGCAGAATTGAAAGTTTAAAATTTTAATTGAAAATTTCAAAAATCTAATTAAAAAATTTAAATTTGGGTTAAAAATTTTAAAAGTTGAGTAAATTTTTTAAAATTCTTAGTTGATATTTTTAAATTTGAGTTGAAAGTTTCAGAAATTGAATTGAAAGTTTCAAAATTAGAGAATTGAATTTGACATACCTGAGTCTCAACTCAAAGGATGTGTTTATGCAGAAGCATTTTTCTTTTAACAATCGCATTTTAAAAGAGTAAAGTCCATAAAACTTTGGGTATTTTGGTTCGAGTTATACAAAACCACAGTAGTTTTGTCATATGGTACATAACCCCAGGTATTTTGGTCTTATGGTTTCACAAAACTATACTGTTAACTAACTTAACTTAATGCTGTAGCATAAAAAACAATTAACTTAGAGGGTTACAACGTTTATTCGATGGATTAGATTAATTCATAACTCTTAGTTATAAGTTTAGAATTTATATATACAGTAGATTAAGGAAAAATTGATTAAAGGTGTGGTTTTATGAAACTATAAGATATAAGATCATAACACTTATGTTAATATGCAACATGTCAAACTTCTGTGGTTTTGTGCAGCTTGAACAAAATATATGAGGTTTTGTGAAATTTACTCCATTATAAAATAAGCTAAATAGACTATTCATCACATAGATGTGTTCACGCCAAAGTAGTTGTTTCTATAATAGTATAAGCTTTGTATATGCTACACTGGAAATATCAAATTACGACACAGATGCGATTATTAGTATGAAAAATCAATAGATATTGTTGTTCCTTGCAAGGTTGTTAGGATTGCAATCCTGGCATGGATCTTCTTTTATGTTTGGAAACCGAAAATCATTTGGTAGAGTGACAGCTCAATACAGATCTGATCGGGATCTATATATTATCTTATAAGGTTTTCCTTAATCTAGATTCTAGATACTAGATAGGATCAGGCTCAGAATAGTCCCACGATCTCTTGTATGTCTTCCTTTTACCTATTACCCATGATTGAGTTCTCTTCCTCCATCAGAATTTGCTGAAGAAAGCGAAGCCAAATATTCAGAGTATAGGAGTGATTGCTACGCAAAAATTCAAGAGTTGAATGCTACACTTCCACCTGAGGAGAAATTTCTCTATGTCAAATGCATGCCTCGTGCTCCTGTTCCCGAGTGGTTCTTTCCATATTACTGGTTGTCTGAAATGAAGAACACCAATCCAAGTAATGCTTCACACCTCTGTTCTTTTTTTTACACACCATCTCTTAATTAATTGGCGCTCATGAATATCTTGCCTTGTTTTTGAACTTTTGATACTTCAGCTTCTCTTAAAAGCAAACGCTTTACAGAGCCTGGTGCCTATGAGTATAGAGCAGAAGAAATTATGCAAATTATTTCGTTGAGGTTTGCTGGTGATTTCTTGCATGATCAGCCCATGAGTATTTATGGTTTCTTGGCGGTCCGAGACAATGTTGACTGTCTTCGCAATTACGTCTTCAACCATTCACGGGAGCATGCACTTCAAATCGGATCGGTTAGTTAATCTGAACTTACCTGTTTATAGCTTTTTTACTTACCAATAGCTTTGGAGACTTTCTCCGGTGTTTGGAATTAATTAGAACCGTTAATCGTCTCTAATCTAACACAGTAGAATAAGAGATACCTAAGATACTGAAGGTAGAAGGTTAAAATAATAATTGGCTTGTAGGATTAATTTGTGTGTTTAAGGGCAAATGCGTACAATCCTCTGCGTCTCTCTCATTTGATCCCATCCAGCCAGCACTAAATCCCGAACACCCGATCCCTAGTCACGGCTACGAGCTCCCGATCCGTCGCTGGAGGTGGCTGCGGCTGCGGCGGAGGAGTACTAGGCCCCTGCCACCGGAGCACTCCGTCGATGCGCTCGGCCGGCGCTCCTGCGATGCTTTCTCTAGCCGCAGCATGCTTCTCTGCTTGGGGTGGACGAGCCCTGCGCTTCCTGCAACGGCCGTTTAACCTCGATGCTGTTCATCCTACGCTCCGACGAGGCAACAAAGAGCAAGCCCAAGAGCAAGGGGATCAAGGGGTGGAGCATTTGGGGCCTCCTGCACAAGAAGAGCAGCGGCAGTGCATTCGGTGGCGGCGCCAGAGCTCCGGGCAAGAGGGTACGACGGGCAGATGCTCCGCTGCTCCATGCCTGTGCCGTCACACCCCGTGCACTGGCTTCCCCAACCCAAGCTCGCCACTGCACGGAAGCCGCGCCGCCCCTGCGAGAAGGCTTGGCAGAAGAAAGGATGGGGACGATTGAAGACCGCTTGAGATGAGGCTCGGCAGAAGAAGAAAAGATGGAATTAATAAATTACCCAATTATCCCTGTTAATATTATTTCCTATTCCTAATCTGTCATTTAAACATCAATGGCTAATACTGCTTGATTTAGAAGATACATGAGGTATCTTGCAAGCATCGTAAAAGGTCTCATAGCTTTGATGTTTTTATTCATGTTATGATCCTTTTGTGTGTGAATAAACTTTGCTAACTACAGGCCTACTAGTCTTGTTGCCATATTTTTCCACAGTAGGATTTACTTTGTGATGAATGTTTATTTCCTGAACAAATCATGAAGTAGGAACATAAACAAATCATGAATTAGTACCTCATGGTAGCCTCATCTCTGTCACTGAAACAGGATTTGTTATTCACGTTATGATCCTGATGCGGTTCTGACATTAGAATACTTGTGCTAATCAACGATTTGTTTGCACTGAAACAGGATTCACGTATTCTGCCCCTGATTTCCCCGGTTCGATCGATCTCTGCACGCTATGATGCGTTGGTGGAATACAGCATCAGAGTTAAGAACGACGCCGATGATGGCACTGACGAGGACCATGATCTGATTGATGGCTGTTTTGAATTCAAACTTTTTCCTCTGGATCCAAACATCATGAACCTGAAATCACGGATCTTCGGCCCGTATGGCCCGGTAGACATCGAGTACTTGATCCTCCGGGAGGCTGTCGAGGCGACCGTGGATGTCAGGATCAAGAGGGCCGTCAAAGGCTACCATCTGACGGCAGTGACTGCGTTTTCCAGTGGATATCAGGATGGAATCCTGCTGTACAAGAGGTGGCCTGGTTCTTCTTCTCACGCTGCGGTGTCGGAGGGTGGTCCAGCGTCGTCGCCGTTGTCAACCACGGCGGCCCTGGTGGCGAGCTTGGCATCGTCGTCGGTGGTGGCTGTGTCATGGGGTGCTGAGCTGACGCTGAAATTTGATGTCAGTGTTGAGGGGAGGCACGGGAGGAGAGGAGTGAAGAGGACGGTAAGCCATGATCTTTCGTTCACATCGCGCAAGTATGGAAGCTCCTGTAAAGCACTTTTCATGGGGGAGAGGTTTGAGCTGGTGGCCGACGTTACATGGTCCACCTTGGGGGAGTAGGAATAATTTTACCTATTGCACATCAGATGCCATACGCATATATATCATATCTTACATAGGAGCATTCTGTCGATTTATACAGAAAACCTGATAGCCCTCGTGCTGTCGGGCTACCCTCCTCATCGATTCTTGCAGCACCATTCACTGCTACCCTACGATTGTTTTGCGCCATTGCTCGTTGCGTACCTAGAGCATGTCCAATAGATCATCCAAATTTGATTCTCCATATCCATATTTTTAGATGGTCATCTAAAAAAGATTCCTCCTCTTTATCTCTTCTCACTCCAACAAATTATCCATATTACATTCTCCATATCACTCCCTCTTATTTTTTAAGTAATATCTCTTAACTACCCATACATTTGTATTTTTTTAAGGGTATATTTTAAATGGCTAGATTTTTTTTTTGAACGACTATATTCGATCAGCTATATTCGAACGGCTATATTTACAACGGTTATATGGTTAGAATTTTTTTAATGACTATTTCTAACGAATAGAATTTGAACGATTAAATTTCAAATGTATGGATTTTCAACGACTAGACTTCCAGAACTATATATACAAGTGCATGAGCTGCTATCTTCTTCATTCATCCACATAGTTGCGTCTCCTCTTCCATCCCTCAATGAGTTTGATTTTGATGCATTTTCTCTTGGATGATTCATCGTCATCCGACAATGAACTCATTGTCGCTGCAGCAATAGTCGCACAAGATGAATATGAACGGCCGAATGCTCCATGGCATCGTGGTTCTGTTCCTGGTCGTCAGGTTATTCATCGTGATCAATGAGCCGGCCATGATAGATTGTACCACAACTACTTTTCAAAGCATCCTACCTATGGCCCAGTTTTATTTCGACAAAGGTTTGCAATTAATCTGTACATTTTTATTGATCCCTTCTGTTGAACACATGTCTCATTATTTTTTTCCATGCATGTTTAGAATGAGTCGTCCTCTGTTCTTGTGCATAGTTGAAGCTGTGGTATCTCATGATGATTATTTTGTATAAAAAAGAAATTGTGCTGGTATTCTAGGGCTATCACCTTTGCAAAAAATTACCGCTGCACTTAGAATGATAACTAATGGAGTCGTAGCAGATACTTAAGATAAACATCTGCAGATTGCAAACAGCACCACTATAGAGTCTCAAGAGGTTCATGAGAGCTATTGTTGAAGTTTTCGGAGATGAGTACTTGAGGTATCCAAATAATTCTAATACTATTAGATTACTTGCACCTGGGGAGCAGAGAGGTTTTCCCGGAATACTAGGATGCATAGATTGCATGCATTGGAAGTAGAAAAATTGCCCTTCCACATGGCAAGGCATGTATTCAGACAAATCTAGTGAGCCCACTATAATTTTGGAAGCAGCTGCTTCACGTGATCTTTGGATTTGGCATGCATTCTTTGGTTTGCCAAGGTCTCACAATGATATTAATGTTCTTCACCGCTCCCCTCTGTTTGCAAGGCTAGCCGAAGGGCAAGCTCCATAAGTGAATTCTACAACCAATGGCCACAACTATACAATGGGTTATTACCTTGTAGATCGTATATATCCACCATGGGCCACATTTGTCAAGACAATATCATAACCACAAGGAAATAAAAAGAAACACTTTGCCCAAGAACAAGAATCAGCCTGAAAAGATGTCGAACGGGCCTTTGGAGTTCTACAGGCTCGTTTTGCAATTGTGCATGGACCAGCTAGATTTTGGTATCCAGATACATTACGTGAAATTATGACTGCTTGTATCATTATGCACAATATGATAGTAGAAGATGAGAGGGATGAAGGACAACTTGACTGTAACTACGACGATGAGAGAGAGTCACACCTTCTCATACCCCTACTCCTAAATTGATGATTTTCTTCAAACTCATCATGAAATTAGGAATAGGCAGACTCACTCTCAGCTTCAGGAAGATATAGTTGAGTACTATGGCAATTTCATGATAGGAACTAGTGTTGTATGCAATCTCAATTATGTATGCAGTATCAACTATGTATCCAACATTCATGCAATAAGAAATTATACACAAACAGGAAGTTCTTAGAATAAAAAGTAGTGCATACACCACATTTGTCTTCTATTCAGAATCTGCTCATAATATCCACAGAAGTTGTTAACTTGTTCTTGAATGGTGCCCCAACGGTTGTTAAGAGAATTTTGGTTACGTTATGAGATGAAGTCCTTGTTTTGATGGAAGAGTTGATGAATCCTTGCCCAATAAGAGTCACTTTTCTGCTCAGCACCTGTAATTGGATCCAAAGTGGTATTGAGCTATGCCGACACCAACAACTTGTCTCATGAACGGAGAAATTCTTTGACCTCTTGTTGTTTGGTCTAGAGGAGCCTGCAACTTCAGCAGTTGGCTATGGCTGCTCTCTAGTGGGGCTAAAAATTTGACTGGGATCCCAAGTTTCTACATCAATGTCTGAACCCAACAGACTAACATAGATGTCCATCGATTCACCTAGCAAGAACAACATTCATCTTTGTAAAATACCAGTGCTACAGCACCTAATTAACCTTTCTATAGAGACATCACATACTAATACCAGTGCAAAAAGTCATCTCTGTATTGCATTGCAGTTATATAGAGACATCACATACTAATTAACCTTTCATATTAACCATCTAATAAATAACCATAACCATCTAATTAACCTTTCATATTTCACATTCTAATTAACTAGGTCGTCGGTGGTATGGCAGCAGCGCAGCAAAATGGGCAACGCAACGGCGGAGGGATGTGGCTGGCGGGATGGCGCAGCAAGGTCGACGTGATGCAGCATTGTCGACGCAGCGTGCGCAGAGCGGTGACGCGGCAAGGTCAACAACGACGACATCTGTCGGCCCACAAGCCATCCCAAACTCCAGATCAAGTACTCCCCTATCTCTCCCCGTTCCTTCCTCTACCAAAAAACCAGATCGACCGGCAGCCCATCCCTATCACCATCGAAAAGTAGGAGACGGAGAGAAGGAGACTCACTTGCTTGGGGGTAGCAACGATGACAGTGGATGGGCTGTCGATCCGGATGGCGGCGTGGTGCAGTGACGGTGTTGGACGAGAGGCGCAAGCTCGATCTAGAGGGAGGCACGAACTCGATCTAGGTGACGGCAGTTGCGCAATGGTGTGAGGAGAAAGGAATGCCAAATATAGCGTCTCTCTCTCTGGGATAGTAGACACGGTATTTTTGGATAGACCGATAGCGTATCTTCTGGAGCCCGTTTTCTTTCCCACATACGCTATTTTCGGATGGAGGACGCGATAGCATATCTGCTGGGCATTCTCTTGTAACGCCTGTGTTTTTGCCTTGTTTAAGATTATTTTTGAATAAAAACCTAATTGCAAAAATTCTCTTCAATCGGATTCTCGACATGTGTGCCATGTGTGATCTCAAAAATTTTCCCCAAAGCAGCCCAAACACCCCTCCAAAAAAAATTCTCTACTTTCCCTTGATTCCAAAAATCAAATCCAAATTCAAAACCAAAATCCAAAACTCCAAATAACCCTCAAATCTTTCTCTGGGAAAAAAAAGATATTGTGCATTTGGGCCGTTGTTCCTTTTTCCTCCTCGGCCCGCTCCAGCTCCCTCCCTCTCTTCCCATCCCGCTCGGCCTAACCGGTCGCTGGCCCAGTCCACTTCGCGCCCGCTCGCATGACAGTCTCCATGCGCCTGGGATAAAAATCCCCATGGGCCCCACATGTCAGTGACACCATCTCGCTCCCCTGTCCACCCGACAACGCACGGGTGGATGGCCACATTTTTCCTCCGCGCAGGCCCCGCCTGTCAGTCACAGATGACGGCGTCGTCATCTTCCTCCCGCCGCTTGCTCGCCCTTTCTCTTCTCTCCCGATCTCTCTTGGTTCAGCGGTTCTTCTCTGAACCTCACCCATACCTCCCTGTCTCACCATATTTTAAGCGTGGAGCCCTGTTGTCAACCCCCGCTGTCTCATCCCGCCAGAGCCCCGGCATGAAACCAGCTCTGCTATCCTCGTCGCGAGCTCAAGTCAAAAGCTAGCCATGGTGCCGCAGCTTTTCTCTTTGGTGAGCCCCGATGGTCAATGCACACGCATGAGCTCTATGTCCTGTTGCATCTCTCCGCGCCCCTTTTTTCCCCTCTGGAGCGTCGATGATGCCGGCCACAGTGCCACGCCATAGCTGCGTCATGTCGACCGAGCTCAAGCTCTCTGTCTCTGTTGCCACCGCCTTAGTCTGCTGTCGCCATGCGTCGAGCCTGCTCTATAAATTGCTTAGTGCCCCCTCCCCTCCGGCCACTGAGAAAGCAAGCCAAGCTAGCTCGTCGCCGCAATCCTCTCTCCGCCATCGCCATAGCTGCACTGACCTAAGCACCACCACCGTTCTAGTCAACAATTGGCCAATCCACCGCCACCACTGAACTCCCCGTTGCCCCGTGGTCCATCCCTGCCCATCACCGTCGTTGATTAGCTCCGGAATAAATAATCCCAAATTCCCACCGTCGCTGTCCGCCATTGTCGCCGCTTCGATTTCACCTCTCCGTCACAGGTAGAACCCAATTCCTCCCTCTATTTCCTTTCTCACGAGTCACCGCCCCTAAACGACCACAAACCCGAACCTCTCCGTCGCTCAAATGGTCGTCAGCGCCGCCCAATCTCCCGCCGCTGCCGCCGCCGCGCCGCCGCTGAAGTACCTCGCCACTGATCGCCTTCCTTCATCCCCCACAGTCCGATCCGAGCCGTTCACCGTACTCCCTGTCGTCACCGCATCCTGACGACACATCCTGCTCACCGTAACTCGCCGCCGTTCGCCAGAACAGTCCTGGGCACCATCGGTCGTCGATCGGCGTCAGGGTCAGCCCGCCGGTCCACGCAGACGTGGCTTGCCACATAGGCGCCGTGTCAATCGGTGCGGGCCACCCCGTGCCACCTCGGCCTCCCCTCTCTCTCTTCTGCTGACAAGCCGACCCCACCTGTCAGCCTCTGTGTACACCTCAGCCTCCCTTCTCTTCCCACTAACAGCATGGCCCTACCCGTCAGCCTCTGTATCATTTTTCTTTTCTTTTCCCGAATAACTTAATCTTTTTTCTATTTACAAAAATTGATTTAAACTTTGAAAATTCATAACTTTTAAATCGCCGTTTGAGCCCATTCAACTCTCAAATTTTTTCTAAAAATGAGATCTACACACTGATACTATTAGTTATATGAGATCGGCTCTGATTTTGGGTATTTTTGCTTGTTTTCTTTTTGTGACGCGTAGAGACCGGTACCGAGGAGCCGCCAACCGAGGATTTCGTCGAGGAACCTTAGGAACAGGAGCAAGGCAAGTCACTCTTGACCATATTGAACCCATGTTTTGAAAATTATTTTAATTTGCGAAATGTGCATATTTAGGAACAAGTTATTTCGGCCGCGGTTCGCAAGTTGAATCTGTCAGGCCTAACCTAATTGCTGCATAATAACCTCCCTTGATTAAATTGTTTACCTTGTCCTTTATAACCCTGTCGTCCTAGTACTCATACTTGAATGCGATTATCGACGACCCTTTTTTACTTTAAATAAAACTTGACGATGGGAAAAACTTAGGGTTGTGAAAATGGTTTAAACCTTGGCATCCGTGGTCGAAAAGTTTGCGAACTAAAACTGTTTTATAAAACCTGGTCATAGGTCATCGTCGCCTGTGTGGCCGTGACTTCACGTGGCATATAAGGACCGTTTTCTTGGGGAATTGCACTGAGCATAATACAGTGCGATGACACGGGTGGAATGGGACGCCCCTAGCCGAGTAATTAGTGTTCTCAGGATTGTTTGGTTGCTAATAAATGTGGGATTGGTTGGGTGCCATGATGGCGATATACCCCCGTCCCTGAGTACAGGAAAGGAGTTCCTGGTACTTGGTTTGAGAACCTATTTATAGGGCAGCGTGCTATCCTGAGAAGGATTTGGAAAGGCCTTGTCGTGAACCTCCCCGCTTAGCTAGTGTGGGAGTAAGCTCGTGTCGTGTGAGTAAAGCGTGCACCCATTGCAAAAGTTACAAACTGTTCGAACAGCCGTGCCCACGGTTACGGGCGGATGTGAAGTGATTCCTCTAGCGTAATTTTGTTTGTGAATGTTTGTGCAATTGTTTTGCGGGTTGGGAATCGTTACTAGAATCGGTCTGTGTGACTGATGGATAGCCTGAGTGGCCTGAAACAGGCCTGTGTGACCCGAGGTGTTGAATAGCACCGTAATCAAAGTTGATTGAGCTAAGTAAGAAAATGTTTTGAAAATAAAAATGAAAATGCACCTAAATGGAGGTACTAATGGAGAGTACGCTCCGAATCAGAAAAATGTGACAAGTCCCTAACTTATGGAATGGGTTGAGATGCGAGTCTCTTTCCGAATAATTTAATTATGGTGGGTTGTTGCAAAGCAATTCATGAAATGGATTGAAGCTTGAGCTTCATTTCGACAACTTAAAGAGCACACTTAGAATTTTTCCAAAAACTCAAAATTGTTAAAAGTCACAATTGCAAAATAAACCCTAGCCCTCTTTGCTAAACCTTGCATGCCACTTTACTTCCGTGACTTGCTGAGTACCTCGCATACTCAACCTTGCTATTATTCCCTCAGAAGTCTACGAAGACGAAGACCCTACTCTTAGTGGATATTTTCAAGAGCAAACCAAATATGAAGAGTTTTAGGGTTTTGGTCTAGGTCCAAAGTTTTTGCTTGTGGGTAGTAGGTTTATCTGTGTTTTTCGTTGCTAACTTTTGTAATGTGTTGTTATATGCTTCAGGTTCTATCCAAAGCTACAACTTATATAAGGGCTATGTCAGAATAAATAAAACATGTTTGGCGAAGATCCACCGATGTCCTATACGTACCAGCTGATCTCCTGGGACTAATACATGTATTGTAGGTAAAGACGTTCCTCTTCTATTGGCCTATATTGGTTAACGGGAGATGGGCGCTACAGCTCTTATATCTGTGCACACAAGCGGTGTGTCACTAATGAAAACACAACCAGGACATAATGCAGTACGGGCCACGTTGGCCATTGCATTGGGAATCATTGGGGAATCATGTTTCATGGATCTGAGATGAAACGCCCATACAACAGCTACAATCGTGTAAAAATAGATTATTCTCCTCTAGACAACATAATAAGTGATCTACAAGTCTGATACATGCTCGAAATGCAAAGCGGAGCACAATAGAGAGACGCGGCCACTCATGTTTAGTACAAATCCTACTTTGAGATTCTTATTCCGTGGAGCTGAAGTTGTACCAAACACTACCGAGATCCTAGATCATATAAAGTGCAGCTGCTCCTCCACTCCTAAAAATTATACTGTGAGGGTGGAGCGACATTTCCGCCGCTCCTTAGCTTCGCTCCGTCCTTAAAGTAGGAACTGTACCAAACGGACCCTTACACAGGGATCGGCGTCAGTGAGGCGCATGCTCTCCTTGTGATCTGGATGTCTCTTTTCACCTCAATTTCCTGTAACAAAGAAGAAAATTCAGATCATAGGAGGGACAACTTTGATAACAGAGATAATAAGGAAAGAGCAAGACCTGAATGTACAGACCAGTTAGCAAATCACAAATATTCTTATAAAGAGTCTTAACAAGACAAAACTTGAGAAGTTTTGGGCATGATCTGCAAGACTGACTTGGAAAGATATTATGAATCAGGGGGACTGTTGAAGGGGGCAATTGAAATCTTCTAGAATGCTCCAAAATTTTCATGAACAATATATTTCTTAGTGAAAGATCTAGAATGGTAAAATAAAATAACTAGGAAAACTTCTAGTAAGTAGATATTTTTAGGAAGGGCAGAAGCACATAGATATTGGAAAAAGTATGGAAGCTCTAGATTGAGGGATGGAATTTTGACACTTGTCAAAGATCCAATGACAATGAGTCCTACGAATAGAGGAGGTCCCTCTTGCCATGTCATGAGAAAGTACAAAAAATGAGCATGAGAGATAGCTACCTCTAGAGAAATACTATAAATGGGTGAGCCCGTTGGCGCACTTGCTAGTTACCCATTCATTCACCAATAAAACCATACATTTAATAGAGCATCTTAATGATATTTTAATTTTTCATTTTCTGGTGTAAGTTGTAGTAGATAGCATTTATCTAAATATTTACAATATCCACATACTGTAGTGAAATTCATTGTATTTTGGAAAACTAAAAATTTTAATAATATTTACTTTTTAGTTCTTTTCCTTGTTGTAAAAATCATAATTGAAGCATGTAAGAGTGATTATAACATTCAATTCAATAAATCAGTTTATAATTAAGTGTAAACAAACATTGCATTTTTCTTGTAAACTAATTTAACATGGGCCTAGGTGGCCTATTTTGTCGCTATTATGTGCAAGTGTCTAATTTGCTATGGTCTAACAGTTAACACATTGTGCAGTTGTGCACCCCAATACTTCATGATTGAGTGCACTTTTTTGTTGTTGTTTTCTCATCATAACTCCTATATTTATCTGCGAATTTAGTTTGGCATATGGACCAATTGGTTTTCGGGAGACCCGCTAGTATTAAATATTAGATGTACTCTATATTATATTGATAATTTGCATAGTAGGGTAGAGCTACCTTGGTAAACCTATAAAGATATGGTTGTCCGGCTACATCTTCCATTAAATAAACTAATTGTCAATCAACTATGTTATTTTCCCACCATATATCTGAAAGAGTTGTAAGCTAATACTAACCAAGCTCGACTTATGTACTTGTAGTACCGCTAGAGGAGACCTAAGCTAAGACTCACAACCCTCAGGCCAAATGGTTAACTTGTACTGAATTGACCTAAAGAAGACGTAAGCTAACAAGACCACCCTCGGCCTAATCGGGTAACTTTACTAGAATTCGCATACGATCACCACCACACCACCACATGTGCTGATGGAATGTTTTATGTTTTCAAGCAACAAATCTTGATATTTGATGTTTATATTGAGAATGGAGAAATTCTATAACATTTTTTTATACAAAAAAATCAATTTGATGCAAAATAATATAAATCAAAATAAGTAAGCCCTAAAAACTAACATTTAGGCTGGGTATTCCATGCACATCTGGATTTGATTAGAAGTAGTAAGTTCAATACAGTTAAAATGATCTGGTCAATCTTCTAATCTTGTGTCAAACCACTTTTCTATCATCGGACATTATATTTATTGGTTTCAACATGACTGTATCTCCAATTAATTATCTTGTAATTATCAGTGGTATTATGAGAATGTTTGGAAGAACTATGTGACTTTATTAAAAATTTCAGGCTTTTATTTTTTTCTATTTGAATGATTCTTTAGGCACGTAGCGAATCACTGTTTGTAAGAACAATCACGGTATGTAAAAGGAAGTGATAGAGAAACTAAGCTACAACAATTGCGTAACCATTTCAAATTTATATTTGGTGTATATGTTTGCTAAACGTAGGAATGTTTGTAGACAAATACATAACTTATAATATCTATTAATATAAATCATATAGTTTTCTCCTTTTATGGACCATATATTTTGTTTCATCCATACAATTGTTATTTTGACAATAAATGCATTTTATCTTCCACACATGAATGTAAAACTAATAAAAAATATCTCATGACAATAACTATTAAAAGATATCGAATTTAAAATACGCATAATGAAGAATGTATGATATGATAAAATAGAATCGTGAGGCAGTAACTAGTAGAAGGAAATGGCAAAAATGCTCCGTTCATACCCCTTCTCCTCTTGCGTGTTAACGAAATATTGTGATCAGCTTTCAGGCCCTTTACTAGTTATTCTACACTGCATCAATACAATCCAAAAGTCATATAAAAAGTAAAAGTCAACGATTAGAAACGAATCATGTGGTTAAATTCACAATAAAACACAAATAGAAGACGATCGAGCTGTCTCAGCTCCACAAAATAATCATGCCGACCCGGAAAAAAATGAAGCCTACTCCCTTCCCCCCTACCTTTTCACACACTTGGTGACCTATAATCCATAGTGATTGACACACACCAAAACAGACCAAGCTTCTCCTTTCTCTGCAAAACCCCTTACTGCACAGGCCCTATGGGTCTCTTACGCGCTACAAAACCAGTGATCTGCACAAGCACCATAGGCCTCCTAGGCATCATTGGCCGCTCGTCGCCGGTAGCCCCATGTCACATGCAAGCAACGTAGTGCCCTACGCGCTCAATCCCAACACGAACAACGCCAATTGGGCAAGCTACTAGCAATTTTTTATTATCTTTCTTTCTTTTTCCTTATTTCCATGCAGCAAAATTTTCTTTTATAAATGCTAAGAATCGATATCAAGTTGATGTTAAACTTAATATTGATGTTTCTCTCTTCTATGTTAGCAAATTTATTTTATTAACGGTTCTAAGAGTCTATATTGTTTTACATGCCCTTACACGCTGCAAAACCATTTCTCCGCGCAAACACCGTGGGTCCCTTACGCGTCTGTAGCCGCTCGTTACCAGTAGCCTCACGTTGGATGCAAGCAGCGCAGTGCCCAATCCCGATATAACAACGCCATTACAGAGGAAGTGAGAGAGATAGGGGAACGGGAAAATACTCACAAACAGATGATGGAGAGCTTCGAAATACAATTCTGTTAAAGGAGGGCATGCGCCTCGAAGCTTTAATAGTACGTCATTGAGTCTTGGGATGGTGGGCCAGCTATACCCCACCCTCTCCCTCTCTCAGCCAGCGTCCAACGTCATTTTGCTCGGGAAAATTGATTTTTTTTTTACCCTTGTCACTTGTCACTTCATAATTAATCGTTCGTCTCTTCACAAATTGATGTTTTGTCATTTTCTACTGTATTGAATTTTTGCTGGGGTAACATGACAACTAAACAGTAATGGTCGCATTTTAACACCCTGCCCTCTGCCCAGTACGTCACCGGCAAGACAGGCTGCAGATCGCACCTTCAAGCAAACTGAATCATTCGATGCCTTCCCTTTTTGGATGCTGCTCCCTAATTCCACACGGGCACGCACTCCTTTCATGAAATTATAGCTACAAGAACGCGTAATGACGAATCCAGCCTGAGTATCTGGACAGGAGCATCCATTTTACCATCGATCACATTGGCCTCGGCCGTCGACTTCTTGAGAACCTGATAGCTCGTGTACAAATTTGAGTCCCTAGTAGATGCTCGCTCGGGCTACCCTTCTCACAGCACCTTTCTCTGCTACCCTTCCATTGTTTTGCTCCTTTTTGCGTAGGACTCGTGTGTCCTGTCACGCCAAATGTTTTTGCCTCTTGCCACAAGCATGACGGAACACCCACCAAGCGGTCTCACAGATCAAAACAGGACCAGCAGAATACAGCATAGCCACATTGGCCAAGAATGCCATTGGACGCAACCGGGGTCGAGTCCCACGGAGCCAAGATGAAACGCCCATACAACAGGTACAATTCTGCTGAAATAGATTATTCTCCTCTGGACAACATAATAAATATCTCTCAGGAAGCAAAAGGCAGCAAGGACCATGATCTACAAGTCTGATACATGCTCGAAATGCAACGCAGAGCAGAACATAGAAGCAGCCACACAGCTACACAGGGATCGGCATCTCAGAAAGTTGTGCGCTCTCCTTGTGATCTGAATGTCTCTTTTCCCTCAATTTTCTGCAACAAAAAGGAAAAATTCAGATCATACAGGGACAACTTTGATAACAGTATAACAGAGATTATAAGATAAAGACCTCGATGACACAGACCAGTAAGCATTTCAATGGTGCCATGACAAATAAAAATGCCCAGTATGGTATTATGCAGAACATGATAGCACGAAAAAGGTATGTTCAGTTAAAAGATTTTAGCCCCAAATAAAACGATCACTTTAATGGGTGTGTGTAGTACTTATAATCTCATCTATGCTTACTGCATAAGCAACCAAAATCTATTTGGCCCTAGTTTGGAAGGACAATGAACGTCGAGCATCAAAATTAAGCTTCCGAAAGACAGCAACTTGGGGAGTCAATATAAGACTGCAAGTCATATGATACTGTAAATATTGTTTGGTTGCCGAAATGGTGATTGCTTTGTAAATTCACAACCAGTATGACAGAACAAAAATGGAACAGAATTACATGTCATAAAAAGCTAGCTGTGTGATGAAGCATAGTCCCTTTTTTTCTCAATACAAGGGCACAATCCTTTTGATTATATTCCAAATATAAATCTAAAGAAAGACTTGCAGTCAAATTGATCTCAACAGTTGCAAGACCGCACACAAAAAGCATTTCCAAACCCTCTGTCAAAGCACAAAAACAGCTATTGTTGATTTTGTCTGACAGACCAGCCTGAAAAATAAATATCTACACATACCTGCATGGCCTTTCATTATGCGTGTTACATATGCTGTACTTACCCAAGATTAGACTGACTTAACTTATAAGACATGTTAGGATTTTAAATTACATAAGCAAAATTAGGATTTTAAATTACATAAGCAAAATAAGCCAGCTAATTCCCCGCAAAGAAGCCAGCAAATTAATCCAAAGACATTTTAAAGAAAGGCAACTGAAGCAAGACCTGATTCCTTCTCTTACATAACACATGTTCTCAGAAAATCATTTTCTGGCATGGTTTTCTAACAGATAACAATGAACAAACGTAATGGCTACTAGTAATGTGCTTTTCTTCGATACACCTATATGAATTTCAACTTTTATGTCTGCAAATGCTGAGCAAAACAAAATTTTTTTGATCTATATCATTTTGTTTCTAATTTAGTTATTACTTGCAGCATCCTCTCCTCTCGCTATACTCGTAAATATAACCATTGTGCCCTTGAACATAGAAGTGAAGGTGTGAAATTCCATATGAAGCAATTAAATGTTCTGTCCTGCAACGTAATTGAACCTTCTTGTTCGCTTTACTCACATAGAAATAGCATATGCGAAACATAACATTACCTCCAAAACTGACTCAATATAGAATGGCACAACAGTGTCCAACATAGCTTCACATACCATTGTAAATACAACTGTTTTTCTGTTCACATACCATTGTAAATACAACTATTTTTCTGACTCACAGTTCTAGAGGCACCCTCCTTGGTGCTCTGGCATTTCTGTTGGGTTATGTTTTACCCCATACACACATTGATTATTCAATTTATAGGATAGCTATCAGTCAAAATAAGAAAAACAGGCAAGCCAGATATCTGGCAAGTGCCACATTTTTAGGTTGGTAACACCAATTGCAATAACACAACAAAAGTAAACATTATTGACCAATATTCCCAACTGAATCTATCTATCATATCATTAAGAGAAAAAAAGGAGAAAAATCTATGCCGTACAATGGTGTAGATTGGTTGATAGATGTCTACAAAATACAATTGCATTTACATAGTAGAAGGACGAATTGTGTATCAAATAAATTCTACTTTCAAATGAATAATCTAGTTCCACACAATTTGCGTGGGAAATTCGGCTGGTTAGTGAGGCAATGCAGAAGTTTGCCAGGAATTTTCGTCCTCAGATGTGCCCTTGCCATCAATACCCAACCCACTGTAACCCATTTCGTTACCAACTTCATGGCAAATCATTCAATCAATGAACACAAAAAGTAAGAACAAGATCGAGCAAGAACATAGACAGACCTTTCTGCCCCTCAGGAGCCTCATGATAGACGGGTTCATCCTCAGGCACCGTGCGGAGCTCATCACCCACGGCCTCTCCACTACCAGCTGGTGCGCCATCATCAGGGTAGCGCACAACCACCACGGGGCAGACGCAATGGTGCACGCAGTAGTCGCTGACACTCCCGAGCCTCCCTTTTCCTGCCCTGCGGGAGGCGCCAAAGCCACGGCTGCCCATGATCATGGCGGACAGACCGAGGCGCTCGGCCTCGAGGCAGAGGCGCTCCTTCATGTCGTGGTCCTTGACTATGTGGATCTTGAAGGGGATCTGCGCGGCGACGAGCGGCTGCGCCAGGTCATGCGCCTTGGTGGAGGTGAAGGCGTCGAAGTCCTCCTCGCGCTTCTTCTTGGCCTCCTCGGGCTCGTCGCGCGTTCCGACGGCGTTGGCCTGCTGGGCGTCGGGGGCGTCCTCGTCGTCGACGGAGACGGGGATGGAGCCCCAGTCGGCGCCGTAGAGCACGGAGGTGGGGCGGACGTGGAGGAGCACGACGGCGTCGCCCGGGCGGAGGTAGTTCTGCACGGCCCACTTGACGGCGAAGGCGGACTCGTCGGAGAGGTCGACTGCGATGGCGATGCGGCGGTGCGGGGAGGAGGCGGACGCGGAGGCCGCCGCGAGGGAGGATAAGAAGAACCGCGGCGAGTTGGGCTGGATCGCCGCCGTCCCACCCCCCGCCAGGCGCACCGGCGGCGGCGTGGAGGGCGGCGTGGACGACGCCTTCTCGCCTCCGCCGGCAACCGGGGAGGCCGGGTGGGTCGCCATCGCGGCTAGGGCTCCGATTCGATTCGGGTGGAGCGCTCGATCTGGGGGAGGAAAGGGGGGAGAGGCGATGCGAGGCGAGGGTTTTGGCTTCGAACGGCGAAGGCTGCAGCGACACGGGAGTGTGTTTCTTCTCCTTGACTACAGTGTTATTAGTGGTGGTGCTGCTGCTGGGCCGCTTCGAGTTGGGACACGTACTGCCTGCGCTTTTTGTCACTTTACGCTTTCTTGGCTTGATTTGTGTAATCCGTTGGTCCTAGCCATTCCACTGCTCTCCCGTTTACATTTCAGAATCCGAAAATTCAGCTAGAACTAAACTGCTTTCTGTCGAAGTCTTCACGTTTCAAACAAACTTAAGTACCCGTGCTGCACACAGAGCAATCAGCAGACAACAACTTTGGTTATATCAAGAGATTACGTGAGTACTCCCTCCGTTTTCCACGAAGTTAATATTTAAAAATTTTAACTAATAATTAAACATGTGCTCAGTGTCATATATATAGTATTAGTATATTCGTATCTAAAAATATTTTCATATAGTGTTAATCTTGTAGTTGTTATGGTATATTATGAAAGAAATTAATAATTAAAATATAATGTTAGAGACTATGTAGAAATCTAATATAACCTATATTTTTAAACGAAGGGAGTATCTTCCAACGAGAGAGTTTATGGAGAAAACACCAATCATCATGCTGCAAATTCTATTGCAAGTTCTTTCATTTCACAACCAACAAGGCAGCAAACAGTTCATGAATCATGCCTCAATGGAATGATGGGTACTTTCAAGCTAAGGATTTCACAAATGAAAAAAAATCAAAATAGTTAACAAGTTCTCTAACTCACAAATCAAACGAATTTTTCGTGTTGATGCAGTAAAAATTTTAACATAAGCCATCCACGCTTCGAATCCGAAAAATCTCACTAGAGATTTCTGTGCCAGGTAGTCTCCTCTCTCCCTCTGAAGGATGATCAGCTCCATGAATGGCAGCCAATGGAGGCGCATTTCGGCTCTGCCTCGACGGCCTCACCGAGCCATGAGATGCAGCTGCTGCACCTGCCCGGACATGGTGACACCCTGACGATTTCATCGCGACTGAGACGCACGCCGACCTCCGGGGAAGCTTCAGGTCCAGCGGCCTCTTGCTCCGGCCACCACCACCACGGTCGACGGCCCGGCCTTGGCGGCCGCCGGCGACCTGGGGCTTGGAGCACCGGCGCGACGACCGCACGGCCTGCTTGTTGTAGTAGACGAGGTGCGGCAGGAGGCTCAGCACGTGCCTCTTCAGCTGCTCGTCGCCGACGTGCTTCTGCGCCGGGTTGCCCTCCAGGACGATCGACTGCAGGGTGCTGCAGTTGGCTAGCTGGCCGAGGCATTTCGAGGATGAGAGCTTGTTGGAGTGCAGGTCGAGCACCTTCAGCTTGAGGCGGTGAAGGCCTTCGACCTCGCTGATCTTGTTGCCGCCGATGTACAGCTCCTTCAGAAAAGGGCAGGAGGACAAGCCTGCAGAGGGAAGGGGAAGGGAGACAGAATCAGTCACCTTTCTTGTGCATCTGAATATGAAATGAAACACTGTTGCTCTAGATGCACCTAACACCTCCCAAGAAAAAAATAAGATGAAAGTCCCATCCGTTTTTAATAGATAATGCTATTAACTTTTGATACGATATTTAACTATTTGTTTTATTAAACAAACTTAAGTATAATTTATTTTATTGTGATTTGGCTTATCATTAAATAAATTTTAAGCATAATTTATATTTTTTATATTTACACCAATTTTTTTAATAAGACGAATAGTCAAACGCCACGATAAAAATCAACAATGTCATTTATTAAAAAATGGAGGTAGTATGAAATCTCAATACTAGTAAAAACCATAGTTATTAAGACTGGACCGGCGGTCGAACCAAAAAAAATGGAACCGGAGACTACAGCGGTTTGGTTCACTTAAAAGACCGCCCGTGCAATTAAACCGTTAAAAACCGTTGATCTGGCTGGTTTTTTATGAAACCACTGAACCAGCCGGTTTTATTGGAACCGGTTGGTTTTTGCTTATGGACCTTGTTACCCCTATAATTTTTTAGGATCACAAAACTAAGGTATGGGCAAAATCGTAAATGTTTAGTTTTTTTAGGGTTTCCTGTCCTGCAGGAATCGATCGACGCTGAGGCGCAGGGCGCCTGGTGGCGGCAGAGGCTTTGACATGCACTTGTTTTTTTTTTCTGTTCCTGCATGATTTTTTAACACTAATGGTTTTGCATTTTTCCTACACTTTGATGACCAAAAGAGCTGACGTAGTGACATTCCATTTTGTTCCTCTACAGCTGCCATTCTTGAGATGGAAGAGATCTGCTGTTGTTGCAGCACTTTGCATATTAGCAGTCCGTGCAGTGATTGTTCAGCTGGCATTTTTTCTCCACATTCAGGCAAGTCTTCCAGTGACAACTTCAAAAATAAGAAAAGAAAAATCATTGGTGAAAAGCAATATGTTTGTCAATTACAGTTGCATTTTCTTGTGAATTATTCTCTAAAATTAGATTGTATGGTCTGCTGAATCATGGTGTCTTGTACTTTAGAGACTCCTAACTCAATACCCTGACCTTTATAAATAAAAAAGATATGCAGCTAAGTTTTGTTTAAAAGAATAGAGACTCCTAAGTTTTCGCCTCTCCTAATTTTGCTGGGAATATATCTTAGAGAGTTGTTTTATATGTTTGGATAATGTGATCTCTTTCTTGTCTTTTGAGTTTAATATGCCATGGATGTTGATTAGCTGTAATTAGGATCCACCAAATAAGAGTAGATGTTTCTTTTTTGTGAGAATTACCAGCACGTTTCTATTCTTTCAGGAGCTTTTACCATGGATTATCAAATATTATTATGTCGTCAACATGTGAACATATAATTGCATAGCATATGATCTTATCCTAACGATCTGTTCATGCAAATATATCAGACATTCGTTTTCAGAAGACCAGCAGTCTTTTCTAGGCCATTGATTTTTGCAACTGCATTCATGACCTTTTTCTCCGTTGTAATAGCATTATTCAAGGTAACATTCTCTACTTATCTGGAACATAACTCCATATGAAATCTAGCTAGAAAAATAGTCAGATTTGCCTTAATAAAATTTGGTGTTTCTCTGTAGGATATACCTGATATTGAAGGAGACCGTATTTTTGGTATTCAATCTTTTCAGTGTTCGGTTAGGTCAAAAGAAGGTCAGTACAAAAGCGAACTTCTCAGAGATATACTCTACAACTTACTGATACAAACATCCGAACAGGTTTTCTGGATTTGTGTTGGTCTACTTGAGATGGCTTATTGTGTTGCAATATTGATGGGAGCTACTTCTGCCTGTTTGTGGAGCAGATATGCAACTGTATGGATCACATCTCTTGTGACTCAGCAGCACTATTATTGATTAGTTTTGGTTATTAACTGTGATTTATTTACTATTTATCTCTGCCAGGTGTTTTGGAACATCAAATTATACAATTAAAATATTTATGTGCTTATTTTTTTTCTATAAATCAACTGTATATGTATATATATTGCTCTGGTTCAATATATTTTATGACCGGTTCAATTCATCCGGTCTAAAACTATCGAATCAGCGGTTCAACCGGTTCTTAACGGTTGGACCAGTGAACCAGTAAACCGATGGCCTCACCGGTTCAATGTCCGATCCGGTCCTAATAACTATGGTAAAAACTAAAAATATGAGCATCCATCAGGAGAGGATTCATGGTAGCCGAAAAACAGATTCTTCTTACTGCTTCAAAGTTACACGATACGTACTGCTTGTTAAAGCTAGTAATGAACTGCTAGTAGGTGCAACAAAGTATGTTTGAAACGTTAGCTATTCATATAATCTTGGTTGAACATATAACAGCCTAGTAGAGTCAGCAGAAGTAACATTGTGCTATATATAAGACAGTACATGTATTCTTGTCCAAACGAAAAGAACAGTACGTGTAAAAAGGCTTCAAACTGAAAACTTGTGTAAGAATATTACCATGGCCAATTTTCGTTATTCGATTGTAACTCAAGTCCAGGACACGAAGCAGTGTCAACTCTTTTAGGCCTTCAATGGCTGAAATGTTATTTCTTGACAAATTCAACATACGGAGTCCTTTTGGAAGTGCTCCTGCAGTTATTCTTACTGAAAGAAGAACAAGTAGCACTACTTTAGAGAGGTAAAAATTTCAACAGGGAACCAAAGAGAGAAAAACCAATGAGTAGGAGAAACTTGAAATAAAAAACAAAGCACACTTCTAGACATAAACTTACTAATTGAATTTCCTGCCAAGTTCAGCAGTCGCAAATCACTGAATGCACTAAGAATTGGTATTACCACCAAGCCAAGATTAGACAATTGTGCAATGGTACATGATGGTTTCAGCATTGCAATGTAGTTGTAAGCAGTTTCCATGGCAAGAGGAGATTTAGCATTGAGCTTTGTGAAAGTACCAACTTGTTTGGAATTCATTAAATGCGCAGAACTTGAACATTCCCCCTGTCCATATGGAGTCATGTCATTTGAAACAGGAATTTGACTGATCCAGTTCTCAATTCTCCTAATATTGAATTCTCTTTGTGACATATAACAATTCAGGTAACAAGATTCAGGTTCACAAGTCCTCACTGATGTAGAAATTTCTTTTTTATCGATTTTTTGAAATATATCTTCAGTATTGCATGCATTATGTGATAGATCACCATAACTGGGATCTTCAAACGACTTTATGTTCGTTGCCGATGTCACTGCTGCAGTTGATGTAAAATATGAATGATGGCAGTCAATTCCTGATTCCATACAGCACTGTGAAATTTCATCAGCTGAACAATTGTTGCATCCAGAATCTTCCATCTGGCTTTCACAAGGGAGCTGTTCATATCTACAACGACACTGGGATTGTGCATTGGATTGAACACAGTATTCTGAGTCATCTTTCCAGTGACTTGGTGAAACTCTGGCGTCTTCTGTGCAGGGTGTTCTATCCAGTGAATTTAAGTTCTCAAATGATCTAGAACGTAGCCTAAGTTGTGCAGAATCAATACTATCTTCAATGACGGTGCGAACGTGCACATCAAGGTTAACAGACTGCGATCGGGTCAACAAAGTTTGAGGCAAAGATGACTGCACTTCAGAGTTGACAAGGCAACAAGTTGGCATGATATCCTCACAATTACAATGCTTTTCGATGAGATGTTCAGAATTTCCATGGGAGGACCGACACTCATGTTGATGTGGCGCAATAAAATCACAACAACTGGTGTGGTTTTCCTTGTTTTCATCATATAAACCAACAGACCTGTTGCTGGTGCATCCTCCCTGACCTCCCATACAGTTTTTCTCATCATGGGAATCAATTACAAAGTCTTCCCCTTTATCGTTGTTGTCATCAAAATCAAAAAGCTTCTCCATTTCAAGCATGTCTCCGAGAGATTGGCTTTTCTTGATCTTCCTTGATTCATTCCCAGTGCAAGAACTGAACTCTTCTGATCTCCAGCAATCCTTGCAAGGGGGGCTCGTATGCAGCTCGACATTACAATTACTAGAATTTTCTCCATCTACCTTCTGAGTTGAATTTGGATTTTTCCATGTTTCTTCAGCTGAATAAGTAACCAGCTTCAGAGAGGAAAAAAACAGTGAACTTTTAGCTATGCAGCAAAAATGGAAGTGCTGGTTAACAGTAGAATAACATAAACAATGGCAGACATATTTGTACCTTTGGCCGGCGATGACGGGATATATTAGAGAAGCAAGAGAACAGAACCATTTTCAAATTTAGTGAGAAATTGCAAGATATTAGGTACTGTACTATATGTTTTAGTTCTGATCAGCCAGAGTTATTTAACCATAATCAAAGGAAAACCCCAGCAGACTGTGTGACCAGCAAATGTAACGTGGATTTCCTCCACAGGAATATTGAAGAGACAGACTAGAGGTGCACGCCAGCAGCTCTTGTTTAGCAGCCAGAGTGGAAGAAAAAACTATCTGTCAGACCTGACAGATCCAACACAGCAGTCCTATATAACCAGCTCTGCAAAAAATAAAAAAAAACAATGTCACAATTGTCTAATGAAGCAGATCAAGACAGCGATATATGCTGTATTTGTCATGCGGTTGATTCAACAGATAATCCTGGCAGCAAAATGAAAAGGAACAGTACAATGTCCAGTGATAGCCCTTGCAAAAGAAAAGGGAAATAAGAATACAGTGATAGCAGAGTACAGATACTTTGTGAAATTTCATTGTCAAAAACCATCACTACAGTATAATCGGAGTGCTGTTCAACTAAGATATGAGATTGAGATAAAAAAAATATCACGAGTTTGTTATGAAGTCGAAACAACGAACGCGATCGAAGGAGTATGTCACGCCTATCCTGAACCAATTCAACATCAAGAACAGGAAGATCAATGCAACCAGTCCACCCAATTCCGCCCTGACACCGCGGGATTTATTACAACCAACAACAAAACCTTCCACACGGACACACAAACAGAGAAAAAGAACTGTATTTGCACAGACGATCTTACACACATTTATATCAAATCAACGACTAACTCTCAAATATGAACAGTGAAACAAACAGGCTTACAGCCTTACAGGCGGATGACACGGACCACATACGTGCCGTCATCACAATATGCAACCAAACAATTTTCTCTCGCCAGGGCAGGCATCGAACCCAGCCTAACAAAACCAAACCTCGCTTGCACAGCAAAAGCCAAATCCCACCGCCAAAGCCGCAGCAATCTCATTGACGACCACCCCCATCTAACGCCGCAAAATCTTCCACCCAAAAGGAACCAGGCGGTGACGCGGCAGAGTAAGAGAGAGGAGGAGAGGCGGTGGCGAGCTCGAACCTGCCCTCTTGCTCCAGATTGGAACCACCGGCCGGGGATTCTCCCGCTTTTCCGCGAAGAACTACTTTTGCCGCGGGAAAGGAGGGCGTGGGTAGAAGAGAAGAGAGCGGCGCAGCGGCGGGGGACGCCTTTTTTACGGGGAGGTTTGAAGCGAGGCGACTATATAGCTCCGGAAATTCTAGGGCTCTAAACCTTGGTTTATTGTTTCGATTCGAATACCCGTTCGTTGCAACGACTCAGAACAATATAATATAATTTCGCTAATTGTAAGTTTGAAAAACATTGTACATAATTCTTAATAGAACATCAATGTTTAAATAATTTCATTGCAAACAATGTACACGGATTTTATTAAGAAAATATTTTTAACTACTTCTGTTTTATAACGTAAGACGCTTTGAGTTTATTATAAATCAAACCTACCGATTTTAAAAATATATATACAGTAATATTCCAAAAACAATAAATATACTAAAAGAATACTTAAGATAGGACGTCCGACGTATAGATAGCCAAATGGGGACGTGTCTTAGTGGCACGGCCCAGGCACGAATGCTAGTGTCGGCATGCCGTACCTAGGCCGAGGGTATGATATGGTGGGCCAGCATGAGCACGGCCCGATCGATCGGCTCACCTATTTTTCACATAATTTTTCTATTTTTTTCTTATTTTTTTCTAATTTTTCGCATATTTTTTCTGTTTTCCCTTATTTTTCCTCATTTTCTTCCAATATTTTTCTATTTTGTTCCCAGATTTTTCGTATTTTTCTTTTTTTGGCTATTTGTACTAGTGGACTGACACCGGCCTATAGGCATCTAGCGTGCTTATACTAGCCCAGCATGGCCTAATAACTCAGTGGGCTATGTTTAGACTCCGACTTCGACACTTGGGCCAACACAACACGGCTCGTTAGACGAGCCATGCCTAATTGGGCCGTGCCCCTTGCATGAGCGCCTGCTACTCTCTTTCCTCTTTTGTATGCGATGCTTTCTTTTATCTCCCTTTTGCATTATGATCCAATTATTGTATTCGTTATAATCCACACAATTATATCTGATGAATGAAAAATATATATTTTAACTGTTAAAATTCGATGTTTTATACATGAGAGCAAAATGCTTCAACATGTATTTTACTTTGTTTCACAAATCTTTCAAATGTTTGACTCACTAATTTTTTTTGTTTTGCCACGTGACATATTCGTAGTCTCCTCCTTACACACACACACACACACACACACACACACATATATATATATATAAACGTGTGCATTGATTTCGAATGCTTATTTTGGAATGCAAGCAATATTTGTGTTGTCTCCATTGTCGAATCTGTGTGTTGTTTAGAGCATCTCGAAGAGATGCCTAAAACTTGCCCCTAAACCAAATTCTGGAAATTATGTCTAAAAACACTATTCCAATAGATCCCCAATACCATTCCTAATTTTTTCTCGTACCCAAAATCAATCCCAAACCGAGCTACTTTTGGGCACTTCTTGGCATCCCCAATCCCTTGAATCGCGGTAGAATCGCCATCGCCCGCGCCATTTTCTTCTTCGCCCGTGCCATTTTCTTCTTAACCCGGCGGCCGTCTCTACCCCACCCCCCAACGCAGGGCCATCCTCACCGAGCACAGCGTCGTCGTCACCCTGCCTCTGCGCCAAGCTCTGCGTCACCGCGCTCTGCCCCACCTTCTAGCTCGCGACCTCCCAGACATGTAGCTATTACTGAATTTGATTGTTGGTTCTTCAATACAAGTGCAAACAGAAGGTATGTTTGTGTATTGCTATGACCTCATGGTTATCAACCTCTTGTCTATGGTTGTAAAACTTGCATGATAGTTTTGGTTGTGCTTTCGTGATGAGCATGTCTAGTTTTGGTCAGTAGGCTACATTTCAGTAGAATTTGTCTATGTAGATCTCTAATCATTTTAGTTGTTTGTGAATCTATCTATTGTTTGGTGGATGTGAATTATTTGCTTGGCTATCAAGTTGGTATGAACAGCTGTGAACTCTAAATAAAGTTGTCCATTAAAATAGCATTCTAAACTCAGAACAACTTTGAGCATCTCTGAACTAGTTATGCACTACCTTGGTTTTTAGTTTTCTGTATAGAGACTTTGGTCAGCACGTGTGTGAAAGTGCATCTAACCCCTAAGTGGGTTTTGGTGGATTAATGACAAAACGGTTAAGAGACTAATGAGTTTATCGAGAATTGTGCAGAGAATTAGTCCCAGGTTGCTTGGTGTGGTGCATGGAGACCCCCACAAAGACATGACGCAAAAAGGCGATGCGACTCGGAGTTTATTTTAAATTCTCTTAAATTTTCTTTTGAGTCGAGGAAAAACCGTACTATCAAGAGGGGTTGTAAGCAGTGTTCCAAGACTACTCAAGTGCTTAAGATCCAAATAGCTGAGAGTCCATCATTTTGGCACAACACATACACTTGGGATGGGCTAGTTTCAGTGTCAGGGTCGGAGGTTCCTACCCCTGGGGTCGGAACCTCCTGGCCAAAATCTGTGAGTAACGGCTAAGTGACGTATGCCAATACCTATAAAGCCCAAACTTGGTTTCTAGCCGTTGGTTGGCCATTCCACTTCATTTTCACTGACTCCTAGCATCTCCTAAGGTTCTTTGAGCTCTCCCAACTAGTTCTAGTACATCCTTGGTGATTCTTGTGAAGATCTAGTGGAAAATTGAGTGAATTTTGTTGAGAGAAGGCTAGGAGGATCTTGTGCACTTGAGGAGGACGCGGATTGGTTGCTTGGAGCTCATTTCTCTTGGAGGGAAACCTCCTAGATGGTTAGGCGTCTCCCGCGAGCTTTCTTGAATTGTGGATTGTCTTGGGAAAGTTTGTGAAGGTTAATCTCGCCTCCGCAAGGAAAGGAGGTAAATTCTAGTGGATACCAAGTTGATCTTCATGGTCGCTTGGTGAGGCAAGAGGTCGATCGAGACCCGGCTCTTTGGAGCTCCTCAACGGAGACGTAGGATCTTTGTGATCCGAACTTCGGGAAAAATCTTTGTGTCTCCGTTGTGCATTCTTATTATTGCCTTGTTTTGTATCTTTACTTGCCTGTATTTATCTGCTACCCTATTACTTGCTCCACTCTTGACCTCTGTAAATTTATCTATTATTGAGGTGTCTTGGTAGAGTCAGAACACTAGGGTCGGAACCTCCGGCGTTCTTGGCCGGAACCTCCGACCAGCCTATAGAATCATTGTCATCATTAATATTTTGTGATGAACAATTGGCTTTGCAAATGATTTATTTCATGAAATTTGGTTTGAAAATATATGTGGATGTTGGTGTGAGTGTGTGTGACTAATGTGGGTCAGGTTATGATATCTGTACCCAGAAACGGTTGTTTTGTCTATTTGTATGTAGGTGACTTGAGGTCTAACATTAGTCAATGGTGAGGACCAGGACTACACTGGGAGGAGCCGAGGTCTAGCACGGTCGGGATGCCATGTGACAAGACTGGACTAAAGTCAGTTTGTCTTGGGATCAATATCGGTCAACGACAGGATCAGGACAAAACTCAGGGAGGAGTTGAGGTCCAAAATGATCAAGGATGCCGGGTGACGAGATTGGACACAAAATGGCACACGGTGGATGAATACCGTGTGGGAGGTCTTCACAACGGGTTTTGTAAATTAGATATGCAAGCGTTGGAGCAAAACCGGAGAACGAAATTGGAACCAGTGCTACAGTGCGAATCAGATTGCTACCGTGTCGGGCCGGTTGCTACAGTACACAAAACCGGATTGCTACAGTAGTCCGATTGTATACTATAGTAGTCCGACTGAGTTGGCTGAGGGAGTCTGAGTTAGCTATGGAAAGGAGAATTTAATTTGGAAATTGTAATTAGATTTAGTAATGGAAGGTTTGAGTCCTAGTGGGACTAGGAGTTCTACTCCTACTTTATGTAGGAGATTTTAGGTATAAATAGATAAGAGGTTGAGGCTTTAGAGGTATAACTGGTGGAAGAGAGAAAAGTTAGGGTTTAGCCTTAAGAGAGAAAGGAGTGCTTTGTATGCAATTTATAAACACATCTTAATGCAATAAAGTTGATCTACTTTGAAGAGCATCTTTAGTATGACGGTCAGACCGGCGCAACAGAGACAGGTTTGACCGATGCACTCCATCTAGCTTTGAGGATTTCTTTTATTCCACAAAAGATTTTGGGTTTTTAGTGTTCCTACTATTCACCCCCTCTGGTAGGCTACGTATATATATATATATATATATATATATATATATATATATATACATCGTGTATATATATATATATATCCCTAAGTATACACCTACGTATATAAACATGGATATACCTATATCAACCCCATCCCTGCCCCACACTCAAATCCATCATCAAACCAATACCCATATACACACACACACACAAATACGTATATATATATATACACTTATATATCCATACACATGAGAGTATATATATGTGTCGGTTTTCTACCTCTGATCTCCGTGAAAATCTCCCCAACTCCCCTTGAACACCTGTAAATTCAAGTTTAAGATTTTGAATTTGAATCCTTTCACTCCTTGCAACCCTCCCCTTGGTCTCTCCTTGCAAAAAACCTCGGAAAAATTCCAAGACAAAACTCTCACCAAATATCAAAACTATCCCTTGGAATTTACCCCTTGGGTCCCTAAATTTTTCTGAATTCAAATGTGAAGTTTGAATTCAAATCCCCACTCAAATCCTTAAAAACTCCACACAAAAATCCCTGGGCAAAATGGAGAAATGGCAATATTCTCCTGGGCCGCAGTCATCCTCTCCTGGCCCAGTAACCGCGCGGACCGACGCGAGCCTCGGATGCTCGCCATGCGTCCCGGGCGCCGTGCGCCTGCCGTCAATCCTCTTGCTTCCTCACCAAATCGTGTGAGCGCCCACAGCCGCTCGATGCGCGCCGCATGTCATCCCGCGCGTCCGGCGCCATCGATCTCTCTTCGCCTCACCGCCTGCCCACGTGAGCACCGCAACCGACGGATGTTTGCCACGTGGCTAAAAGCAAGCCACAGCCGACTGATCTCCCTAACCCCGCACGAACCGCCACCCTGTCCCGGATATGCGCCATGTGTCCCCATGCCGTTCTCCGCCGCCCGATCGCGCCACAATAGCTTCGTCTACCTCGGTTCTCCTCTCCTCGCACCCGTAACCTGTTCGGTCCAAGGCCTAGATGGCGCTCGCGTCACGGTGGCTCCGCCACGGCGCACGAAACTAGCTGCCAAGGCACGGACACCCTCGCCACCCCGTTCCCGCCTACCTTTTTCCCCTCCTAGACACTCTCGCCGCGGTCCCAAGGGCAAAGTGAGCCATGCCGCCCATGTCACCGCCGTCCCTACCTTGACCATGCCTCGCCCGAGCCCGCATGAGAAGTTTAAGCTACACCGTCCAATAGACCGCCTCCACCGTCCCACAAATCGTCGCCGTCCACAAATTTTTTGCTGCTGCGAGAAATCCTGCGCCCAGCTCCACCCCTCGAGCCTCTCGTCCCCTCAATCATTGGACCCTCAATGATTGGAGCTCCTCCCTTCCCTTGCCTATAAAACCACCGTGGAACCCCCTCACCCCTTTCCTTTCACTCCTGCCTCGCTTGAGACAACCCAGGCCTCGCCCCCGTCTTCTCCTGCCAGACACCGCCGTCTCGGTCGCCCTCCAAAGCCAACCGCCGCCGTTGCCGTTCAACTGCTTCGGAGCATATCCCATCGAAGCCGTGCGCCGCGGACCGCTCCTCCCCGGCGCTGTTCGCTCTCCCCTGCTCGGTTCCCATGCACCAAGGATTTCGAACCCCTCCCCTTGGCCCCGTGTTCATCTTCTCCTCGCCACGGGACCGCGTCGCCATAGAACCGGTCCTATCAGTGAGCTTCTCTCCCCCATGGTCGAGCATTGCCCCATGGTGCTTCAAACGAACTCCGGACCCACGTTGCCGTGCGAGTGGTTTTCCCCCTGTTCTTTACCTCGTCGCCGCCAAGCGTGGCCTCGCACCACTGACGGTTTTGCTTGGTCGATCTTCGAACCACCACGGCCGATCTTCCTCTCCTCCTCCTCCCTTTTCTCCCTGCCGCAGGTGAGCTCCCGAGAGCCGCTACGGCCGTCATCGTCGTCTACCCCCTTTTCTCTCTCCCCGCTGCAACGGCATCCCGTCATTGGCCGCCGTCGAGCGGATCCGAGCCACTCAAAATCTTCGTCGTGTTCTCCTCTTTCTGCTGATGCTAGCCGCTCGGTCCGAGCTGCCGCCATCGCCGGAATCAAACCCGCCGCTGTGGGCCGTCAGATCTCCCCGACGGAGCAACAATCTCCCCTTCCCTTACCCTCGCTGACCCGTGGGCCCCGCGCGTGCTGAGTCACGCCCTGTCGCCTCACTGACCAGTGGGCCATCTCCCCTCATGCCCACCGTGCACCACGCCCATGAGCACCTAGTCCCGCTGACAGGCGGACCCTACTGCCTCCACTCTCTCCCCTGCACTCGATCCATATGCCCTGTCTCACAAACACGTGGGCCATCTTCCCCCCGATCCATGATCGTCCCACACTCAGTAACCCCCTCACCTCACTGACCGCTAGGTCCCAGCCATAGTGGCCGCAGCCCACAACCCCCTCTAGTCCACCGACCTGTGGGCCCCATTAACTAGTGAAATCCCCCTTGAGTCTCAGGTCAATGGGCCTATTGAGCCATGGGCCCCAGTTGTCAATGACTACCATAGAAGATTCCAGAGAATATTCCTATGATTTATTAAATCCTTTCCAACTCCCAAAATTCAATTAATCCTTCCAAAAATTTATAACTTTTGATTCGTAACTCCGATTGACTCTGTTCCAACTTCAGTAGTTTTCTAAAATTGAGATCTATCTGATGGCACTATTGTTAGCACTAAATAGGGTATGTTTCTTGGACTTTGTGTAGATTTTGTATGTTTGCGTATAGTAACCGGTCGTCGGAAATTCCTTTCAGAGCGGATTTCACGGCAATTTCTCGAAGACGCGTGAAGACTTAGAGCAAGGCAAGTCACCATTGATCATCTTGAGCCCATATTTGCGGAACTAAGTACTTTGATTGCCAAATCGCATTTACTAGGCTGCACAGAGATGATTTCTCGGCCGCGGTCGCAAGACGACCGACAGGCCGCCAACCCACTTGCTGTATGACTTCCTTGATTGATTGTGATTCCCTTACACCTCCTTGTCACCGCCCTTGATAGATCCCGGTACTCGTGCCGATAAGTATGGTACCGGTGATCGCCTATCAAATTTAAAAATGACTACGATAGGTAAAACTTGGATTTACAAAACTTTGGAAAACCCGACACCTGGGTCGGTGCCTTGAAAATAAAATGGTTTGCGAAAACCACGGTGTAGGGATCGTGACAGTAGGACGAGTCTCCCGCATTGCAGCTAAGGACCGATTTCTTTGGAATTTCATCCGAACATATAACAGTACAACCACATGGGTGATATGGGATAACTCCTGGCTGAGTAACTAGCCTCCCAGGGACGCCTTGCATGCCATTGGAGTGTGGATCGTGCATGAGGGTGTCGGGGGTGCCTCCTGGGTTCCTGACACAGTATGGTCTCGGACCTACCCTATTGTCGGTCTCGAGAACCCCTCCAGTTGGCATGGGGTAACCTAGGAGGATTTGGGAAATACCTTGTTGCGAAAACCTCTCCGTCACTAAATCGTACCCAATGTGTGTGAGTTGATGACTAGAGTATGTCGCATCGTGTGGGTAAAGTGTACCCCCTCTGCAGAGATTTAAACTATTTGAATAGCCGTGCCCGCAGTCATGGGTGGATGTGGGGTGATTCCTTAGCGTAGTTTTGTTTGACAACTGCTTGTGAAAGGATGTTTGCGGATTGGGAATCCGATTTCGGAAAATGTTGTGAAGCTGTCAAGGACAGCAAGGTTGTGGGCCCGATGAGGTTGGATCAACTGGTGGAGCTGGATCCCGGAGGCCAACTCTTAAGAGTTGCGCTGATTCAAAGATTGATATAACTCACTCCGATCGGGCGAGAGTCACCTCGTCCTGATTGTTGAGAAGCACACACTAGCAGATTTAAAAAGATTTATATAAAGCAGATTGTAAAATAACCAGCCTCTCTTTAAAACTTGCAACAACCACCTAAGTTCCCTTGCTCTATATATATATAGTTCTCCGCCGGGAGCTGGATGCTGGAGTTGCCGTGAAGTAAAAATTAGGATTTCATCCTGGTTCCCAGCCGTTGCCTGTGTGTTGGGACTTAGTCCATTGTGCCGCTGCTTCTGTGTTGTTCGTTGTTGTCGCCGGTTTGCTCCGAAGCTGCAACGTAAGTAAAGTTATAAGTCTATTTAATTATTTATTTATCTAAGGTTCTGCAATGATGCATATCTGATTTTCGTGGATACCAGCGCTACGTCCTAGGACTGGTATCGGTACCGCGGTTCCACGGGAAGGCAGTTCGCATTGTTTTTCTGCGGCACGCCCTAACTGGTGCCGTTGTACGGCGGTGCCAGATCGGGGTGTGACACCAGCCATGATGTCAGAGAGAATGGATGTACCGAGAACGAAGTGTCCAACAGACCGATAAGAAAGAAGAGGGCGAAAGAGCAGTTGAGGCGAGGTCGAGGTGATGCATGCTAGAGGCTCTAGACCATTTGTGGGGGAAAAAGAAAGAGTCTGATGCGGGGAAGGAAAAGATCAAAGAAGAAAGGTACAAACAATCTTATGCACTAGATAAAGAGAGGCTTAAGTTGGAGCAAAAAAGGGTTGCAAGTGAACTAGTTAGGACTCAAACTAAACAAGCGAGGGTTGCATAGGAGGCAGATGAATTCCAGTTGAAGAGGATGTTAGAAGAAGAGAGAATTATGACATTAGACGTTACTTCCATACCTGCACTTCAGCAGCAGCACTACAAGAGCTTACAAAATGAGATCATCGCTCCTCGTGCCATCTGTTCTGATTGATATGTGAGTATTAATACCCTTCTTTTGATAGTTAGCAGAGGAAAGTTTGAACACTGATTTTTTTTACTAGTCTGAACTACTCAAGTATGGGGCTGATCCCTGTGTTTTCTGATTAGGCTATTTTGCAGAAATAGTTTTCTTGAGGTGTGATGCTGCTGATAATTCAAGCAAGACAAGAACTCTGCTGGTTGCCACATCTCCTGCTTGCCAACTAATGAGGGAAATTAGGAGTTTACATATGCAAACAATTTTATGCAGCAGTAATGAACTAAATGAATTGCTATTCACTGCTACACGCAGTACATATTAGTGTTGATTTATTTTGAATTCAAGCTGAGATTATCGTTGATTTTACATACATGTATTTGGTGAAAATTGGAACTTTCATATTGCTGCAATTGTTGAGATGCATAAGCATATTTCAGTAGGCTTTCTGGATCAATGTGGAAGATGCAGGTCGAATAGAAACAGTTACCTAGCTGATAGCCGTGGCTCATTTAGGGGAGAGGTTAATAGATTATTGTGGCCTCTTGCTGCTCATTTAGGAGATCTAAAGAAATCCTTAAGCAGGAAGCAAGCATCCGAGGTATATCTTTTAGACATTGTAAATGAGATTAATAACTCTTGCGAGGTGGTTTGTTTCTTGACAAAGCTAATCTTTCACAGATATCTAGAATTCTACATATCGTACTATCAGACTAACGTTGATTTTTGCAAACTTTGGAATGCAGCTCTTGCCTGATGAGTGCACACTAGAAAATTATCAGCATATAGCAGCCTCAAATTATACTATATAGAATAATATTTTGCTTTGTCTCAATTTTATTATCTGCCAGATTAACTATTGAAGAAGAACAGCTATTTGTTGATGTATCCCATAAGCTCAGATTACTTGGTTTAGTAAACTTGAATCTGAGTTAGAAGTGATAAATCTGAATCTGACGCTGTCTACAAACAGACGTGCATGCATGCGGGGAGGGGATTGATCAACTACCAACCGGTCCCACTCTGTCTATGTGGCCAACCAACAAACTATTGGGATCTAATTTTTAGGTCTCTTTTGGAGGAGAGGGTGATTTTTGGGCCTAATGTTTTTTAGGATGACCCTAATATAGATTTTTTGAGCTAAATATTAGATATCTGGTAAATGCTCTTATGGAGAGAAAATCGCCGAGCCGTTTTGTTACTTGTACGTAGCCGCACAACCGTATCTATGTAGCCGACTCGGATGGGCCCGAAAGGATCTGGGCCGCTTCCAGGGATCGAGAGAAACGGGCCTCGTCGACGTGCGCCCGGTGCGGCGTGCTGGGCCTCGTTGCGGCGGGCGGCCCATCTCGCACGGTTCAGACTCCGGTGCGACTGCGACGGCGACGGGACGGCGACGTCGAGTACGAGTAGCGCATCACGTCGCCGGACCGTTCGGTCGGCCGGCCGCCTCACGCCGGCGTGCGGCGCACCGGTCAGTGATCCCCCGCCGTGCATCGCTTGGTTGGATTTGGCTTGGTTTGGTCTGGCCTGGCTTTGGTTAGCAGCGAGGGCGCGGACGAGGCGGGCGCATGGCAAGCGGAGGTGGTCGTTGGTCGGGGCGGCGACCGAGGAGAAGGGGGAGGAGGGTGGAAGGGATGGCGTCGTGAAGAATCGGAGAAGGCTCTCGGCGCCCCTGCAAGGTGATTTCCCCTATTGGTTTTTTTCCCTCTGCATTTTAGGGGATTTTAAACCCATCCTTTCTAAGTTACTATGGTTGTACCATCTGGATTTCCTAGTATTTGGGTGAATTGAATTCGCCAACCCAATGCTAGGGTTAAGAAATTACAAAACTAGTATATACGATTCTACACTGCAAGCACACATCTACAGAAGATGCCTAATAAAATGCAAGTGCTGTTCTACTTGTATATAGTGTATTAGTATTTTTCGGTACACAGTGGCGCTATCCTAGTTCGGTTCCTACCTGCCTTCGATCATGGTGATGGTCATGCTGTCCACAAAGCTGCAGTCTGGCTTGCTTGACGACGTGTCCTCCATTGCAGCTCTTCTTGCGACGAACCCAGGCTGCTTGGGATCTGGCAATGAGGTGGCATCAGCGCTGGCCAGCATCAGGAGCACCTGGGACATCAGAGGGCGGTCGTCTGGGTTCTCCTGGACACATAGGAGCCCCACTTTGAGGCATTTCAGCACTTCCTCTGAGTTGAATGATCCGTTTAGTGTTTCGTCAACGAGATCGAGGCCGTTCCCCTCATTCCATGAGCTCCAAGCCTGGTAAAAGTTTGGATTAGTCGGCAAAAAAGGTTCAGAGATATTTGCCTGTTTGTGGTTTCAATTAATCAGCATCAATTACCATAGAGTAAATGAGTCAGATTCAATCTTACGTGTGCAAGAAGGTTTAGGTGGCTGGAGTAGCTGTAGACACCCCTGTTCCTTTTACCGGAAATGATTTCTAGTACTATGACGCCAAAACTGAATACATCTGATTTCACTGAAAATACTCCATCCATTGCGTACTCGGGGGCCATATAACCGCTGTAGAAAACCATGAAAAGATAGTCCATTTTAGGAGATTAAATGACAAAGTCAACATTAGGAGAGTAAATTGTGTATTGAAACTTGTTTGTTAGTCTGTCCTTACTATGTGCCAACCACTCTAACTGTATTTATTTCCGTGTCGTGACTGCCAAACATTCTTGCCATACCAAAGTCTGAAATTTTAGGAGTCATCTCCTTATCCAGAAGAATGTTGCTTGTCTTCAGGTCTCTATGGATGATTCTATATCTCGAGTCCTGATGAAGATACAGTAAACCTCGGGCAATCCCCTCGATTATGTGGTATCTTGTTTGCCAGTCAAGTAGCATGCTCTTGGATTTGTCTGATAACATAGGAAGATTTCTATTTGTTCCTTGATAGATATGGAATTTTCATGCTCACAAAGGTTAAAGGCATACCAAACAGGAAGCAGTCCAGGCTTTTATTTTCCATGAATTCGTATATAAGCATCTTTTCTTGTCCACAAACGCTGTAGCCAATAAGTTGAACAAGATTCCGATGCTGGAGTTTAGCTATCAACATAACCTCATTCTTGAACTCATCGAGACCCTGTACCGACGTCTTTGAAAGTGTTTTAACTGCTATTTCTTGCCCATCCTCTAGTTTACCCTGTAATTTTGAAGTTAAGTATTTTCAATCAGGTCTGTACTGACATTTCATAGTATAACAAAAGTTAGAATGCCATCCTTGTCGGTTATTTCAACTGTTACTTGTGCGCTGCAAGACATAAAATTTTGATTTGCCGATGCTTCTGTTGTTAACATTAGCTATCATGATGCGTTTCAATGAACTGTTTTTGAAATCTTAGATGAACCTTGATTATGGTTATGAACTTCTGACATAGGAATTAGTCAGATATCTGTGCATACCTTGTATACTGGCCCAAAGCCACCTTCACCAAGTTTGTTGTCTGCTGAGAAATCATTTGTGGCTAATGCTATTGTCTCCAAATCAAATAGAGGCAGATCCAGGTCATCCCCATGGCTATTCCCTTCACTGTGGAGCTCTCTACTGTGTAAACCACCACTCCAGTTACTTGGTTCTGTTTGAAAATTTATCAAAGTTAAGAAACACAAGCAAACAAAGATCCATTTTTGTCCCTTTTAACATTTGGATTTAAGAGGTATTTTTTGTCTATATATGTTTAGGAAGCCAACTTCAGAGGTAATTATATGTCACCTCGTCGCCTTGCTTTTGTCTTCTTTCTTCTCCAAATGTACATCCCAGTAAGTGCTAAAAGAATTGCCAGTGCGCAGATGCTGACAACTACTGCAATTATAATGTGTGTCTTCTTCTTAGACTTGCTTGTTGAATCTGTGCAAGAATAACAATTATTAGTTCAACCATATGCATGATTGTCTGTACCTACAAACTTTCCTGTCTAGTTTTTGTAGATGAGCATTCCTTCTGATGATGTAGAAATTCGGAGGGGTTGCCAAATAAAGGGTATTGGCAAGAAAACATATCAGAAAGATTGCAACCATTGGCCTTAGAATCGTAACTTCATATTGGATTTTCACTTCAAAAGTCTGCCTGCAAGCATGGCCAAATGTATCTAGTAAACTCAGGCATTCATTTTCTGGGTTGGTCCATTTTTAATAGATCTTTTGTAGTACTATCTAAGAAGAAATTCTGGATCTAAAACATGCTGTGTGATATTTTGCAGGAGATGGGTCATGGATGCCCCCTAGTCCATGCTGAACATTCTCCCCACAGATTGAATAGTGTTCTAACGCACCAAACGAATTGCATTGTTGCATATCACATTTTCTTGTGTTAACTGGATGCCTTGGGATCAACTACCATCGGTGGTCCTGTTCTGTGGAAATTCTAAACACAAACATGCCATACAGAGGGTCCATGCACGCCTTCATAATGTGCAGCGTAAAGAGGATAGCATTTCTTCATCTTGTCTCTCTTCCAACCAAAATATCTGGACGATGATGTGGTAGGTCCTCATTTTTCACTGGCATAGATCATATCCACGTTGTACATCAGGTCGCATGTTAGTGAGAACTTTACCGAAGTAATAAGGACTGGCTTGTATACATGACAACACTCATAACTGTGGAGTTCCAGACTTGGAAGGAACAGATGCTGTCAATGATACCATGCAGCAAAGAAGATTATCTGCAATTCCAGACTAATCTGTATACCCAGAGGCCAGGACTTTATCAATGAATCAAAATGAAGGAAAGACGAGATTTTCCTTTGTTTAAAGCCTTTAGATCATGTTACGATGCTGGAAAGGGGATACCACCATGACCAGCAGTAGCCAGGAGTTGGAGTGCATTATCGATTCACTGGATCTGGAGAAGTGTTCAGATAGTTCAGTGGCAGGCTGCTAGCTATGAAGGCGACAACACAATATGTGATGGCACCAGGCACCAGCAAGTCAGGGTACGCTGATTTTTGCTTACTTGCTTTTGGCTTGATGATTAATTGATTATCTTTGAAAATTGGAACATATATATGGATATGGTGCTAGTGTTATGTAAGTTTTACTCATGTTATTGATGTAGGCAATCTAACATCATCTGCTGAGCTCCATTAAAAAGGCAAATTGGTATGTTTTTCTATTTTACAATATAAGGCATATTCATTTTGACCACGTAACATGCGAAACTAACAAACTTTTTGGTCCCTTCCAGGCTTCCAGTTGAATTTTGTGGATGCTGACATTGTAAATGACATTTTTCCCCATGAGACCCCTTTCTCCCTCTCGTTCAGTTTTTCTTTATTTGACTGATCACTGATCCACTCCCAAAAAAAAAAAATTAAATTAGCCACACATCAATAGTCTGTCTAACACATGGATACTTCATGGCTCATGCACGTTAACCACATGTCCTAAACACTTTCAGAATACAATAAACTCATATAGATTCAGACATGCCTGAGTCATTGCTAAATCATTAGTCATTCTATTCTGTGATTCTGTCTGCAGGCTAAAATTTGGACTAGATGGTGACATGGACCTCACTTATCAGTGACTTGCACTGGTGCAACACGAAAATGCTGCGTTCGTGTCTCCGGGAAGGAAATAAAACGTCGTGTCAATTTTGCTTGGCAGTGCCGGCAGATAAGATTAGGACTGGAACTATGCAGGAGCAGGGCCAAAGTGCTAAGTTGCTGGGTCAGGTACTGGTTTATCACGTGCAGCTATAACAGCTATGAACTGTGGATGCACGATTGGACGGGCACAAAAAGTCTTCTCAATAATTCTGGGGTTACTTGGAATCGAATCTATTCCTGCATTGTCAGGTAACCTTTTTCTAATCTCGCTTTGATTGGATTGCATTACACCATCAGATGAATAGGGCTAGGATCATATGACTTGGGCAGAGCATCTGAAACTGAAAGGCACAATAAGAAGCTTTCTACTGCTCACTCCGTCCCAAAATAAAGCTATATCTATCACTCAAGTTTTGTCTCAAAATAAAGCCATTTCTTTACCTGCTCTCTCATATCAACTAATCACAACCATTCTTTATTTAATTTTTTCATCTATTTTTTCTTCTGAACTAATCACAACATTCCTCCAATCATTTTCACCTACTTTTTTAATGCCCGTGTCTAACTCCAGCTTATACATTTTGGGACAGAGGGAATACATGGAGATGGACTTGCAGACTATACAGTATAAGAAAAGGGAACAGAGAAGGTAAGGTCCATTTTCTCGATGAAGCAAGTTTTTTCAACAAGCTCCATGAAGCAAATTTGACTAGAATGCTACAGTAAGGTTTACAACTCCATAAATGGAAAGTTAAGTAGAAGAAATAGTGCCCTCTTACTGACTGAACTACTGACTTAAACCATATGAGTGCCAACATCTTACTGCTCGTTTTAATAAAAAGCGGTCTACCTCGATTCCTTTGCTACTGTTCGATCATGACAAACTACGTACAGCAGCTACATGGAAAAAGGGGAATTCAAATCTAAACTTGATATGCACGATGTAGGGAAAAGAAAAAGGACAAATTCAGCTGTGATCTGTGATTAGTGTATAGTGCTAGTCTTTTCTTTCTCAAATCTTGTACGGGTTAAAATTTAAAAAGGTTTAAATTTGTGGGATGGTAAATACGGTTATGTCAATTTCTGTTACTAATATTCCTACAGTACTGAGGCATATTGGTTATGTATCGTATGGTAGAGACCGAAAATATAAACCATTTCTATTTAGGCATATTGGTTACGTATCGAATGGTAGAGACCGAAAATATAAACCATTTCTATTGAGACATATTGATTACATATGGTATGGTAGATATCAAAAATATAAACCATTTCTATTATATAAAAATTTCTACGGTATGAGGGGAAATGAAACGGTATCCCCTCCTGTGGTAAAACGAGATAGGATGTCACCAAATATCTCACCGACCAGATTGTTCATCATGGTTAGGGAAAATAATGGCAGAAGGATCAGGAAAAAAAAAACAGATGTGAAAACCACACGTCATACGTAGAGGCGGTGAAGTGCAACATACCGAGATCGGCGGCGGCGAGGCGGACGTAGAGGTCCTGGCCGAAGGCCGGGTATATGCGGAGGTCGGCGAGCCCGCCAGTCCACATGACGCAGCCGCGGTGGCCGGGCGGCGCGCTGAGGTTGGCGTTGGCGTACGCCGTGCACGAGCAGTTGCTCAGGCAGCTCTGCCGGCACTGCTGCAGGCCGGCGTCGTAGTCCACCGTCGCGGTGGTCGTGTCGGGCGCCTTGGCGTGTCGCACCACGGCGAACCCGTCGGTGCCGTTGGCGCAGTCGAGCGGCGTCTCCCGCGCGCACCCGTCGCGGCCGTCCCGCAGCGCCCACGCCGCCGGCGACCGCGGCGCGAACCCGCGGAGGCAGGAGCACACCGGCAGGCTGTTGGTGTCGCACATCCCGTTGGGCCCGCACGGCGAGACGGCGTCGCACTGGTCCTTGGGCGCGTACCAGTACAGGTTCCACGTCCCCGCGGCCTCCACCCACGTCCACCGCTGCAGCAGCCCGCCGCCGGCGGCGGCGCCTGTGCTGTTCAGCACCAGCCGCGACATGATGCTCGCGTTGCGCACCTGGAAGCTGTAGGTGACCTCCCTGGCGCTGTTCACGAAGCTGAAGGTGAAGTTCTTGTAGGTGACGGTGTCGGGGACGCCGGTGAACTGCACGCCGTCCCAGGGCCCGGAACGCCACACCTTGGTCGGCCCGTTCCATATGAACACCTCCGGGTCGCCGGAGGTGTCCATGGCCACGACCACCGGGCTCGGCGACGGGTCGGAGGGGCTCTTCCACGCCGTCAGCGTCATGTTCTTGCCAGCGGCGAAGTCCACCCCGATCCTCATGCCCGGGAGAAGCGTGTCGGTGGGGTGGTCGAACCCCTGCCACGCCACCCGGCCGCGCGCATCAGAGACGACCAGGTTTCCGTCGTCCCGTATCCTCGCCGTGCATGGTCCTGCCGCTGTCGCCGCCGGCGGTGAGACCGACCACACGATGGTGGAGTTGGCGTCGGCGACGGCGAGCTCGCAGCCGCGGGACACGGACAGCGTGGCGCCGGCGTTGTCCTCGACGGGGCCGCGGACGGGGTCGGCGCGGTTTGCGACCCAGACGACGGTGCGTGGGGACACCCGCGCGTACCACACCCCGACGTAGGTGTCGTTGGAGCCCGGCGGGGTGAAGAACCCGAGGGCGAACCCGCCGCCGGCGCCGGCCGAGACGAGCGTGTCGTTGCCGGCGAGCGGCTCACCCGGCGAGATGCTGTCGCGGGCACGCGACTTTGCCGACGCGAGCAGCAGGAGGAGGAGCACGGAGCCGAGCCGGTGGCTGGTGGCCATCGTCGCCATGCGCTCGGCGCGAGTGAATCGTTCGCTGTTATACGATTGCAGCCTCGGCTTGTCCCAACGAAATGGGCCGCATTTCTGATCACGGCCCTCCAGGCCCAATTACTATGCGTTGGATGAATCAGATGGGCTTGGGCAACATGGGATTCTGTGTGGATTACTGACCTGGGCTTCTCCTTTTGATCGATCGGCATCGGCTTGTCTCTCAATCTCTCAGAACTTGCTACTACTACTACAGAAATTCAGCATGCTGATGCGGTGATGCATAGTGGTTTTGTACTGGGCCCTGAAATGGGCTAATGAATCATGGATGCATGTAGTGCAAGTTCAGACTTCAGAGCTGTGGATGCATGTGTGCTGTATAGTAGAAGCTATGATTAGTGCATGCAGTTGCAGTTGGATCGAGATGACATTATCACAAGCTGGCTAGCTACCCTAGATCGATCATACCGTATCATTTTCTTCGAGCACGCATGATCATGAGACAATCCAGCTTGAAATTGAAAGGAACCAATTTTTTGTTCAGTCTAAAGTCATTCTTTTCTGAACCCACAGTCAGTTAGTCAGTCCAGTGTCAAGTGTTGGACAAGGAACATGTACACACAGCATGCAAGGTGCCACTCCGTGAGAGACACGTACGAGTTCACCGTTGCATCGAGCACCCATCATTAACCTGCTTGCTTTACAACAAAGATTACGTTAGGTGAATGGGATTATGTGTGCTTTGGCTGTCTCGCAGGTGAAAGGAAATGAGCATTCGGTCTGCACGCCCGATCCATCCTACGATAATGCAGAGAGCCTTGCAGATAAAAATCTTGTCTACTCTGTGTTGATATATTGACCAATGTGATGATGATAGGATCCTGAATTCCTGACGACATATTCTTCTGAAACTTGAAAGAGGGAGGAGACACTCGGCTTTATATACATAAACCAAACTGACCATCCATTACAGAACACTGTTCATGTCCTAATGAGTTTCTAGACGACATTTCTGTCCAGACTCATCGATCAGCCAGTTGCTATTGCTCGGTGGTTGGAAACTTTGGAATCTGGAAATGCAGCTAAAATCCCTGGAGAGGTTGAAATCCATTGCCTCCTTGGACCATGCGTGCCTGCTGTGGCAGCATCCAAGACAACACCAATGCCAATCAGAGTTGGTGGCGACAACTGAGATAGAAGCAAATCAGAATTCATAAGCCAGGTGTCGATGTTTTGTATCGATAATAAATATACGAGGCTACTCATGAGACCCAAACTTGATAGACTGCAAACGAATACGAACAATTTATACTAGTTCAGGCCCTTGAGATAAGATAATATCCTACGTCCAGTTGTGGTGTATTGCCTTTGAGGTTTTTTTGGTGAGATTTCGATATGTCCTTAGGGGGCGCCCTGCCTTCCCTTATATACCAAGGGACAGGGTTACAGAGTAGAAATCCCAGTCGGACTCCGACCAAAGGATTTTCTTCTAAGAATACAACATTTTCGCCTAGGACTGTATCCTTTCCTTGTCGTACAAGATTATGTATGACGAGTTCTATTATATTCTTAATTACAAGGTTAGGCTCGTCTTCTGTCCGAATGGCCCATATACTTCTCATGAGGTATCCGGGGCCCATGGCCTCCACAGCAGCCTCTGAGACCTTCATAGTTGAGTCACAGCTGATGCCGAGTGCTCATCCTCCACGGTGAAGAATTCCCGAGTGCATCACTCCTGAGTACTCTTTGTCCGAGTGCTTCTTCTACCGAGTCCTGCTTCATGTAAGCTGGCAACGAGGCTATGAAGGGCTTTATGGAAAAATATAAATAGTGCGCCAAATAGGCGCACCTATTAGATGTAGCCCCTAACTTTGTGCTTAATTGTGAAACAATTAAACATAAAGCCAAAGATCTTTAACCTTTTAATCTTTTCTGAGTAATATACTACATGGTATGTAGACTCTTCAGTATCATGTCAGTTGGAATAATTTTTGCTGATAGCAATTGGCGGCTAAGTATGTAAGCCAAGTACTACTTTATGGATTTTAACCCAATATGTGGTCAGGTGTTCTTAAGACATACCTGCATCCCCAATTTTAATAGAGACCACCTGTCGATCCTTATAAGGATGTATCCTCAATACCTATTAAATAATGCAGATACCTGAATACATGTGTCCAGCAATTAAACTTTCATGTAGCATATCTGATTATTTAATCGGTTTCTGTAAGTAGCATCTGCACTATGATTTTAGCACAGCCAGCGAGCGGCCCAATAGAGCATGCTATCGAGAAACTCATATCTTGTGGCCCAGTACCGAATCAGCTAGCCCAAACTCACCTATTAGCACAAGCTCTATAAAGTGGGGAGAAAGAGAAAAAATTTCCTCATCTTCTCTAATCCGCCAATCGTTTCGTCTTCCAGCTTTCGCGCCGAAATTTCGCGCTTTGCTTCACTAGGGTTTGCCATAGCTTGCACCCCTGCTTGACATCCGCGCGATTCCGCTCCGCCGAATCTACTCCAAACCTCCACAAGCATTTCCCCCAAATCTTCTCACTCCCAGAAATGCCAAGAGCTTCGCTCGAGATCCCGGATATGTCCGTGGAAGCTTGGCCGGTTTCGGACTGTGGTTCAACGAAGCTGAAGTACTTGGAGAAACAACTGATGCTGCAGTGACAAGAAGTTATCCATTGGCGCATTGCCGAAGGGAAATCTATGCCGGTGCTCCGATCCGGTGAGACCGTCGCCTTCACCTCTTTCTTTCATCGCGGTCTTGTCCTTCCCTCTTTAGATTTTTTCCGCCAACTTCTGTTCTTCTATCAATTAGAGTTAGTGAATCTGAATCCCAACTCCATTCTACAAATTTCCATCTTTGTCACATTGTGCGAAGCTTTCCTAGGGGTAAAGCCCTATTTTAATCTCTTTCGATATTTGTTCCATATCAAGCCTCAACCATCCAACAATAAAGTCCAAGTGATTAGGGGAGCCGGTCTCCAACTCAGGAACGAAATGAAAAAGATTTATCTCCATGTTCTCTTGAAAATCTTCCTCAAGGGCTGGCATAGAGAATGGTTCTACTGTCCGATCTCGAACCTTCTCTGCCCCCTTTCACTGGTTCTCCACCGGTGGTTCTGTCTAGCTGGTCTTCTGTGCCAATCTATGAAGAGATGGGCCAAGTATACCAGTTGATGGAGAAGAAAGATCAATTGAAGAGCTCGGGATTAACTGGTCCCTAGGTGGCAAGGTGTTTCTTGAACTGCCACACCAGGCCCTTGAAGCTGAGAAACCACTTCGGCTGGGATTACTAGGGCAAAAATAATCCCAGCCGAGAATACCCGAACTTAACCGATAAGAACAAGGTGACCGATACCTTGCTCGGTTTTTTCGTCAACGGGGTAGTGGAGACAGAAGACGTAGAGCGCGCCACTATGTCCTATAGCCAGAAAAGGTTTCGGCCACAGGTAATCTTGAAAAGTTGATGTTGAATTGCTATCCATCTGTGATGAATATTTGTGGATATCTGCCTTGGATTGTTTTGCAATGTATGATATATGTTGTTGAAATATTTGCAGGATTGTGAGGAGTTCGATCATGATTCTGAAACTCTTTTGGCCACCAAAACAAAGATGAAGCCGGCCAGTCCTTCTGCTGCCCAACCCAGCTCCAAGAGGGCTAGAAGAAACCCATTGAAGATCCAGGCAAGAAAAGAGCAAGTAAGCTGAGCGTAGCACCGGGGAGTTTGAAGATCAAAGACCCTGCCAATTTAGCCCCCAGGCCACCAAGCCCGATACCATCTTCTCCAAGTCTGAGGCCAGCAACATCGAGCCCAAGGACAACATCGCCGAGCTCAGCAACATCGAGACCAAGGCCGGCGCCGCCGAGTACAAGATCAGCAACATCGAGCCCAAGGGCGGCACCGCCGAGTACCTCGACGCCTCAGTCGGTTGCACTAGAAACGAAGCTGACTGGGGGTAAATCGCCACCGCCGACTGCCGCGCCGACTGGCCCAACAGCCAGCAGCTCTCCACCGCTAATATCTTCTGGAGCCCCCTCGTGGAAGTTCAAGACTTCCAAGAGGTAAGTAATCTTCAATCTTCCAAGAATCTTGAATGAAGTGATAGTGCCTTGATATTTGTCATATTGAGCAGGAAGCCAGTTGACATAGATCCCAAGGGGACTATGCCAGATGTTCATGTCACCAAGCTGACCCCAGCCGAGCCAGCACTGGCAAGTTTATCTGCTAAGCCAGAGGCTGCCCCAGCTGCAGAAGCTGAAGTAGTCCCGACGGCAAGACCACTAGCGCCAACCGTCCAGGGGGGAGTGCCGAAGTCGTTGCTCCAGCCCCCGAGCACGTCACTGAAGCCCCTACAGCTGCCGAGTTTAGAGTCGGGACCCCATCTCCAACAATTTCTTCGTCGTATTCGATGAAGCGGACCTCCCCAGGCTTGAAGCCCCTCCACACAACTTCCTGAGAACATTTCATTGGGTTACCCCTGAGGGAGTAGCGGGGAGCTATGAGCACGACGAGCAAGCATCATCGAGGGAGCACGAAGTCCTTCTATGTGCTATAATTGCCGCGTCCAGGGGAGTCTAGGTATGTAGCAAGTCTCACCGCGTTGAGTTCTGGACAATTCCCATTTGACCTGGTACTTTGCCTGTTGACTCTGTTTTGCTTTGTTTCGTCCTGAGCAGAAGATTGTTGATCGTTCAGAGAAAATAAACAAGGTCCTGACCCAGCTCGCCCCCCATCTCCAACGACTGGGCCAACTCCAAGTTACTAAGGACGACCTGGAGCAGACTAGCCAGGAGAAGAAAACATGGCTGAGGGGAGCAGTTGACAAGCTCAGGGATGAAAAGTGGGCTCTAGCCGAAAAGATCAGAAGTAAGTTTTCTATGTTATCTTCCCGAGTAAATCCCGAGTACTCCAGCTCCGTTGATTCTCGATTGCCTTGTTGAGTTCTGACTGCAATCTCGAGTTCTTGACTTTTCTGATTCACAGCCCTCGAAGCCGAGTCAAAGGCCTAGGCCGAGGAGAAAAAACAACAAGTGAACAAGCTGAAGGAGATGGAGAAGGCCAAAGCTGAGCTGGAGAAGGCTAAAGCCAAGGTGGAGGCCGACTATGGGAGTAAGTCTCCTACCTGACAATAACCTTAATCCATTTTCTTGTTTCTCCAACTATATGTTTTGGCTAACAAGTATACTTGTTGATGCATAAACAACTTCAAAAGCCAATGCCCAGATCCAGTTTAACGCCTTTGCAAAGGAGGTCAAAGTTGTCAAGGAGTCACGAGAAATCCTCGTCGAATTAGTGAAAGGGCTCCTTGACATTATGGAGCCTTACCATGTTGGAACTAGCTCCAGTACTATCTCTCAGGTGTAGGCACGTCTGAGCGAAGCCCCGAGTATCTTAAAAAAGTACTCGGATGAGCGTGTCGCTGTTAGCGTTGCCCAAACCCTTGTCATGACAATCGATGAGGGTTTCGCCGAGGAGACAACACCCGAAGAAGCACTGGAGTTGATCAACCAAGTGAGGCCGACTGTGGAGGCGATAGCAAAAGACCTGGGCATGTAGAAACAAAACAATTATGCAGTCGGTGTATATAACTTTTGCAAAGACATTTGTAAATATCTATACAATGCTACCGAGTAATTGCTTTTTCTCAGTCATCATTAGCTTTACCCGACTACATAGTCTGCGCCGAGTAGATTGATAGGAACTGAAAAAATTGTTCACTTTTAAAAGCTATACTCGGGTAAACGTAGCATAATCATTGTAAAACTTCATAACTTAGATAAAACAAGCTCGAAATTTATTAACAAGGCAGATAATACATGCAGCCCCCGACTCACTACCTGGTTGGAACAAGCGATGTAGTGGGTCAGAGAAAAAACTTTGTACATATGTATAGAGAAAATACAAGACTCAGGTATAGAAAGGGCGTAGCTGTTCTATATTCCATGAGTTGCTGATGAGGGAACCGTCAGCCCCAACCCTCCTGGTGCTTTTTTGAACGACCCAACCATGTCAAGCCCCCAAACTGTAAAGGGCCAAGAGATTGGAATTGTTTGAAGTTCTTGGGCTGGAAGATGTGTTTGCCTTGCATAGAATTGGCATGCCTCGCATGTGCGGACTATGTGTTTAGCATCTCTTACCGCAGTCGGCCAGAAGAAACCTTGTCTGTAAGCCTTTCCGACTAACGTCCTGGATGTGGCATGATTGCCACAAATACCCGAGTGGATCGATTGTAAAATGTTAGCAATAATCCCGACCGTGGTGCGTTCCCGGTCGAGACGCATGCCTGTGTTGTTGTGTTCGTCGATTGCGTGCGTGTGTGTGTGGGCAGGATAGCTGCAGGGGCGTGCTGACCATGCCTAGTGGCAAGCTCGGACGATGTCCGGTTCTCACGGAGGAGCGAGTGGCTCACGACGAGAGGAGGTCGAGTCACGAGGGGATCGTGCATGCGTGCGCCCGAAGGTTGCAGGAGGCTGTTGGTCAGTGCCCGCGCCTATAAATTATGTTGTAATCGAGCGAATTAGTTGCCAGTTTCAAGTTCAATAGAAAACAGGGGCGTTCGTCGCCTGGCAAAATTTCTGTCGCTCGTGCTTGATTCCTGGGCCAATTCCAACACAGAATCTACTTGCCCTCCTCGGGTGTGACGCAGCACATGAGGATTCCGGATGCGCTTCGACGATATAGGTCCTCGCCGATTATAAGGAAACATTTGCTTCGGCGTTTAATCCTCTCAGCTTTGCTACAATATTCTGGGAGTTCGTTGTCCAAGAGGAATTTGACAACCGGAGTCCGCCAATCTTGAGAGATGACTAGCACTTCGTTTGTTGTCGGGGTAGGTTCAGCCCTCGACTGTTTAGACTGATGGCTCCAGTAGTTGCTCGATAAAAATTACAGTTGGGACCACGTCTCGTTTGGATACCATGTTGGCCAATTCGTCTGCCGCTTCATTGTATTGTTGTAATACATGAGTTATCTCCAGCCCATCGAACTTATTTTCCAGCTTTCAAACCTCCTGACAGTATATCGCCATGTTATCGTCGAGACATGTCCAGTCTTTTATGACTTGGTTGATCACGAGTTGAGAATCCCCGCGCACGACCAATCGACGAATGCCGAGTGATATGGCGATACGGAGCCCGTGGATGAGTGCCTCGTACTCGGCAACATTGTGGGAAGCCATGTGGCGCCTCCCGACTAGGTGGAAGGCCACCATGTGCATAAGGCACCCGATCCCAGGATCAGTAGTCGGGTACGCACAACAATGATACAACACAGAGTTACAATAATACATAAACAGAGTACTTACATATACGTACAAGGAGATCCATCCAGGACAGACCCGGGATGGGCAAAAATAATCAACAGGTAAACTAGCGAAACAGCAGAAACAGGGCGGAAGCTGGACAAAACTACTCCACAGGCTCGGTTGGGAACTAGGCTCGAAACCTTCAGAAGTCTTCGTAGTCGGCCTGGTCTTGGAGGAACTCGGCAGCAGTCGGATCTTCGTCTTCTTCTCCAAAACCTACTATACATATATATGAACAAGGTGAGTACTTTCGTACTCAGCAAGCCGGAAATGATGCCATGTCGGTCAGACAGAAGGGCTAAAGGTTTATTTGCGAAAATTGCCTTTAGAAACTCTTTTCTTTGCAAACACTAGTGAGCTTAAATTTGTTGTCGGACAGAGGCTCACGCCTCTATCCATTCCGCAAGTTGCTTTTCAACAACTCGCCACTTAAGGAACCAAGAGTAAACATACATGTTCTTATCATCTTTTACTTTCCATTTGTTGGTCCTTTATCTCCCGAGTAGCTACAACCACTCGTTGACCCTGAGACTCGGCTACAACCAAATCTCAGCTGTGGCACTTAATGCCCGCTACACTGGCTACAACCAGCTAGCTAGTCGCCGCCCTGGCTACAACCCGGGGGCTCGAACACTGCTGCCCTGGCTACAACCCGGGAGCCTGTTCATGGCACTAAATGCCCGCTAGGCTGGCTACAACCAGCTAGCTAATCGGCTTCCCTGGCTACAACCCGGGAGCCTGATCAATCTGCTGCCCTGGCTACAACCCGGGAGCTTGATCAATCCGTCTTCTGGCTACAACCCGAAGACATCTGTACAACTGCCGCCCTGGCTACAACCCGGGAGCTTAAGTTTGCTGCCCTGGCTACAACCCGGGAGCATGATCTTCATCCTGTTTACTTTTCATTCACTTGATTATGGTGCTTAACACCCCGGATCACACAGATCCGTTTCTGGCCACACAGGCCTTCCGTTTGCTCACTCGGCAAACTCTGGTCACGGTTCCCTTTCCATCAAACACTTTCACAATTCACTGGCAAACAAATCTACGCTATGGGAATCACCTTGCATCGCCCTTAACCGTGGGCACGGCTGTTCGAACAGTTCTGCTAAACTCTGCAGAGGGTGTGCGCTTTACCCATCCGACACGAAAATTACACCGAGTACTGGCCTGTACCCAGAAATTCGTGACAAGGCCATTTCCAAAGCCAGTCTAGAGTCATCCAATGCCAGCCGAAAGATCCACACAGGATTCAGTGGTCGGCACTGAACTTCCCTAAACCTACTATTTACTCGGCCAGGGGCATCCCATAATACCCGTCTGGTCGCACTGTAAGATGCTCGGATGGAATTCCCAAAGGAAACGGTCCTTAATGATGATACATAGCCAAGCCACACAGGCACTGTCTCTGTATATCAAGATTTTCACAACTTTATTTGTTTCACAAACACGCCGATACACGGAGTACCGGGTTTTTCAATCAGTTTGGTAAAACCCAACATTTTTCCCAACGACAAACAACGTTGCAGGGCTAAGCCGTTCTACTCGGCATCGTATCCTCAGATAGGATGCTAGCGTGCCATTTGTGGGGCTCTTCAAGGGTGAAATATAACAACACCTACCAGATAAGTGTTACTACTGGGTAGGTCCATCGGCTGCGCTTGCAAAACCGAGGCCAACAGTTTAAAAAGGTGTAAACTAAGCATGCATAATATTTTCCAAACAACATAGTTTTGCATATATGGGAAACAATATGATCAAAGAGGCTTGCCTTGTTCCAAGGAGGGGTCTTCTTCGGCGAAGGCGGCTTCTGGATCGTCCACCGGTTCAGGTTCTGAACAAGCAGAAAGAACACTGATAAGCAGGAGAAGTAAAACACCAAGAAAAGGATCAAGAAGTAGTCGGCTGCAGAAAAGGGGGCAGTCGGCTGAACCAGGCTTGCGAACCAGGCGACAGAGCTCCAAAGCTTGAGAGAAGAACAAGAACTCAGCAGAGCTGGAGCTGGCCGGTTTGCAAAACAAAGGAAGAAGGGGGCACGGTTGGCCATATATATATAGCCGACGTGCAAGGTTGAGGCACGGTGGAGCTGGGCAACGGGTGGAGCAAGGAAGTCAAGATGAACTGACAGGGATATGACAGGAAGTGACTTTGGAGTCCAACTGGTCAGAGGAGTTGGCAGGCACTGTAGCTGTGACGAGACATTAAGGTCAAGGCTAGGACAGGTTGGAGAAATCTCGCTGACCGGGCTTCGGACTGACCACTGGTCCAAGCGATGCTGCAGGTTATTGTCCATCGGTCCAAGTGGTGCTGAGGGCAGGTGAAGACTGGTTCTTCTCCACTTCGGTAGTCGGCGTCCAACGGCGGGTGCAACTCGGGGGACAAGGAAACAACCGGTCTTAACAAGGTAGTCGGCCACATCACAGTGCTCACTCGGCAGCAAAGGGGTCCGAGTAAGACAAGGATAAGGGCAGGGTACAAGGACTGAGTAGCAACTCTACTCGGCACAAGAGAGAAGGTAGTCGGCTGGCCAGGGAGAAAAACTGGGGCACAGCTGACAGGATAGGAGGGGAGCTCGGGAAAACGAAGACTAGCGGGAAAAGAAAAACGGGTCGTTACAAGCCAAAAGGTGAATCTGAAGAACGTACTTGAGTTTTTCGCCGGTGGGTGACGTCAGTATGACGCCAGCCCCAGCGCCGCCGATCCGTAAAGAACCGTCAAAGTACATTATCCAGTACTTTAGCTTGTCCGTTGTTGCAGTCATATGGACTTCTGCCACTCGGCCACGAAGTCGGCTAGAGCTTGAGATTTGATTGTTGTCCGTGGCTGAAAAATGATGTCAAACGCCATCAACTCGAGCGCCCATTTAGCGATACGGCCAGTGGCCTCACGATTGTGTAGGACGTCCCTGAGTGGATACGATGTGACAACGGTGACCTGATGTGACTAAAAATAGTGCACCAACTTTCGGATAGTGATGATTAGGTCATATAACAGCTTTTGGATTTGAGAATATCTCATGTTGGAGTCGGTTAGGACCTCGCTGACGAAGTAGACTGGCCGTTGAATTTTCTATATATGACCTGGCTCTGATCGCTCGACTACCAGTACCGTGCTGACTACCTGAGTGGTTGCCGCCAAGTATAACATTAGTGGTTCCTGGGGCATAGCTGACGCCAACACTGGTGGTGATGTGAGAAATTTTTTGAAGTCTTCGAAGGCTTGGTGGGCTTCGGATGTCCATTGAAAATTGTCCGCTTTCTTCAATAGTTTGAAAAAGGGCATGCCTCATTCACCAAGTTGGGAGATAAATCGGCTGAGTGCCGCTATGCAGCCTGTCAGATTCTGGATGTTCTTCTGGCTAATTGGGGTTGCCATGTTCATGATAGCGTTGATTTTCTCTGGATTGGTCTCGATGCGATACGATAAAGCCGAGTAGATTTCTGGACGGTACATCGAAAGCGCACTTTTTCGGATTCAACTTCATCTTGAATCTCTGAAGGCTTTGGAAAGTTTCTTCCAAGTTGGCGATGAGGTCTTCTTTGGACTTTGTCTTGATCACCACATCATCGACATACGCCTCCATGTTGCACCCGAGTTGATTGTGTAAACACCGCTGAATTGCTCGTTGATACGTCGCTCCAGCGTTTTTCAACCCGAACAGCTTAGTGATATAACAGTATTCTCCAAACGGCGTGATGAAAGAAGTCTTCAGGCAGTCTTCCTCCTTCAAGTTGATTTGGTGATATCCCGAGTAATAGTCGAGAAAGCTGAGAAGTTCGTACCCCGCAGTGGAATCCACCACTTGATCTATTCTGGGTAGACCAAATGGATCTTTGGGGCACGCTTTATTCAAGTCGGTGTAGTCGACGCACATACGCCATTTACCGTTCTTCTTCCGGACCAAGACTGGGTTTGCCAGCCAATTCGGGTGGTAGACCTCTTTGATGAACCCGGCTGCAAGGAGCTTGGTTATCTCCTCTCAAATAGCATCTTTACGGTCCTGTGCGAAGCACCGTATCCGTTGTTTCACTGGCTTGGCGTCTGGCTTGACGTCGAGGAAATGCTCGATCACCTCCCTTGGTACACCAGGCATGTCGGAAGGTTTCCAAGCAAAGATATCCCTGTTTGCTTGGAGGAAGGTGACGAGCACGTCTTCCTATTTGGGGTCGAGTCTGATCTCGACAAGAGCAGCTTTGGAGAGATCGGAAGGGTCTAGCGGGATCTTCTTCATGTCGGAGTCCGCTGAAATTCTCGACTTGGCTGCTTTTCTTGCCGGAACTTGATCGTCCTCGCTTGTAGTTGTAGCGGCTTGCCGGATACTATTGCGCCCGACTGCTGCTTCATGAGATTGAGTCAGCTCGCAGCTCTCCTTGTCGTAGGTGAAGGCTTGCTTGATATCGCTGCAAAGAGAAAAAACTCCGGCTGGTTCTGGCATCTTGAGCATCATGTAGGTGTAATGCGGCACTGCAATAAATTTGGCTAGTGCCAGCCGTCCGAGTATCGCGTGGTACGTGGTCTCAAAGTCGGCAATCTCGAAATAGATATTCTCGGTGCGAAAGTTATCCCACGTGCCAAAAGTAACTAGCAGAGTTATCTGTCCGAGTGGAGTAGAAGACAGACCGGGGATTACCCCGTGGAAGGGTGCTATACTCGGCCGTAGCTCTGAACGAGGAATCTTCATCTTGTCCCACGTCTTGGCGAACAGAATATTGAGAGCACTAGCTCCATCAATGAGAACCTTCTTCAGTTTGATGCTCCTGATGATCGGGTCTAGGACGAGTGGATAGCGTCCTGGATGAGGAACTGTAATGATCGCATTTCTATTTCTATGCAAAACTATTTTAATAAAAAGCTAAATTCAAAATTTGGCTCTTTATTCGATTTTTGATTTTTGTGCCAAGTGTGATCTCAAGAAAATTCTAAAAAATATTCAAAACATCCCTAGAGCCTCTGTGGAAGTCACCCAAATTTTTGAAAAATTTTTAAACCCCATTTGAATCAGTTTCAAAATTCAAATTCTCGAAATCAATTCCAAACACTCTCTGGAAAAATATCAAATCTCACTGTTCAAGCCGGGCCGCCTCTTTCCTTTCTCGGCCTGTCACTATGCCCTCCCTGCGTGGCCTGCTCGGCCCGCGCGAGCGCGCGCGTGGGTTAAATCCCGCGGGGCCCGCACGTCAGCCGCCTCGACGCCGCCCGTCTCCTCGGCCGCCCGATGATTCCACGCAGACGGACGAGATTGACTCTGCCGCGCGGTCCCACTTGTCAGCCCGACGACACATCGTCGTCGTCTACCTCTTGTCCTCGCCCACTCTCTCTCTCTTCTCTTGATCTCTCTCGAGTCCTCTCTGCTCTCGCCTGTGCCCGCCCATACCGGCCGGACTCCGCCATAAAGTCGCGCGGAGTGTCGTTGTCAACCCTCGCCATCCTCGCGTGGCGTCAGCACCAGCGCAAAATCCGCTCCACCATCCCATCCAGTACGCCCGACGTCACCCACGCCATGGCTGCCCAGCTTTTCTCCTCGGTTAGCCTCGGAAGTCAGCGAGCACGCGCGGGCGTGTCGTCCCGTCGCCTCACCATCATCTCCTTTTTCCATTTCCCGCCTCCGCCGCGCATGACGCAAGCCACAGAAGGCTCCGCCATTGTTGCGTCAAATCCTCGAGCTCGAGCTTATCTTCGACCTCCACCGCCTTTGTCCGTCATCGACTAGCATCCGAGCTTCCCTATATATATCGCAACATTTTCCCCATTCCAGTCACCAAGACAAGCACTCGAGCAAGCTCGCCGCCGAGAGTCTCCCTCCGCCGCCTACTGACCAAGCTCCCACCGCCGTTTCCGACTGCCTCTGACCGAACTGCTGCCACCGCCAAGTTCCTCTAGTCATCGGGAAGCCCCTCCGCCACTCCCCGCCGTCGATTAGCCTCTGTATCGAAAATCCCCAAATCAGCCCGCCGCCGTCCGCCGTCGCCGCCGCTTTGTATCTCGCCATAGACGAAGGTAAAGCCAAATTAACCACGTCCCAGTTCTTCCTCGCGTAATGCCGCACTTGAACCAACCCACCCCGAGCTAGACCACCGCTAGAATGGTCACCGGCGATGACCACTTCTCTCCGCCGCCGCCGCCGGTTCTGGTTCGCCGCCGCCGACCATCATCCGGTGTCCAATAAGCCAATCCAAGCCGTTCACTCGATTCCCCGTCTCCTGCGCTCTCTGCCAGTGTCAACCGCTCGCCGATCCTCGCCGCCGCCGGCAAGATCGACTCCGGCGATCGCCGGCCGTCGATCCCCCGCCGTGCAGCTTCGTCGGACCCCTGGCCGACGTGGCCTCGCCGCGTGAACGCCGCGTCAACTGGGCGGCCCACCGCCTAGACCCCACCTGTCGGCGCTTCGGCCCCCACACCCCCCTCCTGACACTGACAAGCCGGTCCCACACCGCCAGTGTCCCCATCCCTCTCTATAGCACTGTAGCACAAGGCCCCACCTGTCAGCTCTCTCTCTGACAACCCGGTCCCACTTGTCAGCTTCTCTATCCTCTCTCTTTTTACTGTTCATTCAGCCCCACATGTCAGCCACTGTGCCCCTCCTCTATTTGACCCGAGGGCCCCACTGTCAGCCTCTGGTGCTATTTTCCTTTATTTCCTTTTTATTTCTTTCCTTCCTAAAATAATTTTAAATCCTTTTTATTTCCAGAAATTAACCCTAACTTTGAAAATTCATAACTTTTAAACCGTAGCTCCGTTTGAGCCCATTCAACTCTCAAAATTTTTCTAAAAATAAGATCTACACATTGGCACTATTAGTTGTATGATATAGATTCTGATTCTTGGTGTTTTTGCATGTTTACGTTTGCGACATTTAGAGGCCGTTCCCGAGGAGTCGCCGCAGGAAGATTTTGTCGAAGACCCGCAGGACCTCGAGCAAGGCAAGTCACCCTTGACCATGTTGGACCCATGATTTAAAGTTATTTTAATTTCTAAAACTCGCATAATTAGGAGCACGACTTTTCTCGGTCGCGATTCGTAGTTGAATCCGTCTGGCTTAACCTATTTGCTGCATTTGACCCTGCCTTGGATGAATTGATGACCTGTCCCTTGTAACCTCGTCATCTTGACGTTCGTACTTGTGTATGGATGTCGATGACCCCCTTTACCTAGAATAAAACTTGACGATGGGAAAATCAGGGTTTTAAATAAAATGGTTTTAAAATCCTCGACATCCTTGGTCGAGCATTTACGAAATAAAATAGTTTTACAAAAATTGGTCATGGGACATCGCTGCCTGTGTGGCCCTGGCTCCGCATGATTTTTAAGGACCGTTTCCTTGAGGAATTACATTGAGCATATAACAGTGTGACCACATGGGTGGAATGGGATGCCCCTGGCCAAGTAACTAGTGTTTCCAAGATGGTTTTCGGTTGCTAATAAATGTGGGACTGGCTAGGTGCCAAGAGGGCGATATACCCTCATCCCTGAGTACAGAAAATAAGTTCCTGGTACTTGGTTGAGAGTGAGCACCCATTTATAGGGCAACGTGCTATCTTGTGAAGGCTTTAAAAAGGCCTTGTCGCGAACCTCCCCACTTAGCCAGTGAGGGAGTAAGCTCGCGTCGTGTGGGTAAAGCATGCAATCTTGGCAAAGATCTGATGAACTGTTCGAATAGCCGTGTCCACGGTTATGGGCGAATATGAAGTGATTCCTCCAGCGTAGTTTTTAAATTATAAATATCTGTGCAATTGTTTTGCGGGTTGGGAATCGTTATCAGAATCGGTATGTGTGACTGATGGATGTCATGTGTGGCTTGAAACGGGCCTGTGTGACCCAGGGTGTCGAATGACACCGAAGTTGAGTTCCTTGAAGTGAAGAGACAAGTTTTAAGATAAAGAGAATCCATCTAAATGGAGGTACCAGAGGAGGGTACGCTCCGAATCGGAAATTGTGACAAGTCTCAGACTTGTAGAATGGGTTAAGACGCGAGTCTCTTCCCGATTGACTTAATTGTGGTGAGTTGTTGCAAAGCAACTCACGGAATGGATTGAAGCGTGAGCTTCTTTCCGACAACTTAAAGAGCACACTTAGAGTTTTAAAACCACAAAATCTTTGAAAACTCTTTTGCGAAAATAACCCTAACCTTCCTTGCTAAACCTTGCATGCCACATAATTTCCGTGACTTGTTGAGTACCTCGTGTACTCACCCTTGCTTATCTTCTCCTAGAAGTCTACAAAGATGAAGACCCTACTCTCAGCCAGTACTACTAAGATCAAGCCAAGTACGAGGAGTTTTAGGGTTTCGGTCTAGGTCCCCAAGCCATGCTTATGGGTATAGGCCTACCCGTGTATTTCCGCTGTCTACTTTTGTAATGTATCGTTGCTCGTCTCGGGTTCTGTCCGAGGCTGCAACTTATGTAAGGACTATGTTTAATAAATAAAGCAGGTTTAGCTGTGATCTACTGATGTCCTGTATGTACCAGCTGGTCTCCTGGGACTGGTACAGGTATTACAAGTAACAATGTTCCTCCTCTGCTAACCTGTACGGGTTAGCGGGAGAGGGGCGTTACAGTAACCTGATCAGGATGATCTACACAGTCAAACGTGATTGGTGATTCTGACCAGCGCAAGTATTGGGAGGTGTCTACTGTAGAGACCGAGTTAACTTCGCATGCTGTTAGCTTCTGCTTCCTCTTGGACTCGTACGCAGTCGGCCCTCCGAAGATGTGGTTGAGCTCAGCATGGGGGTCTTGGTAATCGCCAGCTTCGCCCGAATCTTGCTTGTTCTTGTCTTTATCAGCGCCAGATATTGAAGCCTGCTCGGAAGCAAACTTTTTAAGCATGAAGCAGTCCTTAGCCGCGTGCTTGCCCTTTGGATGAAAGGAGAAGGGCCCGTTCATCACTTTTTGGTATTCATTATTCCTCTGGGGTCGCGACCGAGTACGCTCCACGTTAGCCACCACGTTATCTGACTTCCGCTTGCGGTTGCCAGACTTGTTCTGTGTTGACTCGTTGTTGTCTTTCTTGTCCTTCTGCCGGGGCTCTTTTTTGTCGTTGAAAGCCTAAGCGACCGCATCGGCTGAGTCAACGAACTTGTTTGCCATATCAAAAAGAGCCTTGACAGAAGCGGGAGGTTTTCGAGTGAACTTGGCAATGAACGGGACATCTTTGAGCCCCTTGCGGAAGGCGGCGATGACGACCTCATCCTTGATCATTGAGATCGGATTCCGCTTCTCGGAAAACCTCTTAATGAACTCGCGAAGAGACTCATTCTTCCTTTGGTGCAACTAATAGAGATCGTGCTCAGAAGATGGCCTCTCGTAAGTTCCCTGGAAGTTGGCGATAAAGCATTCCCGGAGTTCTCCCCAGGAGCCGATTGACCTCTTTGGGAGTCCTGTTAGCCATGTCCTCGCCGAGTCGGCTAGAGCGACTGGGAGGTAGTTAGCCATGGCTTTGTGATCTCCTCCAGCAGCTCGGATCGCCAGGGTGTAAACTGTGAGCCAGGATTCGGGGTTGGTCTTCCCGTCGTATTTCTCGATTCTAGTCGGCTTAAAACCTGACGGCCAGTCGACTTGTTGTAACTCCTGGGTGAAGGCCGATACTCTTTCATCTACATGAGGACTCCGACTCCGACTACGGAGATGAAACCGCTCGTGGTGGAGGCCGAAGCGCTTATTCTCGTCTTCTAGTTGGCGCTGCTCATCTTTCTCGCGTTCGCGGCGCCATGCGTTGATGTCTTGTCGGAGATCATGTCGTAGTCGGCCTCGGGGATCCTGGTTGTCCCGACGGTTGTTTTGATATCGACGCCACCGATCGTTGTTGGGGTTGCTGAGTGATGTTTGGCATGACTCCATATGCGGCTAACTAGAGCCGGCCACTCGGCGTCATGTCGAGGCGGACGAGACCACCGTTGGAGAAGCCGACCGGTTGGTCGGTATGAGGGTATCGCTCGACTGTTGGTGCTGCTGATATGCAGCAGCGGTGATCATGGCTTTTATCCTTGCTATAGTCGGGGTGGCCTGGTGATCAGGTCCAAACTAGAGCGTGTCCAGTAGGGTTGCAGCGGCCACAACGTTCTGTTGAGGGGTTACGAAAATGTCGTGGTCACCGACTCGGGTTTGAAGGATTTGCTGCTGAGCAGTCTGCCCAGCCCTACGTAGATCGTCATTATGTGCGTCGCACTCGGCGTGGAGGCGTCTTGCTTCTTTCTCCTGTTGTTCTCGCAGTTGGCGTGTCTCCACCTCTTGCTGCTCGCGTAGTCGGCGTGCCTCCTAAATGGGAGTTAAGCCCTTGGACGTCATGAAGACTTCGCGGGGTGGAGAGAAGCTTGCCGAACCGCTGTCTGAACTGCTGTCCAACTTAAAGTCGGAATCGGAGTAGTTGATGGGGGTAATAACAACTCCGACCTCCCTAGATCCAATCTCGAGCGGCTCTGGGCCGTATCCGAGTTGAACTCTAGGGGATCGGGTTTGCCGCATCGGATGTTGATTGAGAATATCCGCGACGTCGCCAAGTCCAAACGGGAGATTGACTATCTTTTCCTTTCTTAGCCCGATCTCGGCTAGCTCGAGGCCGAGTCCGAGTCGAACACCGAAGGAGAGAGTTGTCCCGAGATTGTTTGCCTAGGGAAGAAGTTGATGCCGTCAACTCCAGTGGTTGAATCCATTAGGCTTATTGAAGATGATCTCACTGTTGCCCCTCCCTGGCGCGCCAACTGTCGATGTTTTGTATCGGCAATAAATATATAAAGCTACTCGTGAGACCTAAACTTGATGGACTGCAAAGAAACACGAACAATTTATACTGGTTCAGACCCTCGAGATGAGGTAATACTCTACGTCCAATTGTGGTGTATTGTCTTTGAGATTTCTCTGGTGAGATTTCGATATGCCCTCAGAGGACGCCCTGCCTCCCCTTATATACCGGGGGACAGGATTACAAAGCAGGAATCCCAGTCGGACTCCGACCAAGCGATTTACTTCTAGTAATACAACGTTTTCGACTAGGACTATATCCTTTCCTTATCTTATAAGATTATGTATGCTGAGTTCTATTGTACCCATAATTATAAAATAGGCTCATTTTCTATCCGAGTGGTTCATATATTTTTTATAAGATACTCGGAACCCATGGCCTCCATAAAGGACCAGATCTTAAGCTTAATCGAAAGCCTCTGCCAACTGCCAAAGCCCAAAGAAATGGTACACAAGATTAAAGATTTGTTCAGTGAACGTGATGCACTGACGGAGTATTGCAAGCCCGGTCTATAAATACTCTCCTCCTCTCCAGCGCGATTTGCCCTCCGTGCTCAGTAAACAAACTCCCTCCGATCTCCGTCCTCCTCCCAGATCCCAGATCCGTGGGCCGAGCGAGCTCCAGTTCGTCTCCAATGGCGGTCAAGGTCTACGTCGTGTAAGCATCCACACGCCTGCACCCCCGCTTTCAATTCTTGGAACTGATATAGTATTTTTGTCTCCTGTTATATTGCACCCTGCTCTGTTCTTGTTTCTGCACCCTAAAATTCAGTTCTTGGTATTACTTGTTGTCTCACATGGTCCTGAATTTGTGGTTAAGTTCTTTGCAAAATGAGGTAGCCTGTAACATGCCAAGTGCAGTTCAGACATTTCAGAGAAACCATTCCTGTGTTATTTTGTTGTGATCTAGAATGCTTTTAGCTTTGATCACTGCGGTCTGTTTCTAGGATCAATGAACTGCTAGAAGTGGGGGATGATTTGGACATGCAAAAGAAAACCTTTGCTTGATTAATTTTCGAAAGACCTGGCTTGACCGGCTTTATATTATAAGCAAGGTAAGAACTGTACACACTGCTCAGGGAGCAGCCTTAAGCAAAGAAAAAGAAAGGAAACAACAACAGCCTGTTAGCCAGGCTGTTCGAGTAGGATCAAGTCGATAATCTCGGTAGTGGGTTTAGTTCTTGATGAAACTGATGCTGCGATGGGGCCAACCCAGAAAGTGGTGGGAGCTAATCCTGAACTAGCTGTGTTGCTGTTCCCTTTACCTGAAACCTTTCCTACATTGGCAACGTTACAAGTAATTTTGCAATAGTTTTTAGTACAGTTTCATGGCGTTTACGGTTACTAGCGGGTTCAAACCAGCAGCTTGTTGAAGTTGCTTAGGTTACTCTCACAGATTCAGTTTCTTGGGGAAAGATCTAAGATATGAATATAGGGAATCTTCACCAACTCCCCTTTTCCATCTAGCTATTAAGGACAACTAGTGATGATTACACATGGTGCTAACTTCTAAAATTGCTAAGGAAACAGCAATTTGGCCATTTTGCAATGAAAATTTTTAAGTTTTAGAGTAGTACAATTTGTATACAATTTGGCATTTGGTATGTATCTAATTTTTCCTAATATGAAAGTTGCACATGAAGCGAAAACTGTGGTGAAAACTGAAAAATGGCCTGAAGTTACAGCTTACCAGTAAATTGTAGTTTTTCCATTTTATTCTGCCAAAATTAATTTGTAGGAAAATTTTACGGTCCCAGTACCTACCTTGAGATACCAAAAATTTACACTAAATATTGTGATACTTTGATGTGCCTAGTACTTAAAGATATCAAATTTTATACTATAAAATGTGATACTTCCCGGTACCATCCCAAAAATGATAAAAATATCCTAATCTGTAGGTTTTTTGTTTTAAAAAATAAAGCATGTTTCTAGTTGATTAAACTTTCTTTCTGGCAACTATGATTTCTAGTGATGCCTTTTGTTGATGTGGATTTTCCACTACTACTCCACGGTGTCCTGTATTGGACATGCATGTTTGCTAGCTCTTGTTGCTTCCAGTGTCACATCAACGACATGGACCTTTACTTTTCTTATAATGATGCCTGTTCTGAACAAGCTAATCCTTAGCACAAAACCAACAAATGTATTATCAGTATCCAGACAGCATGAACAGGTGGATTACTTAGCTAATTGATGTTTGAGAAAAAAAAAAAGAAAACTTGATATTTTACATGGGTGTTGATACCATGTCACTCTTGAACAGCACAAATTGCTAGTGCCCTCAAGCATATTTTGAGTGTTCAGTATTGGGAGCAATGAACCTGCTATTGGCAAACAACATTTATCTGTCAATGGACGTCACATCTCTATCGTTTAAGTCACATACTCACATCTAAGCTTACGAAGATAGATAACCACCCTATTGTTTTCTAACATATAGTTGTAAGTGAGCGATGTTTTAAGTTTTGCTGGCAGAATGGGATTGTCCAACTACCGAAAAGTGACCATCTAGAAGCCTTTGAATAAAAGATGGGAAGCATTTTGGCAATTTTTAACAAACCTTTACACCCATTTCATTTGGCACTTGATATCAAATCATTAGCAATATTTTCACCTCCTTGTGAAGCTTAGTTATTGCTGCATACGATTATTCTTTTCTGAAACAAGCCTGGATATGGTCATTCTGTTTTCACCGGGTAGGTTGGAGCAAGTCTTTCTTTGCTGACATGCATATTCTAATTTCACTGTAGTAGTTGAATATCTGTGGATATAACTTTCATCCTTTGTCCATTTCTGCCTAATACAATTTGGCCCATGTTGTCATTGTTTCCCTAATTCTTTGTGTGAGAGCTTTGCTAGTGACAATACAAAGCATTCTACTAAAACTATTGAATTTTCAACAGATATTACTCTATGTATGGTCATGTTGCCAAACTAGCTGAGGAGATCAAGAAAGGTGCCTCGTCTGTGGAAGGCGTGGAAGTTAAAATATGGCAGGTCAGCCTCAACTCTCATGTCTCAACAATCTTTTTTTTTTACCGAACAACCTTGTGCCTCAGCTGACGACGATGTCACAGTGCTCGTCAGGATTCAGGATCATCCAAGAACCCTTTTTTTTTCGAAAAATTGATCACCAAGCAGTGTTCTGTTAAGTTGGCTATATATTCGGATACCGTGGACAAACTGTTTTGCTATCGTAATGCAGTCTACTATTATTATTGTTAGTGAACGTTAAAACTCTTTTTTTAAGTTATTAATAGGCCTTTTTTGTTTAATCTTCTGTATATTGAGCTTGATGATAATTGAAAGTAACAAATTTATCTTTTAAGATCTTGTTTAGCATCTTTTTATGTTTTGTTACATATATTTTTAAAGTTTTATTTATCTATATGATCCAAATTGTCACTATTTGGTATATAATCGTGAGTGTTAGAAGTTATATTTTTATATAATATCAAGCTATGATTGTTTATCTGAAAAAATATTATAAACGTATTCAATTTATATAGTTGTATGTATTTAAATTCCAAAGAAGTGCATAATATTATAAAATAAGCATATTTACTTGCGTACGTAAAATTTCTGCCAAATTCCAATTAATCGTCCGTATTCCGATTAATCGTTTGATGGTACCCTCTTTGTCCCGCATCCGTATTCCGTATTCTACAACACTGCATCCAAGAACTACATTTTTTTGGAAAAAATTGATCATAAAAGAACTACTCTACTAAGCATTCTGAAATTTATTGCCCACAGTAATACAGTAACTTTTGCATGTTTTTCCTTGCAAAAAAAAATCACAATTTTTCATTGTTTGGTTACTGTGTGAGAAGGTCCCTGAAACCCTCTCTGAAGAGGTGCTGGGCAAGATGGGCGCGCCGCCGAGGAGCGACGCGCCGGTGATCACGCCGCAGGAACTCGCCGAGGCCGACGGCGTCCTCTTCGGGTTCCCGACGAGGTTCGGAATGATGGCCGCGCAGATGAAGGCGTTCTTCGACGCCACCGGCGGCCTGTGGCGTGAGCAGAGCCTCGCCGGCAAGCCCGCCGGCATCTTCTTCAGCACCGGCTCCCAGGGCGGCGGCCAGGAGACCACGCCGTACGTCGTTGCGCCAACCCTCCTTAGCTAGCCTCCTCACGCTCGCAGACGAGGTGTGATCACACTTACAGTTTCCGATGGCCATGCTGTAGGCTGACGGCGGTGACGCAGCTGACGCACCACGGGATGGTGTTCGTGCCGGTGGGGTACACGTTCGGGGCGAAGATGTTCGACATGGAGAATGTGCACGGCGGCAGCCCGTACGGCGCCGGGACGTTCGCCGGGGACGGGTCGAGGTGGCCGTCGGAGGTGGAGCTGGAGCACGCCTTCCACCAGGGCAAGTACTTCGCCGGCATCGCCAAGAAGCTCCATGGCGCCTCCGCCTAAACCCATGCATGCGTCTACTGCATCTGCATACAGAATCACAGAGTTACAGAGAGACCATCTGCATACAGATATATAACAGATTTGGTCCATGTTCTTGCCGGAACTTATCGATTTACACAAGATTGGTTGTGGCTTTGATTCATCGTACTGATTGTTAAAACTTTGTAAGTTGATTGTGCCCATACTATATATGCCACCGATCACATCCTATGGTTTTCTTGGCAGTCTGCATTTCTCATGGCAATTTGATGGTTTGCATCATTGCATGGTGATGTCATGGCCCATCTAGGCCTAGGTGAACATTTCCGAGCCCAATCCTTACATACAATCTGAGCCATGGGGATGGAATAGCTGTTGGATGGTTAGGACATCCCATTTTTAGTGATAAAGAAGGGCGTGAACATTTTGTACGTGGTATGTCTATTTTTTTTGAAACATTTCCGGTTGTTTTGGTAGATGAAAAGGGAATTGTGAGAGCGGACGTTCCTTTTAGAAGAGTAGAATCCAAATATAGTATTGAACAAGTAGGCGTAACAGTAGAGTTATATGGTGGCGAACTTAATGGAGTAATTCATTCTGATCTTGCTACTGTAAAAAAATATGCGAGGCGTTCCCAATTAGGAGAAATTTTTGAATTAGATCGGGCTACATTGAAATCAGATGGTGTTTTTCACAGCAGTCCAAGGGGTTGGTGTAATGCCCCGCTTTCAGCGAGACATTAAACTATATTTTGCTAAAAACTATCTATGAAAATTTCGCCTCTTTGTGTGTTGTATCATAAGTCATGCCTGGATTTCGATTTGTATTCATGTCCTTGATCTCAAAATCCCTCCTCTCAAAAACCTCTGTTCTAAAATAATCTCTGAATTCGAATCGCCATTATTGAACTCCGCTCCAAAACCCTAACGGCGAGTTCCCCAGTCCTCCCCCTTAGAAACCCTTGCTTCGATATCTGTCCCGAAGATCTGAATCAAAACCCTAAAAATATTCCCTTTCGAATCCTCCCGTGAATCCCCTTGTTTTAACTCTCCCTTGAATCCCTGAGAAATCCCGAGTTTAAATAATACAACTTGGGCATCGAACCTCTATCCAAATCATTTCCACCAATATATATATATATATATATATATATATATATATATATATATATATATATATATATATATATATATATATATATATATATACTATGTATATATATATAAATCCCTGAGTATACACATACATATATAAACATGTACATACATGTATCGCCCCCACCTTGATCCCCTAAAATCCCTTGAAAATCTACCCCCTTGTTTCCTCCGCAGGAATCCCTGCAACCACCGACGAGTTCAAAATAGATCAAACTTAATTCCCTTCCCTCCCTTATCTTCTCAAATAATCCAAAAGGGACAAATACAAAGTTATACCAAAAATACTCACAATTTCTACCCTAGGACCCCCCTTATTCCTTGGATTTCCCTGTGTTCAAATATAAATTTTTGAAATCAAATCCCCTTTGAAAACCTCCCAAAACCCCTCCCAAAATACCAGAGAAAAATAAAAATCGGCACTGTTCTTACTGGGCCGCCCCTTCCGCTTTTCGGCCCAGCAACTGCCGCACAGCGTGCACGCCGCCTACTGCCACTCGATGCTGCCACGTGGCCCCCGCGTGCCACTCGCAGCCGCCCGATCGCACTCGTCGGAGGCGCTCGCCGCTGCCCGCTCGATCCGCACCACGTGCCCCGCGCCGGCTCAACCATCGTTCAATCCCGCCCTCTCGCTCGGCGCGTGAGCCCGCTGCGCACCACGGATGATCGTCGCGTGTCATTCCGCTCGCCCGCGCTCGACCATCGATCTCCCGGCACTATACATCTTCTTCCTCCATTCCGTCCCTGTTCATGCCCCTACGGTGCTCGGCCAAATGACGCCAAGGACCACCCGTGTCACCGCAACCGCACGGACCACATCTCTGCCACCGCGCCCTTGACTGTGCCTCGCCGAGCCCGCGGGAGAATTTTGAGCCTCGCCCTCCAATTGACCGACCTTCGCGCCCTTGCATCTCCGCCGTCAGTCCAAAAATTCCTACCACGAGATAATCCCGCGCCATGCCGAGCCGTCGTGTCTCTCTTCTCCCTTGCCTCGGTCTCGGACCAAGCCTGTCAAAAGCACCGCGTCGCGCGCGTCATCGCTGTCCGCGTGAGCACTTGCTAACCCGCGCTCCTGTTCTAAATTTCGCCGTCCGCCAATTTCGTCGCGTGAGAACTCCAGCCGCGGCGCCCCTTTTTCTCCTCTCCCCTCCTCACCTCCATAATTGAGCCTCAATCATTGTCCGCCATCCCTCCATGCCCATAAACACCTCCGGAGCCCCTCTTCGTCCCCTCCCTTGGCTCTTCTTCTCGGACGCCGCCGGCCGAGTGCCATTCCGAAGCTCGGCTACCATCGCCACTTGGCCGCCCCGAGCATCTATCGCCGCGCCGGACGGAGCACTGAGGACGCCGCACCTCCTAGGCTCTAAACTCCCCCGCTCGGCCTTCATTCGACCCGAGCGCAGGAATCCCCAGTACTCCCCTTCACCGTCGTCCTCCCTGGTCGAGCACCGGCGCTCCTTCTACGCCGCCCCTCGAACACCGCTGCGACCGGCGTCCGCTCCTCGCCACCGTCCGTCTCTGCCCAGCCACAGGCCAAGCACGCGCCGGCCCCTCCGTATCCGTGCTCAGGCTTCGCGTCCTCCTCGACGTTCTCCCCCGTACACTGCCGACGCTGTCCTTCCCGCCGGTGAGATCCCCGCTCTGAGCATCGTGTTTTCCTCGTCGCCCGTCGCCCGTAGGCCCCTCCAACCGTAGCCATGGCCGCCAGCCCCTCCTTCCCCCCTTCTCTCTCTTCTACCGCTACGGCATCACATCGTCGGCCGCTGTCGCTCGTCCCTGGCTAAATCCAAGCCGATCAACTGCATCGCCGTGAACTCCTCCTCTCACCGGAGCAGCCGCTCGCTCTCGAACGCCGCTGCTCACCAGATCATCCTCACCGCCGTGAGCCGTTCGATCATGGTGATTCTCCTTGGTCTTGTGACCATCGGGGACGACGACCACGTGGATGCCCGATCGACCCCACCCGGTCCCACGCATGCCGACTCGGCATCTCACCCTTTCGTCCAAGTGCCCGATCTAGCCCCCAGGTGCCTCTGACAAGTGGGCCACATCTCCTCAGTCCACCCGACCTAAACCGTGGGCCCAATACACCAGTGGTCCCACCTGTCAGACCCCTCTCCCAGAATACTCATTTCTAGAGATTAAATAATTCTTTTTCCTTAGTCCAGAAATTCATTTTTACTTCGAAAAATCATATCTTCCGATCCGTAACCCTGATTGACTCCGTTCCAACTCCAATAATTTTTTAAAATTGAGATTTATCTAATGGCACTACAATTAGCACCAAATAGGGTCTTTTTACTAGTCTTTGTGTAGATTTTGTATTTGCGCATAGCAACGGTCGCTGGAAATATCGTTTCGGAGCGGATTTCGCGGCGATTTCTCAACGACTCGCGAAGACCTAGAGTAAGGCAAGTCACCTTTGATCATCTTGAGCCCATAAATACGGAACTAAGTATTTTATTTCGATAAATTGCATATACTAGGTTGCACTGTAATAATTTCTCGACCGCGGTCACGAAACGATCGACGGGCCACCAACCCATTGTTGCATGACGTCCTTGATTGTTTGTGAATCCCTTAAACATCCTGTTGACGCCAAAAATCGCCGGGATTTGGTTCGGCGTCGGGTTGACACGCGAAGGCCTGGGAGATTTGCTTTACTCCAGTGCAGGTCCTGAATGTTGAGGTTCGTAGGCGTGCCAGTCAATTTGACCCTGTAATTGACAAGGAGGAAAATGTTAGATCAATGAGCCAATCGGCTGGAAACCGATCTAGACTCGTTTCATCAGCCGATGGCAGATGCGCACTGTAGCACTTATACATCGGCTTAAGGCCGATGACGGCAAGAGCAATAGCATAATAATAAACAAATATCGCGCTAGCCGATCATCGAAGGGATATTCAAAAACCGGCTATAAACTTGGTAAAATAAACAGGCAGAATGCATAAATAAATAAATCAAATAAACTATAGCCGATCTTAGTTTAGTATTACTGGTATTGCCGTGAAAGTATGCCCGTGCCCGGGCCCTTGCTTATATCGGCTCCCGGGATCTTCATCCGCTGTCCGGGCTCGTACCCGGGTCCTTACCTAAGCTCGCGCCCGGGATCTCGCCTGGGGTCGTGCCCGGGAACCTGCTTGTACTTGCACCCGGATCGGCAGAATAAACCAATCGGCTAACCCTTAGCCGATCGTAACAATAATACAGGCAAGAGTATGTAATAAGGTATGCAATGACATAAATGATAGACAATTGATGAGCCGGCCGACTATTGAACAGAGCATATGAATAAAAGGGCTAGAAACCGATTGTAAAATAGGACAACGAATAAATGTAGTCGGCCTTAACAGATAACTTATCGGCTAAGCACTCCGATAACAACATCGCATGACACCCATCGACTCATCAAGAGTGAAGCTATTATCGTCAGTCTAGTAGATCGGACCCAACCGTTGCAGCACAGACCGATGATGATAACGATACCTCAATGGGCCGATAGATATAATGCAATCGTGATGAAGATAACTAATCGGCTATGCACCCCGATAAGACGCCTGCGCATAAAGTATCGACTTAGCAGGATCGGTTTATCGCTAGCAGTTTAGTAGGTCGGACCTAACCGATGCAACACAAACTGATGATAAACCGCTCCCAGTAAGCCGATACGATCTACGCACGCGTGATGTGATATATCTAATCAATCTATGAGATCAAACTGAACTGATGCAGCCATAGATAAAATAAATATATCATGGTAAGCCGACTACCATAAACCGACTAGAATATCGGACCTAACCGAGGAAGTCCTAGCCGATAGGTAGCCGGGGTGACGAGACTTACCCTCTCGCAGGAGTTTGGACCTAACCGATGCAGCCCGGCTCGAGAAGCAGGATCCCGTCGAAGGGGTGGCGATGCGCCGAAGTTTGTATTGATCGTTGTGATAATTTACAAGGTGCCCGGGCGCACCTATTTATACCCCGAGTTACATGAGTCCTTATAGGACACGACACATGATTTCCTATTCATAACAGAAAACGCTAACTAATCCTGTCCGGACACGAGGTCAGGTTTCCTAAAGATAAACACCTACCTAATTAATAGGTACAGTAAATAACTGCCAAGTAACGGTCTTCACGGCTCCTTCCCGACTCCGGCCTCTTCTTCGTCAGTTGACTGCAATATCTCCTTTGACCGAATCTGACACAGGGCCTTACTAAATTTTGGCGTTAACACATCCTTGTCACCTCTTTTGACAAATCCCGTCACCTATGCCGATGGGCATGGTACCGGTGATCGCCTATCAAATTTAAAAGTGATTACGATAGGTAAAACTTGGGTTTACAAAACTTTGAAAAACCCGACACCTGGGTCGGTGCCTTGAAAATAAAATAGTTTGCGAAAACCACAGTGCGGGGATCGTGTCAGCAGGACGAGTCTCCTGCTCTGCAACTAAGGACCAATTTCTCTGGAATTTCATCCGAACATATGACAGTACAACCACATGGGTGATATGGGATAACTCCTGGCTGAGTAACTAGCCTCCTAGGGACACCTTGCATGCCATTGGATTGTGGATCGTGTGAGAGGGCGTTAGGAGTGCCTCCTGGGTTCCTGGCACAGTATGGTCTCGGACCTACCCTGTTGTTGGTCTCGAGGACCCCTCCAGTTAGCATGGGGTAACCTGGGACGGTTTGGGAAATGTCTTGTCGCGAAAACCTCTACGTCACCAAATCGTACCCAATGCGTGTGATCTAGTAACTAGAGTGAGTCGTGTCATATGGGTAAAGTGTATTCCCTCTGCAGATGTTCAAACTGTTTGAACAGCGGTACCCGCGGTCATGGGCGGATGTAAGGTGATTTCTTAGCATAGTTTTGTTTGACAACTGCTTGTAAAATGATGTTTGCGGATTGGGAATCCGATTTCGAAAAATGTTGTAAAGTTGTCAAGGACAGTAGGGCTGTGGGCCTGAGGAAGTTGGATCATCTGGTGGAGCTGGATCCTGGAGGCCAACTCTTGAGAGTTGCGCTAATTCAAAGATTGATACAACTCACTCCGATCGAGCGAGACTCACCTCGCCCTGATTGTTGAGAAGCACATACTAGTAGATTTAAAAGATTTAAATAAAGCAGATTGCAAAATAACCAACCTCTCTTTGAAACTTGCAACAACTAACTAAGTTTCCCTGGCTTGCTGAGTATGTAAGTACTCACCCTTGCTCTATATATATATATATAGTTCTCTACCAGGAGCTGGTTGATGGAGTTGCAGTGAAGTGAAGATTTAGGTTTCGTTCTGGTTCCCAGCCATTACCTGTGTATTGGGACTTAGTCCGTTGTTCCGCTGCTGCCGTTGCCTCTGTGTTGTTCGTTGCTGTCTCCGGCTTATTCCGAAGCTGCAACGTAAGTAAAGGTATAAATCTATTTAATTATTTATTTATCCAAGGTTCTGCAATGATGTATGTCTGATTTCCATGGATACCAGCGCTGCGTTCTGGGACTGGTATCGGTAACGCAGTTCCGCGGAAAGGCAGTTCACGCTGTTTTCCTGCGGCACACCCTAACTGGTGCCGGTGTACGGCGGTGCCAGATCAGGGTGTGACAGTTGGTTCACTTTTGGTCATGCTACATTTGCTTTGCTCTTCTTTTTCGGACACATTTGGCATGGCGCTAGAACCTTGTTCCGATATGTTTTTGCTGGTATTGATTTAGACTTGGATGCTCAAGTGGGATTTGGGACATTCCAAAAAGTCAGAGATCAAACTACAAGGAAACAGCTAGCCTGATGCCGTATTGCTTTGGTATCTTTTACCTCTCTTTTTTGATTTGACATGGGAAACATCTCCTATCCCTTCTTTGACTCTTTTTCCTTCTTTATATGGAAAATGATCCTAAATGACAAATGAATAGGTGTGGAAATTATAATTGTAAATAAACCACAATCGAATCTATGGAAGCATTGGTTTATACGTTTCTTTTAGTTTCGACTTTAGGGATAATTTTTTTTCGCTATCTTCTTCCGAGAACCACCTAAGGTTCTGACTAAAAAAGTGAAATAATTTAATTGAAGTAAGAAGTCTCCGTGTTCTTCGAATGGATCTCTTAATTATTAAGAGGATTGCCCAAACATGGTTTATAAGGCATACCCAATAAAGCTTACAAGTAAACTAGATATGGAGATGGCAACTAAAGTTGTTGTTTCCATTTTTATAGAATTTCAAAATTACAGTAGATCTACGAAAAGATCGTGTATTTACAACTACAACAAAATAGTATACAAAGTTAATATAAATCATTAAATAGAATTTATAGCTACACAAACCATTAAAGATAGTTCTGGACCTATGGCCGTGCCATGTAAAGCTTTCAGGCTGAAAGCGTAGGCCCAGACCAGTGGCACTGCTCAGCCCAAGCCAAGGACAGAATCCGATTCAGAAATGCATTGACAGCACAGAAATGTCCTGACAAGCAATCTGTGGTGTTCCATAATTGCATGCTTTCTTGTCTACAAGCTGATAAATATGGAAAATTAGCTTGATCATCAGCTTGTCCTTGCATCATAATGAGCTAGTACTGATCAGTTTTACTTCATCGCCCGGTGTAGGGATGTACGGATCACTCCATGGGTAGTTGGGTACTCGTCTTTGATCCATCTTGGTTAACAAAATCATCTATATATTGTGTATTAGAGTATGTTCTTTATGGATGATTGATAGATTGTAGACGATTGCTTATATGGATGAACTAATTTAATATTATGTATTACAAACTTAAAAAATAGCTTTAAACAAGTTTTGAAATCAATACCGATGTTGAAAAAATTTGAAGAAATCGTAGTGACCTCACATGATAGGTCGTCCCCCGTAACTATATCTCAAACGGGTTGTTTTTTAATCTATTAGAAATGAGTTATACGTGACGGGTCATGTTGATCCGTTACAGATAATCCGTCGTGGATGTCCGAATATGTAGTAGTGTATATAAACTGAAAAAAAAACCGTTCTTAAGCTTAGCTTATTCGTGGCACGTAAAACGAGACAAATCATTAGCATATAATTAATTAAGTTTTAATTATTATAAACTTGAAAAATATATTTATTTGATTTTTAAAGCAACTTCTATATAAAAAATTTTCATACAAAATATACCGTTTAAAAATTTAAAAAACGTGCTAACGAAAATTGAGAGAGTAACTCAGCCCAACTCCGGTACTGAACGGAGCTATAGTTCATTTAGCCAAACTAGCGTGCGAAGACGGGTAACATGATCCCTATCTATCCCTATCGCCGCGTGATCGAAACCGCGTAGCTTGTGAGTGAGTGTACGTAAGTGCCCACACAATCACACAGGGGACAGGAGGAAAGGGAAACCCTGCCCCCCAACAGCTACTCAGCTAGCATGCATCGATTGTGTCTGTTTCGGGTTAACCTTGTAATTAATCTACACATAAATTCCTGATGGCAATGGTGCATGGGATGTTTATCATCTTTGACTTGTTGCAAGAATGGATATATAATCTCACAATGAGGGAACAAAAGATCAGGTGGCATATCAATTAACGGGAGTAATTATGGGACAATACCATTCATGGAAACTCACCTTGTAGCTCTTGCTTCTGCTTCTCTCTAATTAGTGCAATCTCTACGCATGTATTCCATGCATGCATACACATTACTAATCACCAAAACCTTTTTTCTTACGCTTCAATGTATAATGCACGTGTATTTACTATCATGAGTTGATGCTTGGTGGGTACACACATTGCCCAATTAGAACTACCTGAAATATGTGAGCGGAGAGGGTTTTATGTGGTTCTTCTCACCACAAAATATACCACGCAAATTTTCTAGTGTTAACTTGTGATACCTTTGGGTGGCACCTCAAACTCTCTCATTGGCACCTCTTCAATGTTTCACATCTAAATAAATACCTACTTAGTTTTGCTAGGTACATATAAATTTATGATATATCTCTCCCCGCATATATATATATCAAGCGACAGTTAACAGCTGGACCTGATTACCCCGGTAACTGCTAGAACTCACCGGTGCAAGGCAAGAGAGCATACACACTGCACCAGTGACATAGTGGCATGCTAGCTTTTAACCGAGCTCTAAAAATTTTCTGAATCTGCCACCATCATGGTTAGTCTCTGCTCCCTCCTTTCCAAAATATAGAAGTTTTAGAGATAGACATAGGTATTAAGAAAGCTAATAAAATTAAATAAATAAATATTGTAATTGGTTGAGAAGTGAAAGTAGGCGGAAAAGTTTAGTGGTGTAAGTTTGTAATTGGTTAAAAAAAGAATATAGGTGTAGAAGCTATTATATTTTTGATAAATTTTGAATACCAAAAATTACTATATTTTAGAACGGAGAGGATAGTTACTATCGAAATGTGCCTCCAAAGGTAGGGTGCCAAAACTCCGTTCCAGTCTCGCTAGCCCCAGTATAAGTGCTCGCAACAGGAACAAGGCACAAGCCTCGGCTGCGCAAGTCTTGCTTCGCCTCGTCATCATCCTTCGCCTTATGGGAACCCTAATTCATGAGAAAAATGCAGGTGATACATTTGCAAATTAAGAAAACAAAATTACACCTCACTGCACAGTTTAGGACTTCAGGTTAACTGGAATAATGCTGGTCACAGTTTAATTTACCTGTTGGTGTTGTAGCGGCATGGGGCGCCCACACCTCAAGTACGGTAAGCTCAGAGACTGCAGGTATAAGAGTTCAATTAATAGCGTATGCACATATGAATCATGACAAAATTAACTAATAAATGCCCAAAATTTTCTTCAGAGACTTGATCAGGATTTGCTTATAGCTAGGCTCCGGATACTTACGGCAACTTGATCGTGAAGGAACTTGATGTATTCGATGGTCTCGTGAAGAACCGATGCGGTATCAGTCTAAAAATCGCGGTTCGATCGATCGAAGAGGATACATTAATAATTGATCAACTCGTACGTATATACGAAATAATCAAAGAACAAATTAAAACAGCAGAGAGACTAGAGAGAGTAAAATAGGAAGTGATCAAGCAAACAAAAGAAATTCAGAAAAGAAAGGGCGGACCTTTCCAAAAGGCGAGACGAGTTGCTGGAGCGCAGTGATTCTGTCCCCGAGCTTCTCTTTCCTCACCTGCAGCCAGCATGCGCCGGAGAATCAAAACTAATCCAAGAGCCATCATAATGCAATCGATGCTCGCAAAGAATATGTGACTGATCGAGCTGGAAATTAAAAGATGGATGAACAAACTAAAAAAGTGTGGCGAATTGATCACTCACCTTGAAAGTCGGCAACGGTGACAGCGTCTCGATACGTGCCTTCTTCGCTGTAGACTCAGGTGAGTGATCGGTAGCACTTCTTCTCGTCGCCGGCGAGCAAACGTCAGCGTTGGACTGCACCACAAGGCAGAAGCCAAGTTAGAACTTTGAAGAAACCCTAAGTGACTAGGTACTGACCAGTCATTGTCATGCTCATGCCTTGAGGAATCTGGGCTGCAAGAGAAACTGCGGCGGCTCCGTCTCCGGCTGCCGGAAGAGCCCCGGCGAGACGCGGCCGGGGAACGACTGTTGTGGCGCAGGAGGGGTACCGGAGGAGCAGTAGCGCTGCAGCATGCTGTCCGCCTCGTACGGAGGTGACACGCCTTGCGGCGGCGCCTGGTCGTCGAGCAGCAGGCGGTGGCTCGCCGCCTGGCCTTGGAGCTGGAGCAGCGTGCTGAAGCTGGCGGCGGCGGCCGCCGCCTCGGTTGCTGATGCTCTGCCGCCTCCCCTGCTAGCGACGCATGCACATGGAAATCAGGTCACATCGATCGAGATGCCAAAGCTGTAGTCACCTTGCTGATGCTCTACTTACATGAACTCTTGCGTCCAATAATCCATGTGTTGGTCAGCAAGGAGGAACGACGACGAGGAGGAGGAGGCAGCGGCAGCATAAGGCAAACCAGGCTGGCAGAAACTTATCGGAGCACTCCTAGCAGCTGATGACTCGTCAGCGTCCGGCGCCGTCGAGCACGCCGCTTCGTCGTCGGTGCGCGCAGAGCTACTCCACCACTCATCTGCCATGGCGGGGAACGGATCGATCGAGCTCTTGAGCTACCAATTAAATCAGCTCGACGCCGACGTAGCGTAGCTAGCTTGTCGTTGGCGTAGCGTAAGAATCAGATGCTCTAATATATATGGGAGTGCCTAGAAATTCGCCGGAATTGATCGATCGATCGGGTGATCAGCGATTCAGTGCTGTGTGAAAACGTGATGAGTGGATGGAGAGCTAGAAGAGGGGGGGGGGGGGGGGGGGGGGGGGGGGGGTCTCTGACTTGTGTGAGTTCTGACCTTTTGATGGTTGCCATGGCCTCGCTTTTGTTTTGATTGGACTAGAATATCAAGAAAGTCTTGTACGCATACAGTCACGCGGCTACATCGTTTAGTAGTCAAAAGCACAAGCACCGGCCGTGTACGTATATGTTCAATGCTGTGCGCTGATAGAGAAAAGAGAGATTTTTTTCTATATAATTCTAGAGAGGATACGTTCCCCAAAGATTCTAGAGAGGACACTGTTTGATGATGTACAAAAAATTTTAGGATGTAATTTATGATACCATTTAGTACCTTCTTTCGAAGATGGTAGAAAGATCCACCTTTAGACTTCTGCTAGGTTCGAGTCAGAGTTCGCAAATGTCGATCGGTCTGCACGAAAATCGCTGGAGATCACGATTTGTCGAAACTGAGTGGTTTTAGCTAATCTTCATACGGAGTTGATAGAAAGTTGTCGGTTTTCACCTCGGTTTTTGATCTTTGTGGGCAAATTGGCGGGGACTGGTTCTAATTCACCTCAAAAACGGTAATGTAAACCCTGGTTAAAGTAGACTAGACTAGTCCGTTCAAACCATATGAAGGCCACGATACTTCTATGGCTTCTTATGTTAATATTTTTTCGTGGACCATAAAATCACTCTGGTTATAGCTACCATGTAGCTTTTGTTCTGTTGATGATCTCCATAATTTTGAAAAGTGAGGATATATGCTAATCCTATTTAAATCCACAATTTTAGGCCTTATTTTCGGGGTATAGTACAACGTAAAGTGAGAGGTTTGGGCCACAATAAAACATGGGGTTCCGTCTGCTTCACTTTCCATTTTTCTTTCGGCATCACATGATTAGGCTCTATAACACAACAAAAAGGATTTGTAACTCTGCACTACCTAAGCTAGCATCTGGCTGATGCCTCTTAAGTTCTTTCTAGTTTATGAATTACTTGTGCATGTGTGGACCATGCATTGCCGGAATCAAGCAACTATCAAGGCGTTGATCATTGGAACTATTGTATTGTTTGCGAGCAATCAAAGTAGGATGCGTCCTTGTTTCTTTAAGTGTAAAGCAATGGCGATTAGTTACGGCCAGGTAGTAGCAGCTAGCTATCTAACAGCCTTCTGATTCGGTCCATCTCTTCACATATAAACATCACATTAATTATCTTATACTCAACACATTACGGTTAATTCACTTCTTCAAATTAGCACTATGTCCGTTCCAAAATATAATAATTTATAGGTATCACTGCTACAAAATGAGTCATCACAGATGACCAAAATCGATTTTTGCAGGCAGTAAACTCGGCCGCCTGCAGGTTCCTAAGACGACCACCTGTGCCTATGAAAATCGCTTTTCACAGCCAGAGGTCTAAAGACACCTGACTGTGAAAATATTTTTTAGCACAAAAAAAAAGAAAATTCCCACACCAGTAAAAATCTCAAATTCACATTTTCCAAAAATTCACCGTCACGGTCGAAGTCAAGGATGTCGCCATCGTGGTTGCCAACCGCTGCCGTGGTCACGCGGCCTCCAGATCCAGCGACAATGTCCATCCAGGACCACCGCCGCTGCCTCCTTTGCCGCATGGGAAACCGGAGATGGAGAGGAGGAACCGGAGGAGTTGAGGAGCCGAGGGAGCTGCCGCCACCGCATGGGGAGCCGAGGATGGAAAGGAGGAGCCGGGGGAGTTGAGGGAGTTGAGGAGCTAGGAGAGCCACCGCCGCCACCGCTGCATGGGGGGCCGGGGGAGTTGAGGAGGAGGGGGGAGCTGCCACCGCGGCCTTCGCCGCACGCATGGAGCGCCACCGCCCCTTGTGGATCTGAACGAGAGAGAGAGGGGGCAGTTCTCAATGAGAGAGAGTGGGGATGGGGGATGTGTGTCTATTAGCGCCCTGCGGCCCTGCCTCCTTTTTCATAGTCTCCAGTAATTTTCACAGGCGACCTAACCCCATTTTCATAGACAACCCTCCTAAGACGACGGCCTATAAAAATTGATTTTCACAAGTGGTAAATAACTGGAGACGTTCAGTGTATTTTCACATGCGGGTCTTCTTTAAGCCGCTTGTAAAAATAAAGGGGGCGTTAGGAAAAATGGTTTGTTAGTAGTGTATGTATCTAAACAGGGATATGTATAGATACATAGTCAAAAATTGATACATTTTGATACAGAGGTAGTAGCTTTTTTGTGATTATATATCAGCATTCACCTGAATGGATGGTGCATACACTTGCAGAGTTCTAGAAGAGTAAATATGAGGAATAGATTTTAAACTCTCGAGGACATGTCCCCTCATCTATTGCATGTTATCTAAATAGTAATCAAAAAATTAAAAAAAAATTAGTAAGATAGATTAATATATGATATATCACTTTAACTAATATGTGTATACTCTGGGTTATTTTTTTTTAACTTGTAGAAGTCATATTTGAGCTTACATTGAGAGATATATTATATATTAACATATCTTGTTAATTTTTAAAAAATTTTCTATTAGCTGTTTAGATAACATACAATAGACGAATACTTTCCCTAAACATTGTACTGTACACGGCTGTCTTGTACGCTGACGTCACGCATGCGTGGACGATCGATGATGCCGCGGGGCCGGCGGGTGGGCCCGGCTCATTGCACGCGCCCGCCTTTTGTCCGGCCGTCCGGCTGGCCGGCTGGCCGGGGCCGACCACATTTCTGGCTGCAGTCAAAGGTCCCGAAAGCGACCGTCGCCGCCGCCTGCACCACCCGTCCACCGGCGAGCCGATCCGCTGCCGCCCTGCGGCTAGCTAGCTCCAGTGCTCCTAGCTACCTGTAGTAGCTGTCGTGGAACACGCACGCATGCACCTATTATCAATCATCATCACCGGTTTGAACAACTCTGCAGCTGGCTGCTGTCTGAACTCTGAAACAAGAGCTAGCGTACGCGTGTGGTCAGTACTGCATTGCAGAAATGATCGTCTCGTTTCTTTCAGACAAATGTTTGTGGTGAGGAAATTGTTCGAGGTCATCAAAATATCTGGCCTTTCTTGCTGCTGCTTTTGGTGCTAGCTGTTGCATGTTTGGTTCATTCATATCCAGTATTTTCTTGAGCAGATATAGCCGCCTCCTGTATAAAACTGAACCGTGTAGTAGGGTTTATCTATTCTGCGTATATGCCTTTGCAAGGTCAGAGGCACCAACTGCTCAGGGAAAACTGCTCGAGATGCTACCATGAAAGCATGCAACCAAACCTCCTTTTTGGCGTCATGACGTAGCTAGAAGATTATCATTGTCGAAGAGGAAGGCTAATTAAAGGAGATGCATTCATGGCAGAATGAAACAGACAGGGTTAGTTACGAGTAGGACGCAACTGCCATGAGGAAAGCTTGGTTTGGATCAGACGTCACTACGTTTTTAACAAATTGAAAGACAAGTTCAAATGGAGAGAACTGTAGTAATTAAACAATCTACCAAACTGAGGGATTGAAAATAGTGGACGTTGCGTGCTACTATTGGTACATCTAAACAAACAACTAGGGAATGTTGACACAAGGAAACGCACAAGAAAATTTGTTCAGAACGTCAGTCAGTAGTTAGTACGTAATGTAGCTGACAACAAATTGTACTGTTGCACGTGTCCTATATCTTACAGAGTTATAACACACGAGGTCAGTGTATAATAAAAATCAGTCAGTCTCCTTCCCTGATGCAATCACTTAATTATCTTTGGCAGTTCTTTTCTGAAGATTTTGTTGTCTGGCAGCTTACTAACGGAGGCAAGTGCTAGCTTTATCGATGATCGGGATCAGGGATAGGACATGGTAGTTAGGAGTAGCTCATTAGCAATTAAAGGTACCTTCGGGCTTAATTAACTGGCTCATAAATTACATCTGGTTCAGTAAGCAATGAGCCATTAATTCATCTCATAGCCTGATAGCCATGCATGTGTTGGAAGTCAGAACAAGATATTTTCCTAACCAATATGTACTAGCATTATTGTAGCAGGAAACAAACAAAAGTTAGCTGTTTCCTTTGGCAAAGTAGAAACTAGCAGAAAGTTAATCTGCTAGGTCAATGATGCCCATCAAGAATGCAATCATAGCTAGCTTGTTGTCCTTTGGAAGATCCTTGGAGCTCCTTGAGCACGACTGCCACTCCAAGGAAGAGAAGATATTACTCCACGCATGTCCTCGACAGAGTTCTGAAATCCTGATGAAATTCCCCGGATATGCAAGTGAATGGACAATGTTTGATGGTCAGTTAGTCAACACGTTGATGTACTCAGCTGCAAGTGAATGGACCAGGCGTTGACTAATGGTCTAATGCTAGCTATGCATCCAGAAATTAATACTGAAATACCCTATGTTCTTCGTTCAGAGATGAACATTATCGCTGTATTTTCCAGGGTGTGCTTCTGTACTCTCACGCTGTTGCTAGCCGTTCGATTGAGTGGACGAAGCTAACCAGGCGGGAGTCTAGTTGGGCCGGAACGGGATTGCCACGAACGTTAGGCCCGTTTTATGTAGGCGGGAACGGAGCCGACAAGGGGCCCGTTCTAAATGGCCGGACTGAGAGCGTCTCACCAGCGATCGTAGCTGGGCCGAAACTGTTTCTTGTTGGGCCCGAACGTTATTGCCACCAACGTGCGGCCCGTTTGTTTGTTGGGCCCGAAGCCCCGAACGTGAGCCCACGTTCTCGCTGGGCGAATTTCTGAACTTTGGTTCCGTGCATATAAAAGCCTTGCCTATTTCTATACTCCTTTAAAAAAAAGTAGTGCCGTTGGTTGATGTATAGTAAGTGATGAATTTGTCACCACCGCTATCATCAACTTTTTATATTATTTTAAAAGAAAAAAATGATAGTGTGAGCTCAGAGAACCTATATGTCAACCAACCTACCAACTCTATTTTTTGTGGAAAGAAAAATAACAATGTGGAGCTAAATGGCCCACACATCCGTAACAAATATATGCAGTAATTGAGAGATGATATATATATGAAAGATGATAATAATAACCGATTAATAATAATTTTTAATTAAAATTTTGTTATAACGCACGATCAATAGTTGCCTAAAATATGTGTATTGGAGGTAGCCATCAGCGTCGGAAAAGACGGTGCACCATACTGGCATATTGCACTTTTCGAGTACTCTCCTGATCGTATCCAAACTCCTTAATTATAACAGTATATAGGAGTATCCTACTGGCTGCCCACACTGTACCACAACTTTCCGTGTTGCCCAGATCTGTCCGTAGATCGTGCTGCCGTGTTTCTCTCTTCCGGCGAGGCAGCAGGCAACTACTATGTACGTGTACACAAATGTCTCGGCAAGCCCTAGACGTCGTTGCACCGGCCGGCAGGTCTGTCACGTTACATTCTATCAACCATTTTATCCTGGCATGCATGGCAAGCAGCGCAGGTTAAAACGATCACTCGTCGTCGGATCCAACCGAGACACTGCTCGATTGTCGGATCTTTTTAGCCCGTGGTAAAAATAAAGAGGTGTTGCTGAAAACGATTTTTAGAAATATTAAAAATATATACGTTGGAACTATATAACATGATACCTGAGTATCAGATCTAATACGTAGTTATTAGGTTTATACCATTGAAACAGTACACTGTTTTCTAATCTCTCTTTTTTAAAAAAGTAGCAGTAGACATCGGAAAATCAATGGTCGACCAGTGGGCGAACGCGCCGGGACATGTAGAGGAGCTGACGAGAGAGGCGATATTCTTTTGCACCGCTAGTTACGGTATACCGTTGAAATGGTATATATATGATATCTAAATATTAGATCTGATACAGGTAAATATTAGGTATATATATATGACCTATATACTATTAAAATAGTATATCGTTTTCTAGTCTTTTTTTTTTTTAAGTAAAGGCAGACTACTGGAAAATCAATAGCCGGGCCGTGCGTGAACGCGCCGGACATGTACACGAGCTGACGAGAGAGGCGACATTCCCTTGCCGTCGCCGTCGTCGCCACCAGATGCCCATGGCCATGCAAACGCACCGCCACGCCGAGACGATCGATCGAGCAAGCGAGCGTCCGACGCCACGAAAAATCTGCCAAGGATCCGAGGCAAAGCAACACCTGATCGAGAGCGGCAGAAAGCCAGCGACGTGGAGATCGACGACGCATGGATGGATGGATGGACAGACGCGGACGCGGACGCGGTGATGGGGGCAGCGCGCACGTCGAGAGGCCACGGGCGCAGATGCCCGCCTCTGCCTGCCCCGCCATGCCGGCCTTTTCGAAAGGCGTTGCCCGGACAGCGACCGCACGCACGCCCGCACAGTCGCCGCGCACGTACGGCGCAGTGGAACACAGATCATGGCGGTGGGCGCGCTGCGGTGGCGAGCGCGGCGGCAGGTAGCCTTAACCATGCATGTGACGGGATCGGAGCAACGGGCGCGGCAGGGGAGGGGGAGCAGGCGTGGGCGCGGGCCAGAAGGAATGTCCCGACATGTCGCCCGGCGCGGACAGTGGCCGCGACGTGATCGGTGGTCGATCGATCGCGTCGTCGCCTTGTACTTTACCGTGCGCCCAGCCGGCCACCGTGCTGGCACCTGTCCTCGCTCACCGTCCCCGCCACGCATTATTGCCGCGGCCTACAAAACTAGCTAACCACGCGTACGTACCGGTGGATAGATCGCGGCGAATTGCACGTATTATTCTCTCGAACGATAACAACACAACGATCGTGCTAGGGTTCTTCTAGGATGATTTTTTTTTTGTATGACGCGACGCGTCGAGGGGTGCAGTGTTATAGGCCGCTATATGTGCGCGCATTATACCCAGCTATAGTTAGGTGCGTGTAGCCGACTAGCGTCGTCGTTTCAGGCTTTCAGCCGGAAAGCTGGTGATCTGGAAATCGTGGCGCACAGCCCTCGCCGCCGAGATTTTGCCGGATATCAACGCGGATATATAGCAGCGCAAATATTCCAAGCCGGCCGGTGACGAGCCTCCCCTTTTGAGTTTTGACCTCGCCACTCGATCGCCTGATCCACCGCGATGTACGGCTCGGCCGGCGACGGCAAGCGATCTGTGCACACTGCACAACCGCCGGCGAAGTGGCCGGCAGTGGAAAATTAAATGCAAGTAATTAATTATATATGGGCCCCTTAGTTAACCTACTGCTCGAGTGATCATCGATGTAATTAATGGCCACTAATAGCCACTGGCTTCACGACGGCCTACGTGCAGTGCGAGCATGCGGCGACGACGTCGACCGGCAGGCGTACGGTGGGGTGGGTCGATCGGACGACGGCGACCGTGTTCCCTCCGCCGACGGCTCGGTCGCTTTCCGCGCGTGGCCATGCAAGCGCGACCTGCACGGCGTTCGTTTCCGTGCACGCGCGTATGCGAACATACGCAGTTACGCACAGCATTTCGTACCTGTACTTTGTACACGTAGGGTGCGTTCACGCACGGGTGCACACGTACCTGCCTGCACGCGATCGTGTGGGCTATCTACCTCATGTATGGCTAGTTAAACGCAGCATTGTACCTTCACTGTCAGAATCCATAATTTTCGCGACATTTTTTCCGGAATTGTCTGAAAACCTCTTTGTACTTCTAACATACGTACCGTTGCTGTGTTGTAGGCTGTTTTAGTGAGAGTGACCGCTATTAAGTGATATGGTGAAAACCGTGTGGTTATCGTAAAAAATCGTAAAATTTTAAAAGCTAAAAAGATTACGACACGTAATAACCGTAATAACTATGAGATAATTGTGCGATATTATATCGTTGTAGGTTGGACACGGTACAAAATTAGTGGCCATCAGGGTTTGGTCCAGTTTCTTGTATGCTTGGGCACTGTTGCTGCAAAAGTAAGATGATTTGCTAGAAAGCTGCTGGCCATGCATAATCATCGTCATGATGTCCCAGCTAGCAAAAGTAATTAGAGCTTTTGTGCTAAAGCAACCTTTGACCATGGATGAGAAGCTAATTGGCCGTCAGAATTAAAGCTAATGAAGACATGGAGAATTGAATCATATCTTAGCTATAGCTGGGATGTGGAGGGAGAAAAGCTGAAAAGGAGAAGACATGGAGAACGCTCAAATGCACCTGATTGACGGGATTTCTCAGCTAGCAATCAAGATAATGATTTATTAGAGTGCTTCAGTGCACTGTCTTTGCACGAGTTAACTACCACTGATCATCCCTATCCTGCACTTTTCGTCAGTTGACAGCATGATTTAGAGTGCACTTGCACTTTACTAGCCTTCGTTAATTTTGCGCCGTAAATTCTTTTCTTTTTAATTTACTGACATATGGGACTTAAATGTGTGATACGATTAAGCAGATCACCCTGAATCAATCTCAACTTACATACATGCATAGACTAGTCGACAGGATCACCTTCTACGGTTAACCATATTTGTTGGATTAGCTAGTGATCACTAGTGACCTCCTGGGGATTGCAAGGAGGAAGAATTGTCTATCAATTGGTCAGTCAACTGAACGAACTTATGAAAATATTAGCACTAGTACTGCAAAATTAATTAATTGACCAAGTTGCAGTACCTAACCCAACATTCGTATGTGTTTTCGCATCTTGGGATCACACGAAATCAGTGTGAACATCAGAATACTGTAGTAGCTAGGAGACACAAGAGATTAAGAACTGGATTAGTAGTGACTGTCCTACGAGCTCGCCTGTCGGCTAATGCAGGATTAGGGTCTTAATGACGGGATTAAGGGGGACAAGAGCCGCTGCAAAAGGGCTGGAGATTTGGAGTAGCTGTACTAGTCGTAAACAATTGGAACAAGATTAGCTAGCTGCATCAAAAGATGCAGCATTGCTTCTCGGCCTTGCCTGCCCTCTCGCAATTCCTAGAGCTGCTACTACATATACTCCTACAGCTGACTACCGGTCTTCACACTGCGCTTGTAATGTAAGCCTCAGGTGAATTTTTTTTCCCCTACATTTCTTCAGGAACTGAACTGATCTCTATAAAAACACTATAATAAACTTACTGTAAAAGTTCAGTTTTTTCAGAGGAAAGGATTGAGGATAACTTAACAACGACGTTAAGTCATGTCAAAATTTTCTTATCTGAGAGGAAGAAACGGACATCTGTATCAATGCAGGATCCTGCAATTGGACAGCTTAACACAATGGAGGTAGGGTGTACGCAGGCATCATATCTTGCCAATATTATCTGTTTTGGCCTGCTTTGGTTTCTTCTCCGTTTGGACAGATAGAGCAGGAGGAAGATAGGTTTGGTGGCCACACTTTCGCCCCAAATCAAATGCAGGCACCTCCAAATGACACTTGTTTGTGGATAAGAATATGTATTTCTAGCATAATCCAACGACCATGGATTTGCTTCTGCTTTGCGAGTAGATGAGGCCGTGCATGGCACATGTGCACATGGATGGTTTCACCAAAGCTGCATCACTTTTCATACAGACTTCTGCATTGTACTTTTCATACAGGCTAGTGCATCTCATCAGCAAAGCAACGTCCATGGACGCTGTTGATTAAGTCAGCACAGTTTAATTGCCACTTGTTCGGTAGTTAACCAAATCTTGTTGCATGTACTCTCTCTGTAAAAGAAAATCCACTTCTAGTATTCGAATGCATATTTAATAGAGAGAACTAGTGACTAGAATATCCTTTATAAACAGAAAACTAGTATTAGCGGATGAATAGGTAAAGAGTATTGAAAGAATAAAATTTCTCGATTTTCAGACTAAAGATAGGTAAAAGGTAGAGACAAAGTTTAATCTTTAGAAATTAATTTATTTTAGTAAGGAGGGAGTAGATGCAATTACAATTTTCACCGAGCTAACCTTAATGACCTTATCCCTGATGCACTGACAGGCTGACAGCCTTGTGATTGCTCAACTTTACCTGATCGATAGAGAGCAGGCACCGTTTAAAACAGAAGTTGATCTTAAGCCATTCCTTCGTTTATCGTGACATTTCTTAAATCATTAAATAGTATACTTTTAAAAAAAATTTATATAAAAATTTCTTTAAAAAATTAAATAAATATATACGATCTTACTCATTTGACGTTCTCTCTTTCAAACGCTGCCTACTATGTCTGATGTTGCAGCCGAAATGACTGTAACTTGAATAGCTGCATTTGGGTTGGCATGCATGTCTGTTCTTGCGTCCTGTGCATCTATTTTCTCACAAAAACCTGCAGCTTTTCTTGATTTCCACCCCTCCGGATTATCCGGATCAATCCTAGGACGTACGATCATCTCGATCGCCTAATTGTCTCTCTTATTCATTCTACTCCTCCTGCCGTTGCTTTAATTAATCCTTCACTGCTCGATCCACATAAGGACAATCTAGCAAATTAAAGCTACCCCATGTACACACGCATGGTTGCATGCGAATTCTACTAGCGAGATGTACATTGTACTGACGATTCGAGCTAGCTAGCGACACTGACCTGTCCGATCGATTGATCATTTGCAGAGCAACTCCCGGTGTATAGTCAGAGATATTTATTTTTTTTAACAGAAATTCCTGAAATTTTGGTCCCCCGCACGAAACAATTTCGCCCGAAATTTTCAAAATTTTCAAATCTAGCAAAATTATTCAAATTGCCCAACATTTGTCCAAAAAATCAAATCTGTCCGAAATTTCAGTTTTGCCGGTTCCCCAATTTGTTCGTCCTTCCAAAATTGTTATTAAGTAGTAGTAGCTACTACGTCATTTTAAAATGTACTTGTTTAAATTAATATCCAGAAATAACTCAGGACGGATGTGGTAGCCAGCGCTGCTTGCATGCATGCGTGGCGCGGTGGGTACGGGCAAGGACGACGTGCGCGCGGCTGAGGCGGCCGGCCGGAGCGGCTGCATCTCCACCGGGAATTGGCACGGCGCTGTTGCCGTGCCGCCCCATCGCCCGGCACCCGCGCGCCATCCCGGCCGCCGTGTCTACCGCTGCCGAGGCTGCAAGACCAGAAATGGCGCGACGGCGTTCATACGATTCGATCCCATCGCTCAAGACCAAGATTAGATTAACCTCTTGTTATTAATTAACTGATGATTAATTAATAAGCTTGCTACAAAATTAGGGCTTTTTTTTTTGGGGATGATGAGGCCCTAAAGTTTGGCGAAGCGGCGTTGAACGCAATAGAAAATTGGTCTGCTGCTAAGCTCGGGGGAAGCAAAGGTGAGAGCTCTATATATGCTCATAAACAAAAACGTTCTTTTTTCGGATTTGGATCATGATCATCTCCAACACTCCAGGCACGCAGGCTTACTGGATGAGCAGGTGGCAGCAATAATTGGCACTGCTACATTACATTTTTACCATTTTATTACTACATGGCTAATTTGGCTAAGTATAGAAGGGGATCATGCAAATCGTATGGCCGGTAGCCTCAGCAATCTGGAACAAACTGCTGCCACTTGCAGCCTGCACGTCATTTATGTGACTCAATCATATGAACCACGCCTCGGCGATACCAAACCACAAATAAATTAAAATCTTTGCAAAAAAAAAATACTATTAACACTATATAAACTAGCAAAAAAACATAATGAAATAAATCGTTCATTAGACTAGTCTCAATACAGGTTTCATAAAGGTTTCGGCAAAAAATTAAAAAAGAAAGAGATAAAAGCAGTTTCATCGAACTGATACTCACTGTTGCCACCGTGTAAAACTCATATTGAGAGGGTTTGTGTTTTATCTACACATGTTTTATCAACTCTTATTAGTCATTTAGATGTAACATTTAAATGATATGTTAGCATATGAAACCGTGAAATGAAACTTTGTATTGAAAAAAATAGTTTTATCTATTAACTTAAATATTCTTAGATGATATGACACATTTGAAAACCGTAAAATAAAACCTTCAACTAAGAATGGCCTTATCTTAGCTGCTACTCCCCTGTCTCAAAATATTATTAATTCTAGAATTTAAATTTATCTTATAATATTACTGTTTTTTCACATAACTCTCTGTCTCAACCAATCATAACATTTCTCTATTTAATTTCTTGATCTATTTTCTCATCTCAACCAATTATAACTATTTTTTAATCTCAATCTTAATTTCTTCAAAAAAATATCATAAGTTGAAGATTTTGAGAATAAGGGAGTATTTATACTCCTACTTTTGTACTAAAGCGATATTCCCTTTCGTACGTACGGGACAAAACAGTGGGGACAAGTGGCAGTGTGCAAAGACGATTTTGCCCCTCAATCTTCGCTATAAATAACCCTTCACTCTCTCGCTATCACTTATCAGACACCAAGCCTAGCTCGCTGATCGCAAGCTCAGCTAATACAAGCACTCCTGCTACTACACGACACGCGAACGGTCAGAGCGCGCCAGTGTGTGCCATGCCGGAGGCGGTAGCGGCCGTGGTGTCGCCGCCGGCGGCGGCGACGGCGCTGTGCAGGGAGCACCGGGAGAAGCTCGAGCACATCGAGCACGTGACGAGGAACGCGGGCCAGGAGCAGCGCCGCGTGCTGGCGGAGATCATGTCGCAGAACGCGCAGGCCGAGTACCTGAGCCGCCTCGGGGTGTCCGGAGACACGCCGGGCGCCGACGAGGCGTTCCGACGCCTGGCGCCTCTAGTCACGTACGAGGACATCCTCCCCGACGTCCTCCGCATCGCCAACGGCGACACCTCGCCCATCCTCTCCGGCAAGCCCGTCAGCGAGTTCCTCACCAGGTAGGTGAATATGTTTGCTACGTGTTTCTTCTGATCGAGCACGTCGCCGGCGTGAATTGTGTGGTTGACATTAATAATGCGTGCAGCTCCGGCACGTCGGGAGGGGAGAGGAAGCTGATGCCAACGATAGAGGAGGAGATGGAGAGGCGGTCGGGGATGTACAGCCTGCTGATGCCGGTGATGAGCCGGCAGGTGCCGGGGCTGGACAAGGGCAAGGCCATGTACCTCTACTTCGTCAAGTCGGAGTGGCGCACGCCGGGCGGGCTGCCGGCGAGGCCCGTGCTGACGAGCTTCTACCGGAGCCGCTACTTCCTCGAGCGGCCACACGACCCGTACACCGTGTACACGAGCCCCGACGAGGCGGTGCTGTGCGAGGACGCGTACCAGAGCATGTACGCGCAGCTCATCTGCGGCCTCGTCCACCGCGCCGACGTGCTCCGCGTCGGCGCCGTCTTCGCGTCGGGCTTCCTCCGCGCGATCCGTTTCCTGGAGAAGCACTGGCCGCGCCTGTGCCGCGACATCCGCACGGGTGAGCTCGACGGCGCGATCACCGACCCCGCCGTGCGCGGCGCAGTCGAGAGGGTGCTCCGCGGGGCCGACCCGGCGCTGGCCAGCGCGATCGAGGCCGAGTGCGCGAGGCCGTCGTGGCAGGGCATCATCCGGAGGGTGTGGCCCAACACCAAGTACATCGACGTCATCGTCACCGGCGCCATGGCGCAGTACATCCCGACGCTGGAGTTCTACGGCGGCGGGTTGCCGCTTGCCTGCACCATGTACGCCTCCTCCGAGTGCTACTTCGGCCTCAACCTCAACCCCATGTGCAAGCCCAGCGAGGTCGCCTACACCCTCATCCCAACAATGTGCTACTTCGAGTTCCTCCCCGTCCACTCCGGCGACCACCATGGCGCCACCACCCCGGAGCCCGACCACCGCGACCTCGTCGACCTCGTCGACGTCAAGCTCGGCCACGAGTACGAGCTCGTCGTCACCACCTACTCCGGCCTCTACCGTTACCGCGTGGGCGACGTGCTGCGGGTGGCCGGGTTCAAGAACGCGGCGCCGATGTTCACATTCGTGCGGCGGAAGAACGTGGCGCTGAGCATCGACTCCGACAAGACCGACGAGGCGGAGCTGCACGCGGCGGTGAGCGAGGCGGTGCAGCACCTGGCGCCGTTCGGGGCGTCGCTGGTGGAGTACACGAGCTACGCGGACGCCACCACCATCCCTGGCCACTACGTGCTCTTCTGGGAGCTCCGTGCGCCGCCGGGCGGGACGCCGGTGCCGGCGTCGGTGTTCGAGGACTGCTGCCTCGCCGTCGAGGAGGGGCTCAACAGCGTGTACCGCCAGTGCCGCGCCGCCGACCGGTCGATCGGCCCGCTCGAGATCCGCGTGGTGGCGGAGGGGACCTTCGACAAGCTCATGGACTACGCGCTCAGCCGCGGCGCGTCCATCAACCAGTACAAGGCGCCGCGGTGCGTGCGCCCCGGCTCCGTCGTCGAGCTGCTCGACGGCAGGGTGCAGGCCAGCTACTTCAGCCCCAAGTGCCCAAAGTGGAGCCCCGGCAACAAGCAGTGGATTGGCGGCGGCGCTAGGACGGCGACCAATTAATCCACTCGCCGAACTGATCGAGCTAGAGGCCGTGAGTGAGAGAGAATGCTAGCTAGCTGTGGTGATTAAGTAAGGAGCTAAGCATGCATGGTTAAGTAATCGATTAGCTAATCATCAAGTGTTAGTTCAGGGTAGTACACTAGTACGTATGATCATCTATTTGGGCCTTTTGTTTTCTCTCCTTTCACTTTTGTAATAAAATATTAATTTTTTCCTTTTTGTTTTTGTCAACTTTGGGTATGTATCATGCATGTATGTACATTATATTGGACCTTTTGATTTGCTGATGCACATCGAGATCTTGTTGCTGCCATAGAGATGGGAATTATGAACTTACTAATGAGCCAATCTGCCATGGAGAGGGGAATTATGAACTTACTAATAAGCTAATCTACGAGCAATTAGCAGACAGGCCTTCCCCTTGGAAACCGAAAGGATCCTCATCAGGTGAGAGTTTTTAATCTGTCGTCTCAAACCCAAATTTACAACAGTTAAAACTGAAAGGGCTCCGTCTCCATGTGAAGATCCAAAACTTCAAATGTCTTCCCTCCATCTCAAAAAAATATATTTTTAGTCCATCTTATATATATTAATACAAAGCTAAAAAAACTATAATGCCATCTACTTTAGCTTGCTCCAATGCATTTGTTATTTACTTTAGCAAACTCTAATATATTTGTCCCTTACTTTAACAAATTAAATTAATATATTGTCCTTTGTGTTAGCAAACTTCAACATATTGATTACACTAAACATAAAGTCTTTGTAGGATAAATGCCATAGATTAAATTGAAGTCTTTTTGGAACAAAGATAGTTATATAAAAGTATCAATATGAATTTGAAAGTTTAACCGTTGTATTGGATGTGTTCCAAAGCCAGATTGAATATGCTTCCTATCCAACTTTAATGTTCTGGAACATGGCCAAAAAGGGAAGGTGGCTGCTTGGCTAGTGGTGGTATCAATTGTCTTCTCTAAAGAAAACTCGTATTCATTAAATAGCACTAATCATAGTCATAGTCATAGCAGGACATCAAAGCTGGTATGAACTGATGATCAACTCCGCGAGGCGATGGTGTTACCCAAGATGAGTAGACAATCTTGTGTGTAGGTATATTGGCATAAAATCTTAACAAACATAATGTACATAGAAACTGCATGTACATTATATTTTCTATTTATCAGATGTATATAATTAGTTAATATTTTAATGTTATAGATAATTCATACAATTAATAGATGATATAATAGTACCTACTTTATTGCAATCCAAAACGTCATGCTTAACCTCACCCGTCCAAGATATAGTTTGGATAGCATGCAACAAACAAGAAGACATTCCCTTAAAGAGTAAAAAAGATTTCCATGCCACGCTATTGTCACACACCCTAATACGGAAAGAAATTGATTTACCTTGCAATAACTCCTAAGGAAGAACCACATGCCAAAATATATTTGCCTTCCAATTTGTATCGATATAATTCAAATTACATACTAGTACTATCAAAAGAATCTCCGGTCTCACCCTTATCCTTGTCTCCCTGAAAAGACAATTGGCCTTCATTAGTGGCTCCCCATGTGGCTATGGACTGAAATGGTTTATTGTGATAAACTTGCTATATTGGTTGCGTTGGATTTGTTTGCAAGTTTATTATGGTTTGGTAGCCCCCATAGCTGATAGCAGGCTAGAATGCAATCTAATCGTTTGGAGTGGCAAAAGATCCCATGCCAGCGGCATGATGACTGATGAGCTCCCTACAGAAGCTTCATGAACCAGATTAGTACTATATATCTACTAAAACACGTGTATTTTTTTTTATTTTTTTCAGTACAAGTTAAACGCACACACGCCCCATACTAGAAAGGTAGGATACTCGTGTTAGCTGATAATTGTATTTCCTTCCCTACGCAGGAATGTATGCACGATTACTTCACGACTCATCTAGGGTATCGAGGTCCCGTGTTCAATTGTCAACACGTTCATAGTTTTTTCTTAATTATTTAATAAATAATTTATACGTTTTGCTAATTTAAATGCGTTCTCGTGCATTTCCTAAGCATAACTATGCCTTCCCTTTACCGGGCACGCGCATGTGTGTATGCGTGCGGACTATTGGCACGCGCATGCACACGTAGTCTATAACCACGCCCGTGCACACGTGTATACGCGTGCGCATGTATTCCCCCTGGGGATTCATTTCGGTTAAGCTCGGGTGGTACTTTTTAAGAAGGGCTCCGCACCCTTCCTCTTTTTTAAAATACTGGGAATCGAGTTGAGTTGAAGGGTTTCAAGTCAACTAGATGCAAGGTTTCTTTGAAGAGTGAGGATGGAGTTAACTAAACACAGCGCAATATGGACGCAATAAGCGTTCCTTCTTCGTTGTCTAGCACCACAAGTTGGTGGGCTAGCCAGCCCGGTTTCGAACCTCACCACCTCTTAGTAACCATTGATATGGGAGCTCCTCCTCTCATAACCAGCTTTTTCCCGAGGTCCCGTGTTAAATTCTCAACATGCTCATAATTTTTTCTAAATTATTCATCACCAAGTTCCTCCTTAGTTATTTAGTGTTTTGAGAAAGGCCTAAAGTCCTTGTTGGGCTAGCCGGTTCGGGTTTGAGCCTCACCACCCCTTAATAATCATTGATACGAGAGTTCCTCCTCTCACATCTAGCTTTTTTTTCTCATCTACCCAATTTTTTCTTTTTTTTAACAAAACTCGTTTTACAATATGGTGTCTGATGGTAATATAGGATTTTACAGTAGTCATGAATTCAGGATAATGCTCAACATATATGACAAATTGAATACAGTTATAGGCGGGTATACCGATCTATTCATTCTGCACCAATCCAATCTTTTTCGTCCATAATGTCACTTTGTCATTCTTTTTGAAGTTACACTTTCCATATTCTTTCTTGCTGTTCTTGTGTGCCTCTCTCTTTTGTGTAAGGCTTTACATATAATACAGAGAAAAAAAAATTCGAGTGATCTTTCCATCTTCTTTCTCGCTGTTTTTTCGTGTCCTCTCTTTTCTGGAAACAAGTTACAGCGGCAAAAGTTCAGCTAAACTTAATGCAGAGGAAAGCTCCAAGATCGGCAGGTCGGGTCCTTTGGTTGGTGCTAGCTTTCTCTGAAGATTAGTTGGTGAGTGGTGACAACAGCAGCAGCAGCAGCGGCGGCTATACTAGTTGTTCATGAAACTGATGTGAATGTGATGAAGCACAAGCACCAAACGGCAAGCTACAAGACCCAGCTCCATGACTCCATGTCCCCCCAGCTTGCATGCATGGCCAGTACTGCAGTGAAAAAAGGAGCAGATTCCTGACAGCAACAGCAACAGCAACAACTCGAAGCAGATGCTGACTGGATCTGATGATGATCTGATGAGTCTTGTTCAAGAGAGGACTGAACCCTGGTCAAGTGCAGTGGCTGCATCGCACTCTATTGCAGCAGATGAAAAGCTACAAAAGGCATTGCCCATTTTTTCAACACTGCTTCTGTAGTTTTGTTCCTACCGATTCTTTTGGCTCAGCTTAGCCCAGGCATGCATAGCTACGAGAGAGCTAGATTGATCGATGTCAGTGACTGTGACAAGAGAAAAAGGCAGGAGAAGCTTATCCAAATACTCGATGCCTGAATCCAAAGGAGAAGGCATTGATCACTCTGAAGGACCGATCAATGCAAGCATATGCAGATCGATGCAGCAGCTAGCAGAGGGAGGAGGAAGAAAGGGCCGACTCTTTTCTCGGATTCGACATGATTGTTCCATTTGCTGTCGTTTTAGCCAACCGTATCTTTCTTGATTTCGCCTCTGGAAAAGTAGCATTAGTTATCTTTATTGTTTCTCCGGCCGCTTACTTTTTTATTTTTTCTCGGATAATTTAGTTGCTAGTCCTTGCGGCGTAACAATCACTAGCAAAGAAATCCTAATAATGTCGGTTCTCGTGTTGCTTTTTGAATCGAGTAGTTACCGGTGTAGATTTTAGATCCGGCACATATGGTGTGTACCAGTTTTTAAATTTTGTGGGCGACAAAACACTCACTTGCATAAGTAATTGTAATTAGCGCCGGTTCTAACCTCTAGACGTGTGTTGGGTTTAGTATCGTTGTAAAAAAACAACACTAATAGAAAATAGTTATCATGTCTATACGAGATCGTGTGTAGCAAGTCACACAATTTTTCGCGCGAAATATATACATATGATATATAGGATTAAATTCGGGATCTCTTTCTACATATATAACCTTCTTGCCATCATATTCATCAAGTTTTGTTAATAACCAATACATATGAACGTCACATATATACCGGTTCTTAACATATACCGGTTTTTATTGATTACCGGTTCTTAACTTTTGCCCCTGCGGGACTTGAGGTGGACGAGAAATATCTCGTATAGTAAGATGGAACTCTCCCCCGCCTCCTCTTCTTCTCCCAGCCCTGGCGCCGTACACCGGAGGAAATTGCACACGTGGGAGAAAGCCATCCAGCGAGAGCTCGCTAGCCTGGCCTGGTCGGCCCACAGCGTTGGGAGATCGAAATTAATAGTCTCCGGGACGACCGGTCGCTGCATGGGGCAGGCGAGGCAGGACAGCAACGTGCCCTGCGCGTCTTACGCTACCTTGTCGTTAGATTATATCGTACGTGCGCGTCGACCGCATGCACGACATGCAGCTCGGCACGCGCGCGTGACGCCGACGTGGTCAGATCTCGACCGTCCATGCATGATCCATCCACCCATCCACGTGTGTGTGCATATATATATATATCTCCTTACTCATACTTATTTTAGTTGAGAGTTTATCTTCTCCTCAGACAGTTCCACCCGAAGGGAACACTTCTGTACGGATACGGATTCTCCTGATGCCTATGTGAGATACACGCTATGAACGAGAACTACCGAAGAGATTTCTCATATAGGGTTCCTAGCATAAACACTCGCCTAGAATAAACAGACAGAGAAACTTAAAGAAACTCCTTCATAATAAATAAACAAGCTTACATATATTTTTCTCTTTCGGGAACCCCGAAGGATAATAAAAACAAGCGTAACTTGCTTACCTTACACTTATTTATATTACACCTTTTGCTTTAATATACTGGCAAGATATATTCTTAGCACATTGTGCGCTTTGCCTGGAGGAGTTCTTGCTTCTTCGATATGTTCCTTTGGCTTGGCCAACTTCTCCTTTTATAGAGGCCGAGAGGAGGCTCGTCCGAGCTTCTTTCTTATTTTCATCATCATGGTGCTTCATAAGCTGGTACACACGCGAGAGTGGTTCTTCTATGTTTTGCATCTTTCTTTGAAATAGGGCAGAGGCATTTTTTAATCCTAGTAGCATAACAAGCCATTCATAATATCCCTGAGGGCATGTAAATACAGTCCACTCTATAGATTCTTCTACCATTTTTACTTATCAAAAACCGGTTTTTAAATCAAATTTTGAGAAATATTTACTACCTTATATTCTATTGATCCATTCTTGTTTGTTATGAATATTATAAGTATCTTCTATGGTATTATCATTTAATCTTTTATAATTGATGACCATCCTAGATTTATCTCTAACTTCTTCAGCATAATTTCTTACTATAAATGCTACCGATCTATGTGGACTCCTACTTTCCCTTATTACTCTTAATTTTAATAATTCTTCTATATGTATTTTAAACTCTTCTATATCCTTTAAGGTTGTCTCTATTGGGCATGTTTTAATTATATAGTCCGGGTTTATTATATTAATTTTACAGGTAATTGAATTTTTCTCCCAGTATTTCATCGGGATTTCTCCTATTATTTGAATGTCCTCTAATCTTTGGACAATTCTTTCAATATCTTTTTTGGATTTAATATCTCTATACCAATTTGGTGTAAATGACTGTAGTCCTATGCATTCTATATTAGAATTTGATATATAATAGTCATCTATATTCTCACTTAGCTCATAGTTTACACTTAGTTCTTCAGGGTTGGGGCTTGACGTAGCAAGGATATCAAGATTTGTACCTAGTGCATTATTATTTAGTTTACTTTTGATAGGCATATTTTTACCTTTCACTCGTGCTGGCACTATTCAGAGTTACTGTTGTTAACGCCAAAATTTGGCACGGTTCGCGTCGGACTCGGTTAAGGAAAGAAGTGATATCAGCCGTTAGGAGCTAATCCAGAAGAAGCCGGATTCGGGAAGGAATCGTGAAGACCACGACATGACAGTCAATTACCTTATCTATAAATTAGGTAGTTTTAATACTTTTTAGATAAACCTGATCTCGTGTCCGATCAGGGCTTGTTATTTTTCCTTTTATAGTTAGGAAACTCCTGTTTCGTGTCCGATCAGGACTGTATCAACTCGGGGTATATATACGTATGCCCGGGTACCTTGTAAATTATCTACACAGATCAATCAAATTCGGCGCATCGCCACCCTTTCGACGGGTTCTTGCTTCTTGAGCGGGGCTGCATCGGTTAGGTCCGAACTCCTGCGAGAGGGTAAGACTCGTCACCCCTTACCCAGGTGTATCTGCCCTGTCTACGGCTGCATCGGTTCAGTCCGACCTCTTAGGCCGATCAAGTATACCACATCACGCGTGCGTAGATCTTATCAGCTTACTGGGGGCGATTTATCATCAGTTCGTGCTGCATCGGTTGGGTCCGACCTACTAAGCTGCCAGCGATAAATCGTTCCTGCTAGGTTGATGGTTTTTGCGCAAGTGTCTTATCGGAATGTATAGCCGGTAAGTTATCATATACATCACGATTGCATTAGATCCATCGGCTCATCGAGGTTCTTTTATCATTATTAATCTGTGCTACATCAGTTAAGTTTGAACTACTAGATTGATAGTGATAGATTTATCCTTGCTGAGTCGATAGGTGTATATGCGATGTTCTATCGGAGTGCTTAGCCGATAGGTTATCTTTTTATAAAGCCGACTGTATTATCTTTACTATTTTGGTCATCTATATTATCATCGGTTTTCTAGCCGATGCACATGTGTTTCCTTGGCAGTCGGCTAGCTTACTATTTTGCCTATCTATTTTATCATCGGCTTCTAGCCGATGCACATGTTATACTGACAGCTTATCTATTTGCTTATAGCGTTATCGGTTTCCTAGCCGATACACAGGTGCCATCAGCCATTGGCTACAAGGGGCCTACATCAGACCGTATCGGCCGATAGCCGATGTGCAATTGCTGCTGACCCGGGCACGAGCACAAGCGAGGACCAGGGAGCGAGGACCTGGGCACGAGGACCCGGGCACGGGCACGAGACCCGGGCGCGGACAGCTGGGGCCCGGACAAAGTTTTATCATCGGCTTTCAGCCGATGCTCAAGCATTCATTCGGCAATCAGCTAGCGGGATTCTTATTGGCCGATTGAATCCCTGAGCTAATATTCTCCTTGTCAATTGCTGGGTCAAATTGACTGGCACGCCTACGAACCTCAATAATTTAGGACCTGCACTGGAGCTAAGTAGATCTCCCAGGCCTTCGCGTGTCTCTAGGCGCCGAACCAGATCGTCAGCAAGCTTTTTGGCACACCCGGCGGTTTTCGGCATCAACAACTGTTCACTTGATTCTTTTTATCTTCAGTATCTTTACAGGTTAGTGAAACCTACTATGACAGCTGTCGATACTTTGCACCGGCAATAAAACTATAGGGCTACTCGATGAAGGGGAATTCGATGGATTGCAGAGGAACACAGAAGATTTATACTAGTTCAGGCCCTCAGTGTGAGGTAATACCCTACGTCCAGTTGAGGTGTTATTCCTCTGAGGTGTTTGATGATCGATGATCTTGTCCTTGTTGTGGTTGTCCCCCCCTGAGGGGCGCCCTGCCTCCCTTTATATACTAGGGGACAGGGGTACATGATAAGGATCCTAGCCGGATACGGCCAAGGGATATCCTTCTTAGAGATAGAGACCTATCCGACTAAGACTATGCTTTCTTGTTATACAAGATAAAGCCTGCCGGGTGCTATCTTATCTCTAATTACATGATTCAGTCCATCCTCTATCCGAGTGGCCTATATACTGGTAATGAGGTACCCGGGGCCCACGGCCTCCACAGTAGTCCCTGAGACCTTCATAGTTGAGTTACAGCTGATGCCGGGTGCTCGTCCTCCACGGTGAAGGTTGCCCGAGTGCAATGCTCCCGAGTACTCTTTGTCTGAGTAAGTCTTCTTCCCGAGTCCTGCTTCATGTCAGCTGGCAGCGAGGCTATGAAGGGCTTCATGTAGATATATGAATAGTATGCGCCGAATAGGCGCACCTATTAGGTGTAGCCCCCAACTTTGTGCTTAATTGTGAAGACAATTAAACATAAAGTCAAGAGATCTTTAACCTGGAAGTCTTTCCCGAGTAGATTACTACTGGTATATGAGACTCTTCGGTATCATATCAACCGGAATAAATTTTATAGTCTTGCCGAGTAGGGAACTACTCGTATGTAGGACTCTTCGACTTCATGTCAGTCGAAATATGTATTTATAGTCTTGCCGAGTAGGATGCTACTCGTATATGGGACTCTTCAGTATCATGTCAGCTGGAAAGGGGATTTATAGTCTTTTCCGAGTGGCGTCCCACTCGGAAGTTAGACTCCTCCGCATCATGTCAGCGGGAAAAGATATTTATAGTCTCTCCCGAGTAGTGCACTACTCGAAAGTTAGACTCTTCCGCATCATGTCAGCGGGTAAAATGTTGCTCATGGCAACTGATGGCCACGCATGTAGGACGAGTACCACTTTATGAAAATAAATCCACGGCGTGGTCAGGTGTACTTGAGAAAGATACCTGCATCCCTAATTTTAATGAAGACCAGCTTGTGATCCTTGTAAGGATATATCCTCGAGACCTGGTGGATAGAACAGATACCCAAACATATATGTTTAGCAATAAGGCTCTCATGAAGCATATCTGTTTACCTCATCGGCTCCTGTTAGTAGCACCGGCGCTATAATTCCAACTCAGCCTGCGGGCGGCCCACATGGAGCATGCTACTATGGGAACTCATATCTTGGTGGCCCAGTGCTGACTGTGTAGGCCCAAGCCCATCTAGTCGGCATCGGCTCTATAAAAGCAGGGAGAGAGAAAAAGATTCCTTCATCTTCCCCAAATCAGCCAATCGCTTCGTCTTTCACCTTCGCGCCCAACTTTTCGCTTCCCGTCCGGCAAGGGTTAGCTGCTGCTATTCCCCACCCGAACTCGGGCGATTTCAATCCTCTTCGTTTGTTCCAAGCCCCCGATTTGCTTTTCCCCAAATCTCACCGCCTCCAGTCATGCCGAAAGCTTCGGATCTTGCGGGTGCGCCGGGAAGTTCTTGGCTGATTTCAGATTGCGGCTCGGTGAAGCTGAAGCGGCTGGAGAGTGAACTGAAGTTGCCCAGCCAAGAGGTGATTCGCTGGCGGTCGGCTAAGGGTGAGTCGGTCCCAAACCCTCAACCTGATGAAACGGTAGTTTTCGCCTCTTTTTTCGATCGGGGCTTGTGCCTTCCGTCTTCTGATTTCTTCCGCCGCGTCCTTGACTTCTACGGGCTGGAGTTGGTGCATTTGAACCCCAACTCGATTCTTCAGATCTCCATATTTGTTTCTCTTTGTGAGTGCTTCTTGGGTGTAGAACCCCATTTTATCCTCTTCCGACATCTGTTCCACGTCAAACCCCAACCCTCCAAGAGTAATATTAATGTGATTGGGGGGGCTGGTCTCCAGCTGAGGAGCGATGGGAAGAAGACATATCTTGATTTGCCCTTGAAGTCTTCTCTGAAAGGCTGGCACAAGGAATGGTTCTATTGCGCAAATCTGGCTCCCTCCTTGCGCCCATTTACCGGCTTGCCGCCCGTGGTTTTGCCAAACTGGTCAGCAGAGCCGTCCTTTGAAGAGATGGGCCAGGCACATCAACTGTTGGTGAAGATAGATGACCTCAAGAGGGCTGGCCTGACAGGACCTTGGGTGGCTCGTCGCTTCCTGACCCGGCGCATTCAGCCGCTGAAGCTGAGGAGTGCGTTTGGTTGGGCCTTTAAAGGCAAAAACGATCCTGACCGAGTAAGCAACGAGTCGGCGAACAAGGGGGCGGTGACCGAGACCCTGTTCGGCTACTTCTCCGAAGGGGTGGTCGCGACCGAAGATGATAGCAGCCGGGTCGCGGCCTATAGCTTTATTCAGCCCCGGACCAAGGTAACCTTTGATCTTCTTCTGTGATGAATGCCTGTGGAACTGTGATTGTTCAGCATTGCGTGATGTATTTTGTTGACTCACTTATAGTGGCATGAAGAGTTTGATGAGGACTCCCGCTTGTTGTCGGCCGTCGCGGCGAAGAAGAGGCCGAGAAGTCCCTCTGCTGCCCAACCCGACTCCAAGAGAGCGGGGAAGAAGCCGATTCTGTATCGGGGCGAGGGGGCCATGACGCCGCGCGCCGTGGCAGGTAGCCTGAAAATAAAGGACGCCGTCCCCACGGCGCCTAGGCAATCAAGTCCCAGGTTGAGACCTGCGGGTTTGAGCCCAACGTTGTCGAGCCCGGCAACAGCGCCGCCGAGGGGCCGGCCAGAGCAGACACCGCCAAGGACGGAGGCGCCCAAGCCGACCACACCGGAATCGGAGCCGACTCGGGCTGATGCACCGCCGCCGACTGTAACGCCGACCAGGCCGACTACCGGAGCTAGCGCTCCGCCGGGGCCCGGGTCGCCCGGCAGGAAGCTGAAGTTCTCCAAGAGGTGTGCTGCTCCGGGTCTTCTGAAATTCTTGCGTGTTGGACTAGTGTCTTGATATGTTGTTTCATCATGCAGGAAGCGGGCCGATATTGATCTTAAGGAGACCAATCTGACTGCTCCCCTCGAAGAGCCTGCCCCAACCGAGCCGGCGGCCGCGAACACACCCGCTGAGCCGGTGGCCAGCCCAGTCACGGAGACAGAGGTGGTCCCGACTGCGGGGTCGCCGCCGCCACCCGACCGAGAGGCAGCTGCTGAGTGTTAACGCCAAAATTTGGTAAGGACCTGTATCAGATTCGGTCAAGAGGACGGTTGCGGTCGGATAATGGAAATTGATCCAAGAAGCAGACCGAGTCTGAGAAGGAGCCGTGAAGACCGCGCGTGGCAGTTAATTACTATAGTTATTAGGAAAAGGTTTATCTCTTTTAGGAAACCTGACCTCGTGTCCGGTCAGGTCTCGTTAGCGTTTTCTGTTATAGATAGGAAATCATATATCGTGTCCTATAAGGACTCATGTAACTCGGGGTATATATACGTATGCCCGGGGACCTTGTAATCATCACAACGATCAATACAAACTCGGCGCATCGCCACCCCTTCGACGGGATCCTGCTTCTCGAGCCGGGCTGCATCGGTTAGGTCCGAACTCCTGCGAGAGGGTAAGTCTCGTCACACCGACTACCAATCGGCTAGGACTTCCTCGGTTAGGTCCGATATTCTAGTTGGTTTATGGTAGTCGGCTTACCACGATATATTTATTTTATCTATGGCTGCATCAGTTCAGTTTGATCTCATAGATTGATTAGGTATATCACATCACGTGTGCACAGACTGTATCGACTTACTGGGAGCGATTTATCATCAGTTCGTGCTGCATCGGTTAGGTCCGACCTACTGAACTGCTAGTGATAAGTCGATCCTGCTGGGCCGATGCGTTGTGTGCAGGCGTTTTATCGGAGTGCATAGCCGGTAAGTTATTTTTCATCACGATCGCATTATATCTATCGGTTCATTGAGGCATTGTTATCATTGTCGGTCTGTGCTGCAACGGTTAGGTCCGATCTACTAGACTAACGATAATAGCTTTACTCTTAATAAGCCGATGGTGTTGTGCGATGGTGTTATCGGAGTGCTTAGCCGATAAGTTACCTGTTAAAGCCGACTACATTTATTCATTGTTTTATCCTGTACTCGCTTTGTTAAGTAATCGGCTAGTTTACCAATTATTTATCATTTACGTTATTGCATATTTTATTATATGTTCTTGCCTGCATTATTGTCACAATCGGCTAAAGGCTAGCCGATGGGTTTATTCTGCCGATCCAAGAACAAGTACAAGCAGGTTCCCGGGCACGACCCCAGGTAAGGGCCCGGGCATGAGCCCGGGTAAGGACCAGTATATGGGCCCGGATAGCGGACGAAGATCTCGGGAGCAAGGGCCCGGGTGCAGGCACACCTTCATAACAATATCAGTAACACTAGATCATGATCAGCTAGGATCTATTTGATTTATTTATGCATTATACTTGCTTATTTTATCTAGCTTATAGCCGGTTTTCGAATATCCCTTTGATGATCGGCTAGCATGATATTTGTTTATTATTACATTATTGTTCTTGCCGTCATCGGACCTAAGCCGATGTGTAAGTGCTACAGTGTGCATCGGCCATCGGCTGATGAAACGAGTCTAGATCGGCTTCCAGCCGATTGGCTCATTGATCTAACATTTTCCTCCTTGTCAATTACAGGGTCAAATTGACTGGCACGCCTACGAACCTCAAACTTTAGGACCTGCACTGGAGTGAAGCAAATCTCCCAGGCCTTCGCGTGTCACCCAGACGCCGAACCGGGACCCGGCGAATTTCGGCGTCAACACTGAGGTTGAGGCCCTAGCCCCTGAAGTGTCGGCCGTCGCGGAGGCCGCCGCCGGAGCCCCCGAGCCAGTCCCCAAGGCCACGGGGGACGGCGGCGTGGAGGCCGGGACCCCATCGCCATTGTGGTGGTGGTCGTCGTCGTCGCCGCCACCGGAGATCCCAAACCTGCCGTAGATTGAAGCTCCTCCGCGTATGATGCCCTGGACGTTCACATGGACGGCTCCTGACGGGACCGTGAAGAGCTTCAGGCTTGATGAAGTCGTCGCGAGGAGGGAACGCGAAAGCTTGCTTCGCACCGCTATCAGCGGGTCCAAGGGAGTCGCGGTATGATTCTTGTGGTAGTCTTGGCGATCTTCTCGTTTTGACGTCTGACTCCGTCCTTGACTTGTCCCTTATCCTGAGTAGAAGCTCGTTGACCGCAATGAGGCGATGACGGAGATACTCGTTGAAATGGCTCCCCACCTCGCGGAGTTGGAGCAGCTCCGAGCATTGAAGGCCGAGATGGAGGAGCGTCACGCGGGGAGGGAGGCCTGGCTGAAGAGTGGCACCGATCAGCTCAGGGAGGAGGCTTGGGCTCTAGCCGGCAAGATCAGAGGTAAACTCCCCGAATGAATCTTCCCGACTGAACCATCGTCGCGTTCATCCAGCTGCGTTGTTCCCGACTGCCCAGTTATGTCATGACCGCACGATTGAGCTCTTGGCTAATTTGTTGTGCAGCCCTCGAAGCAGAGTTGAAGACCCGAACGGATAGGGAATCGCAGCTAAAGGAGGCCGAAAAAGCCAGGGCCGAGCTTGAGAGGGTCAAGGCCGACCTGACAAAGGCCAACACTGAGCTTGACCGGGAGAAGGCCGAGTTGAAAGAGGCCGTCGTCAAGCTTGGTAAGGGAAAAGCTGAACTGGAGAAGACCATGGCTGGGTGGGAGGCCGACTACGAAAGTAAGTCCTCAACCTGACCGTGATCTTAGCCAATCCATTAGTCGTTCCGTCTGTAGCCGAATCTGACAAGTTTACTTGCCGGCGGACCTTCCAGGCCCAGTATCGGTTCTACACAAAGGAGATAAGAGTGATCAGGGAGTCACGGGAGGCCCTCGTCGGGTCCGTGAAAGGGCTCCTTGACCTCATAGATCCCCTCCCTGTGGGAACCAGTTGCAGCCAGATCCCCCAGATAGAGGCGTGTCTTGAGGATGCACCGAGTGCCTTGAAAAAGTACTCGGATGAGCATGTTGTTGCCGGCGTGGCCCAGACCCTGGCAATGACCAAGTCCATCTACCCAAGGGCAGATATTGAAGCCATTGGGGAAGGGTTTGCTGAAGAAACGACGCCGGGGGAGGTGCTGGAGCTGATTGCCCGGGCGAAGCCGACTGCTGAAATAATTACTCGAGACCTGGGTCTGTAAGGGCAACATGTTATGTAGTCGGTGTGTATAAAATTTTGTGAACAAACATGTGTAAATATGTATGCAATGCCGCCAAGCTTAACACTCAGTCGTCATTAGCTTTACTCGACCGTGTAGTCTGCATCGAGTTAGTCTGTCAGAACTTAATAAAAACGTTCAAAGTAAGAAGCTGTACTCGGGCAAACGTGATAGTCATAGTAAGGCTTCATAACTGAAGTAGGATAAGCTCGTATGTTATTGACAGAGCACATATATACATGCAGCCCCCGACTCACTACTCGGTTGATACAAGCGGCGTAGTGAGTCAGAAAAACTGTACGCATGAAAATTATAAAACTCAGGTATAGAAAAGACGTAGCTATTCTATATTCCATGAGTTGCTGATGAGAGCGCCGTCTTTGGTCTTCAGTCGGTAGGCGCCTGGCCGCGTGACCTCGGCTATAATGAACGGCCCTTCCCATATTGGGGATAATTTGTGCCTGTCTTTGGTGGTTTGTATTTTCCTCAGAATGAGATCCCCGACCAAAAAGGCGCGGCCACGAACATTGCGATTGTGGTAGTGATGTAGGCCTTGAAGATACCTTGCCGACTGGATTGTTGCGGTGTCTCTTGCTTCTTCCAGCTGATCTAACTCGACCAGTCGGGTATTGTTTGAGTCATCTTCTGAGTAAGCCCGGGCTCGCGGAGAGCCAAACTGTATCTCTGTCGGTAGCATAGCCTCAGCACCGTAGACCAGGAAGAAAGAGGATTGTCCTATTGCCCGACTAACCGTGGTTCTGAGAGACCAGAGAACCGATGGGAGTTCTTGTACCCACCGGCCCGCGTATGGTTGTAGTCGGTCAAATATCCTGGCCTTGATGCCTTGTAAGACCATACCGTTGGCTCGTTCGACCTGGCCGTTGCTCCGCAGGTGTGCCACAGATGCGTAGTAGATCTTGATGCCGAAATCTTCGCAGAAGTCTTGGAATACGCCGCCCACGAACTGAGTACCGTTGTCGGTGATGATGCGGTTAGGGACTCCGAACCAGTATAGTATACTCATGATGAAGTCCTTTGCTCGTGCCGCTGTAATTGTTGCAACGGGTTTAGCCTCAATCCACTTGGTGAATTTATCCACCGCGACGAATAAATGTGTGAACCCTCCTGACGCTTTCTTGAAAGGCCCGACCATGTCGAGCCCCCATACGGCGAATGGCCAGGAAATAGGGATGGTTTGGAGTTCCTGGGCTGGGAGATTTGTTTGTCTTGCGTAGAACTGGCAACCCTCGCACTTGCGAACAATGTCCTTGGCGTCTGTTATTGCTGTGGGCCAGAAAAATCCCTACCGGTAAGCCTTTCCGACTAACGTCCTGGATGCGGCGTTGTCGGTGAAATGGGACTAGGGGTCCCACGTTCTGCGGGGACGCGTGGGTCTCCGGCCACGTCAGCTTCCCCGGGGCCTACGGTCAGAAACAAGCAACGGCCAACAATGCTAAGTGCCTCGGGCCCGGGCACCGCCCGGGCCCGAGTGTACCTTCCCGGGCGCGTCGCAATGACGGCCCGCCCCCTCCTCGGGCCTCGCCGCCGAGGACATTCCTGGCTCCGGTTCTACCTTCGGGGCCCGGGCCAGCAATCCTAGTCTCGGCAGGCGTCCCCGGGCACGGAGCTGGAGTATTCCGGTGCTCGGGCCGCGCCCCCATGCCCGGGACCCCCGGCCTCGGTCCCGGGTCTCGCCTCCTGGACCCGAGGACCGCAGCCTCGGACCCGGGCGTTGAGATCGGGTCCGGGGCCTACATGTCGGTCACCAAGGAGCTCGGAGCCAAGCGCGCGCGCGGAGGGACGCTTTCCACCTATCGCCCGCTCGAGCAGGCGTGGGCTCCCAGGACGGCCCCCCGTGGGCCCACTCCCTGTGTAGTCAGAAGCTCTTTGACTATGGAGGGCTCAATTCACTGTACATCTGCTGCGCAGTCAGAGCCTTTTTGACTTCGGTGGCGAGGGCGTGCACCGAAGTCAAGCAGTCAGAGATGCTTGACTTCGGCAGTGTGCCCCGTCACATCCCGTCGCATCCTCACAACTCCACCGCCCGCTGTATACCAACTCCGGCGTGGGTTCGGCAGGCAGACGCGTCCAGCAGGCGGCAGCAGGCGGACGCGCTCGTCAAGACGGCGACAAGACAGCGATAAGACAAGCCATACCTGCTCTCTCATGTAGCTCTCTCTCCCTATCAGCATGTATCTTGGCACTGTGCAATCCCCTTGCTCTATAAAAGGAGGACCAAGCCACGGACTGAGGGAGGACCTCTAGCTCCCAGCTCTCAGCACTCGAGCTCATTCTCAACCTACTGCTCTTCTTCTCCGGCTCCGGCCGCGTGCTGAGCTCATCTTGTACACAGCAAACCACATCATCTCCACATAGCATACACACAGGAGTAGGGTTTTACGCTCCGGCGGCCCGAACCTGTATAAATCCTCCCGTCTCCTCTGTGCGCCTCTGTTCATCGTCTTCCCCAGCACCCTGCGCAATTACTACGCTTCGGACGGTCCGGACCCACATCGGACGGTCCGGACCCTTCTGTTTCACCGCGGTTCGGACGGTCCGGACTCGCTTCGGACGGTCCGAACCCCGCCTCTTCTACGTCTTCTTCGCCTATCTTTCTTCTACACCTGACGCCGGCTACACCTGAGAACTACTCCCCTGGCCGAATCTCAAAAGGGGGGTCTCCCGACTTCCCGCCGTCGAGGTTTCATCCTCCGACAGCTGGCGTGCCAGGTAGAGGGAGTTTCCTTTTCAGGTGTTGCCCCGGCGCCTCCAACATCAACGCCTCCCATGGCAGGAGGCCATGGTCCGCAGGATCAGGAGGACGCCCGGGTCACGATCGAGCGGCAGCGCGAGCGACGCCCGAACGCTGCCGCAAGTCCTAGGGCCCCGGACCAGGGCCCTGGAGATGATGGCAAGCTCCCGCGTTCCGCGTCACGGCGGAACAGGAGGAAGCGCCGGAAGGCCAAGGAGGCCGCCAAGGACTTCGCCTCAGCGGCTATGGGCAACCCCCGGGGTCACGTCGCCCGCGGAGGCGATGACGGCGACAAGCGGCAAAAGACCGCACGCACGCCGCCGCCGCCGGTAACGGCCCGGAGGTGGTGCCCCCTCCACCAGACGGGCTGGCACGACCTTACGGAGTGCCGCGCCGTCCAGGGCTCAGCCGAGCTCGTTAAGCCGGCGGTAGCCCGACGGTGGTGCGCCTACCACGACACGGATCGGCACGACATCACGGAGTGCCGCGCCGTCCAGAGCTTCGCCGAGTGTCCCAAGCCGGCCATAGCTCGGGGGTGGTGCGCCTACCACGACACGGACCGGCACGACCTCACGGAGTGCCGTGCCGTTCACCGTTTGGCCAAGAGCCTCGAGCCGGCCGTAGCCCGGGGGTGGTGCACCATCCACGAGACGGACTTGCACGACATCTCGGAATGCCGCGCTGTCCAAAAGCTGGCCGAGCGCGTCAGGAAGTCCCGGCGGGTGCAGTAGCGGGCTAGGTCCGATCAAGGTGGATCGGACGGTCCGATCCATCGCCGGACGGTCCGATTGAGGTGGATCGGACAGTCCTATCCCTCGCCGGACGGTCCGAATCTTGCTCCCGACCCAGAACATCTCCGACAAGGCGTGACCTCCCGGACTGCATTGCCCCGGCAAGCACGCCCGGAGAGATCGTCCCGATTCGTCCCACCAGACACACATAGGGCACGGCTGCCCAGACTCCATCGGACGCGATGGCAAGTCCGGGCGGTCCGTCCCGACTCAGTCCGGGGCCTCCGGGTCCCGGACACACATAGGGTACGGCTGCCCGGACTCCATCGGACGCGATGGCAAGTCCGGGCGGTTCGTCCCGATTCAGTCCGGGGTTTCCGGTTCCCGGTGTGATAGTCCAGACCACGCCGCCCTGTCGAGCGCGAGTCTGGGCAGGCCGCTTCCGGTCGATAAATTCCCGGTTGAACGGCTTCTCCCGGTTGATCGGCCACTCCCGGTTGATCCTTTCCCGGTTGATGGTCTTTTCTGTTGATCGGCTGCTCCCGGTTGAGGATCTTCTCCCGGTGTCAAGAGCTCGCACCCTCGCAAGGGAAGCTGAGCCCGAGGACGGCCCCTGACAGGCCAGGACCAGAGAGCGTCCTCGCTGCCCTCGGTAGCGGGGCTCGTGCCCGCTCCTCGCGCCTTGGCCTCAGGTCACGATACGCGAGTTGATGGTTGGGCACATTTCTGCAGGCAATGAGCGTGGCGCTCGTCGTAGAGCGCCCCCCGCCTGGCAAACATACGGCCCGGGACTTACCTCCCGGGCCCGACTCTGAGGAGCCCGACCCGGGGCGGCATCGCCAAGGCGAGTGCGCGCCTAGGAACGTGGCACCCGGAGTGACCCTCACAGGGCGCTAGTACCCGGACCGCGTCGCCTCGGCAAGGGCGAGTCCGGGGAAGTCGTCCCGATATGGTCCATGTCCTTGCCCCGGCCTCGTGCCCGGGCACATGTTGACAATACATATCGAATCTTATTCCAGTCCGGGGCCCCCTGGTTCCCGGGCACATATTTGAGCCGAGGCACGGATTCCCGAATCCGTGCCCCGGGCCCGACACCGTGGAGCCGAACCAGGGCGGCCTCGCCAAGGCGAGTGCAAGCCTAGGAACGCGACACCCGAAGTAGGGCGCGGAGCCCGGACAGCACCGCCCCGGCGAGAATGCATCCGGAAGGCCGTCTCACATTCCATATTTCAAGCCCGGGCCCCCGGAACCCGGCTTATATCAAAAACGTATTCCAGTCCGGGGCCCCCGGGTCCCGGACACATCCTTCGCATGATAGTCGGGGCCCCCGGGTCCAAGCACATGCCTTTCCCCAGCCTCGAGGCTCGCGAGGGAAGCGAGTCCGAGCTCCATCCCTAGGCGCATCAAGTATTTTCACAAGTCCACCTTTATAAACATCCTGTAAGTTACCGTGAACCCGGGCCAGCACCGGACTTCCCCGGAAACTCAGCGCTGGCCGGGGCCCATGTATATACACTTTACATACGCAATGTTTTTAATATCCTTCCCGGTCTCGTTCCTTTCGTCGTTTCCCATGTGTTGGGTTCGTAGCATGGGATGGTCAAGGGAACGAACCGGACACTCTCACAGTTCCCTATGTGTAGAGTAGACCTTTCCCCGGCGGTCCTGGGGACGATTCATACTACACCAAGCTGGGCGCCCGGGGAGACCCAGTTTCTTCCTGGTGTACCGTGCCGAACCCGTTCTGTTGCCAAACCTCTCCTTCAGCTCTCGGGTACAGCGCTACATCGACAAACATCAACCACGACAAATATGCAGCTTGACAACCTCGGCTTCCTCGAGGAACGAAGGTGGCGCGCTCCGCTCCGCGTCGCTCGTTACCAGCAAGGCCTCAAGCGCTATCTTTGGCGTCAGGTTCGGGCCCAATCACTTCAGGTTTGGGGTTCGAATCTCCGCCGTATCTTCGTACGGGTCGGAATGAAATCTTCCCCCCGTGGGAAGGCCCCTCCCTGGTGATCGGAACTTCCCAACCAGGCTCGGTAAGCCTGGGAGCATCTTCACAAATATTATCTGAAAACACGTCCTGTAAGTGCCTCTAAACCTCAGCGCCGACCGAGGCCGGGCCCATGCGTATTCGCTTTCCATAGTAATACTTTTATTATCGTTTCCGGCCTCGTGCCCTTATCCTTCCTCTATGTCGCGATCGTGGCGATCTCCTCCCGGGGGCATAATCGGGTCGCGCCCATGCGGTGGCTGGGTGTTGCGACTAAGCATCTGTTCCCTACCAGCGAGCTACCGTATCCCATCTGCTAAACCCCGGACATCGTCTAAGCCCCGGCTTGCGGTGTCCCGCACTGGTTGGCTTCGGGCTCGGTTTTTTCCGCTGCTAGGGGGCAGATTCCTTATGCGCAATCCTTTCCTCCACTCGGTCGCAACCACGAAGAGGCCCCTAGGAGGTGGTAGACGCAATGGCTCGCAGCATGGAATGGACAAGGGGACGAGCCAAGTGCTCTCACGGTTCATCATGTAGAGCCTGTCGTCGCGGCATCGCTATGCTCCCTAGGCCAACAGGGCCCGGGGGCACGGAGGACCCCCGAATCCGGAAGACGGAAGGGACCGAGCCTCCAGACTCAACTGCTCTGCAAGCCACGCGCCCAGATGCTCGCGGCCCCTTGTGGTCGGGCTCTCGGGGCAAGCGCCTACCGCAAGCCCCGGAAAGGGGACTTGGAAGCTACGGCGGTTCACGGCGGAGGGGCCTGCTACTCAGCGTTCCCGGGGGCCGGCAGAGCTCCCGGTCCCGGGATTGTGATTCCGGGACCTTGCCGCCCTCTTCAAACATCCAGATATGTTATCTTATCCCACTTTACATGTTGCTCAACTTGTATTCTCCCCCTATTTGTATGGTCAGCCTAGGTTCCCGGGACGGGCTGCGGTGCCCAACCTGGCCAGCTCCTCCTCAGCCGCCGCCGTGGCGCCGGGGGCTTCGTTGCCTGGCGAGCCCGGGCAGGATCAGTTCCCGAGGGGCTCCCGGCGAATCAAAGGTGTCCTGGCGCCCTCGCCATGCCCCCTAGGGCCAACGGTGCCCGGGGGCGCGAAGAGCCCCAGGATCCAGAAGACGGGCAGGGGCCGAACCTGCGAACTTTATCGCTCCACAAGGCTCGCGCCCAGGGGAACCCGATTCCCGGAGCGGGCGACCGGCGCGTCCGTTGCCCCCGGGGACCGGGCTCCCAAAGCAAGCGGCTACGTCGGAGCCCGGACAGGGGCCGTGGGCCCGACGGCTGATTCGCAGCTCCCGGATCTCGCTGTCGGACGACGCCCGGTACTCGGCGTTCCCGGACACGAGGCCCCGAACACCAGCAACCTCCGAACAACACAATAAACCAAGGTACGAAAATATAAACGTCATCATATATCTATACAAACACCTCTCTTGTACAAGACAGGCCAAACCGGAGCGCAAGCACGAGCGAGGCCCTGATCGTACGGGGGGCGTCACCGGAGTACTTCTGACCGGATCCCGGGTGACGTCGGATGGGGAGCACTCAGGGTCACGGAGGGCCCCCGGACCCCGAAGGTGCCCGCGCATGGCGTCAGAAGGAAACCGGCGTCTTCCTCAACCTCTTCGTCAGGCATCAGCTCTACGAGAAGGTCGCCGCGGTTGAAGAACCCTGCCTCCGGGGCAGCGGGCTCGACCACGGCCTCCCGAGACTTCCTCGCGAACTGCCGCGACCACTTCGCGAACCACCGCGACGTCCTCGCGAACCACCGCGACGTCCTCGTGAACCACCGCGACCACCTCGCGATCTGCCGCGAACACCTCGCGAACCACCGCGACTTCCTCCCGAACTGCCGCGACTTCCTCGCGAACTGCCACGACTACCTCACGCGCGGCGAACTCACACCCCCGAGTCGCGAGCCCGGCCTCTTGGGCCCGAGCGCTTTCTTCTCGGGAAAATATTTCCTTCTCCCGCGCCTCCATCTCGGACCGAGCGCGGGAGGACTCGTCGGCGGCGGATCCGGTGGCAGCCTCCAATCGGACGGCGCACCCCTCTGCTGCCGCGGTCTCCGGCCCGCAGTCGCCACGAAGAACTCGGTGGCGACAGTACGGGCGGGGAAGCTGCTGCCTCGGCATCGCAACCGCTGCCGTCGGCCTTTCTCAAACACTCCATTCGATGTTTTCAGCCCGGGGCCCGGGCACGTATCCCGTCTAAATCAACAAGTCTTCAAGCTACACCAGTCCAAGGCGAACCAGGTTCACCCCGCGTCCCCTCTTTTCTTCAAGACGTGGCCCTGTTCCTCCCCGGGGCTGATCCCGGCCGAGCAACAGGGCCAGGGGCCACTGTCGGCGAAATGGGACTGGGGGTCCCACGTTCTGCGGGGACGCGTGGGTCTCCGGCCACGTCAGCTTCCCCGGGGCCTACGGTCAGAAACAAGCAACGGCCAACAATGCTAAGTGCCTCGGGCCCGGGCACCGCCCGGGCCCGGGTGTACCTTCCCGAGCGCGTCGCAATGACGGCCCGCCCCCTCCTCGGGCCTCGCTGCCGAGGACATTCCCGGCTCTGGTTCTACCTTCGGGGCCCGGGCCAGCAATCCCAGTCTCGGCAGGCGTCCCCGGGCACGGAGCTGGAGTATTCCGGTGCTCGGGCCGCGCCCCCGTGCCCGGGACCCCCGGCCTCGGTCCCGGGACCCGAGGACCGCAGCCTCGGACCCGGGCGTTGAGATCGGGTCCGGGGCCTACATGTCGGTCACGAAGGAGCTCGGAGCCTAGCGCGCGCGGAGGGACACTTTCCACCTATCGCCCACTCGAGCAAGCGTGGGCTCCCAGGACGGCCCCCCATGGGCCCACTCGCTGTGTAGTCAGAAGCTCTTTGACTATGGAGGGCTCAATTCGCTGTACATCTGCTGCGCAGTCAGAGCCTTTTTGACTTCGATGGCGAGGGCGTGCGCCGAAGTCAAGCAGTCAAAGATGCTTGACTTCGGCAGTGTGCCCCGTCACATCCCGTCGCATCCTCACGACTCCACCGCCCGCTGTATACCAACTCCGGCGTGGGTTCGGCAGGCGAACGCGTCCAGCAGGCGGCAGCAGGCGGACACGCTCGTCAAGACGGCGACAAGACAGCGATAAGACAAGCCATACCTGCTCTCTCATGTAGCTCTCTCTCCCTATCAGCATGTATCTTGGCACTGTGCAATCCCCTTGCTCTATAAAAGGAGGACCAAGCCACGGACTGAGGGAGGACCTCTAGCTCCCAGCTCTCAGCACTCGAGCTCATTCTCAACCTACTGCTCTTCTTCTCCGGCTCCGGCCGCGTGCTGAGCTCATCTTGTACACAGCAAACCACATCATCTCTACATAGCATACACACAGGAGTAGGGTTTTACGCTCCGGCGGCTCGAACCTGTATAAATCCTCCCGTCTCCTCTGTGTGCCTCTGTTCATCGTCTTCCCCAGCACCCTGCGCGATTACTACGCTTCGGACGGTCCGGACCCGCATCGGACGGTCCGGACCCTTCTGCTTCACCGCGGTTCGGACGGTCCGGACTCGCTTCGGACGGTCCGAACCCCACCTCTTCTACGTCTTCTTCGCCTATCTTTCTTCTACACCTGACGCCGGCTACACCTGAGAACTACTCCCCTGGCCGAATCTTAAAAGGGGGGGTCTCCCGACTTCCCGCCGTCGAGGTTTCATCCTCCGACAGGTGTGGTTGCCACATATGCCCGAGTGGATCGAATGTAGAATTTGCTTGCCCTCCTCGGTGGTGACGCAGCGCATGAGGACACCGGATGCGCTCGTTCGGTACAGGTCTTCTCCGACTAGCAGGAAGCTTTTGCTTCGACGCTTGATCTGCTCGGCTTGACTGCGATCTTCTGGGAGTTCATCGTCCAGGAGAAATTTGACAACAGGAGTCCTCCAGTCTTGACATATGTGCAGCACCTCATCTGTGGCCGGGGTAGGCTCACCTCTCGACTACTTCGGCGCCGGTTTCTTCTTGACTGATGGCTCCATAAGTTGCTCAACAAAGATTCCAATCGGAACTGCTTCTCGCTTGCATCCCATGTTTGCTAGCTCGTCTGCCACGTCGTTGAATTGACGCAGGACATGTGTGATTTCCAGCCCGTCGAACTTGTTTTCCAGTTTGCGGACCTCCTGACAGTATGCCGCCATGGTATCGTCGAGACAAGTCCAGTCTTTCATGACTTAGTTTACCACGAGTTGAGAATCCCCGCGCACAACCAGTCGACGTATGCCGAGTGATATAGCGATGCGGAGCCCGTGGATTAGTGCCTCGTACTCGGCGATGTTGTGGGAAGCCGGGAAGTGGATTTGTAGAACGTACTTCAGTTTTTCGCCAGTGGGGGACATCAATATGACTCCGGCCCCAGCGCCGCCGATCCGTAGAGAACCGTCGAAGTACATTGTCCAGTACTCTAGCTTTGCTGTTGGTGTTGGCAGTTGAACTTCTGTCCACTCGGCAACGAAGTCGGCTAGAGCTTGAGATTTGATTGCTATCCGTGGCTGAAAAGTGATGTCGAACGCCATCAACTCGAGTGCCCATTTAGCGATTCGGCCGGTGGCCTCGCGATTTTGAAGGACATCCCCGAGTGGAAACGCTGTGACCACCGTGACTTGATGTGCTTGGAAATAATGCACCAGCTTCCGGACTGTGATGAGTAGGCCATATAACAGCTTCTGGACCTACGGATATCTCGTTTTGGAGTCGGCAAGGACCTCACTGACAAAGTAGACTGGCCGTTGTATTTTCTGAATATGACCCTGTTCGGATCGCTCCACCACCAATACCGTGCTGACTACCTGAGTGGTTGCCGCCAGATATAGCATTAGCGGTTCTTGGGGCATGGGTGACGCCAATACGGGAGATGACGTGAGAAATTGTTTAAAGTCTTCGAAGGCTCGCTGGGCTTCCGGAGTCCATTGGAAATTGTCCGCCTTTTTTAATAGCTTGAAGAAGGGCATGCCCCGTTCGCCCAGTCGGGAGATAAACCGGCTGAGTGCCGCCATGCAGCCTGTCAGCTTCTGGACGTCTTTAAGGTTAGTCGGGGGTGCCATGTTCCTGATGGCGTTGACTTTCTTCGGGTTGGCCTCGATGCCGCGGTGCAAGACGATGAAGCCGAGTAACTTTCCGGATGGCACACCGAAAGCGCATTTTTCCGGGTTCAACTTCATCTTGAATCTTCGAAGGTTTTGGAAGGTTTCTTCCAGGTCAGCGATGAGGTCTTCTTTGGACTTGGTCTTGATCACCATGTTGTCGACGTAGGCTTCCACGTTGCGCCCGATCTGGGTGTGCAGACACCGCTGAATGGCCCGTTGATAGATTGCTCCAGCATTCTTCAGACCGAACGACATTGTGATGTAGCAGTACGCTCCAAACGGCGTGATGAAAGATGTCTTTAAGCAGTCTTCCTCCCTCAGGCTGATTTGATGGTATCCCGAGTAGCAGTCGAGAAAGCTGAGTAGGTCGCACCCTGCCGTGGAATCGACCACCTGATCTATCCGGGGAAGACCAAATGGGTCCTTGGGGCACGCTTTGTTGAGGTCGGTGTAGTCGACGCACAGCACCATTTACCTTTTTTTCTTCTCTGCGACCAGAACTGGGTTTGGCCAGCCAAATCCGGGTGATAGACCTCTTTGATGACCCGGCTGTGAGGATCCCGCATTGGTAATTCTCCTCCCAAATAGGCGTCCTTGCGGTCTTGAGCAAAGCGCCGCCAGCCGTTGCTTGACTGGCTTGGCGGTTCTGTCTTCACGTTTAGGGGCAGTGCTCGATTCACCTCCCTTGGTACGCCCGGATGTCGGACGGTTTCCACGCGAAGATCATCCTTGTTGGCTTGGAGGAAGGTGACGAGCGCGTCTTCCTATTTGGGGTCGAGTCTGGTCCCGACTAGAGCAGTCTTGGAGGGTGTCGGAAGGGTCCAGAGGGGATCTTCTTCGTGTCAGAGTCCGCTGAAATTCTTGACTTCACTGCTTCTTTCGCCGGAACTTGATCCTGCTCGACTTCTGTTGTGGCGGCTTGCCGAATGCTATAGTGCCCGACTGCCGCCTCTTGTGATTGAGCCAGTTCACAGCTCTCCTTGTCGCAGGTGAAGGCTTGCTTGATGTCGCTGCGGAGGGAGAGGACTTTTGCTGGCCCGGGCATCTTGAGCACCATATATGTATAGTGCGGTATTGCCATGAATTTGGCGAGTGCCGGTCGTCCGAGTATTGCGTGGTACGCGGTCTCGAAGTCGGCCACCTCGAAACAAACATTTTCCGTGCGGAAATTATCCTGCGTGCCGAAGGTTACCGGCAAGGTTTATCTGCCCGAGGTGGAGTTGATGACAGGCCGGGGATTATCTGTGGAAGGGCAGTGCTTGGCCGTAGTTCTGAACGAGGAATCTTCATCTCGTCCAAAGTCTTGGCGAACAGGATATTGAGCGCGCTACCTCCGTCGCTGAGGGTTTTTTCTTCAGCCTGATGTTTCTGACGACCGGGTCAGGACGAGTGGATAGTGTCCCGGGTGAGAAAATCCCGATCTGGGTGATCTGCGCGAAAATTGAATGTGATGGCCATCTCTGACCAGCGCAGGTACTGGGGGGTGTCCATTGTAGAGACCGTGTTGATGTCGCGCGCTGAGAGCTTCTATTTGCGCTTGGACTCGTACGCGAGCGGCCCCCCGAAAATGTGGTTGAGCTCGGCCTGAGGATCTTGGAAATCGTCGGCCGGGCCCTGATCTGGCTTGTCTTTGTCCTTGTCGGCACCAGATGATGAAGCCTGCTCGGAGGCAAACTTCTTGAGCATGTAGCAGTCTTTGGCTACGCGCTTGCCCTTGGGGTGGAAGGGCATGGCCCGCTCATGACTTTCTGGTAGTCGTTGTTCCATTGGGGCCGCGACCGACTACGCTCCATGTTGGCCACCTCGTTGTCCGATTTCCGTTTGCGGCTGCCAGACTTGTTTTGAGACGGCTCGTTGTCAGTTTTCGCCTTTTGGTCCTTCTGTCGGGACTCCTTCTTCTCGTCAAGGGCCTCTGCGACCGCTTCAGCCGAGTCGGCGTATTTATTGGCCATGTCGAATAGAGCCCGGACAGACGGCGGGGATTTCTGAGTGAACTTCGCGATGAATGGGGCGTCCTTTACTCCCTTGCGGAAGGCGGCGATGACAGCCTCGTCGCGGATCGTTGGGATCTTGTTGCACTTCTCGGAAAACCTCTTGATGAAGTCACGCAGGGACTCGTTCTTCTTCTGGTGTAGCTGATAAAGATCATGCTCCGAAGACGGCCTCTCGTAGGTCCCCTGAAAATTTGCGATGAACCGCTCCCTGAGTTCTCCCTAGGAACCGATCGACCGCTTTGGGAGGCCTGTAAGCCATGTCCTCGCCGAGTCGGCTAGTGCGACCGGGAGGTAGTTAGCCATGGCTTTGTTGTCGCCCCCAGCAGCTCGAACTGCTAGGGTATATAGGGTGATCCAGGACTCGGGATTTGTCTTGCCGTCATACTTTTCAATCCCTGTGGGCTTGAAGCCAGTCGGCCAGTGGACGTCCTGCAGTTCCCAAGTGAAAGCTAGGATCCCTTCGTCTTCATGGGGGCTCTGGCTTCGACCACGGCGGTTAAACCACTCGTGATGGAGGCCAAAGCGCTCGTTTTCGTCTTCCAGTCGGCGGCGCTCATCCTTTTGTCGCTCGCGGCGCCGGGCACTGATAGTATGGCGAAGGTCGTGCTGTATGCGCTCTTCGGAGGTCTTGATTAGGCCGGCGATCATACTGGCGACGGAGCCGGTTGTTGTTGTTAGTATTGCCGAGTGTAGTTTGCCTAGACTCCTCATGTTGCCGACTTGAGCCGGCTGCCCGACGCCGAGCTGATGTGGACGAGCCCGCCGCTGGCGATCCCGACCTGTTAGTCGGCATTATGGTGTCGCCCAACTGCTGTTGTTGGCAGGCAGCAGCCGTGATCATCGCCTTGATCTTGGCGATGGTTGGGGTGGCCTGGTGGTCAGGCCCGAGCTGGAGCGTGCCCAGTAAAGTTGTGGCGGCCACAACGTTCTGTTGCGGCATGACGAAGACGTCGTGATCGCCAATTTTGGTTTGGAGAATCTGCTGCTGGGCTGCTCGCCCAGCTCTGCGCAGCCCATCGTTGCGAGCCTCGTGATCAGCTTCCTCCTGTTGTTGCAGTCGGCGCGCCTCCTCCTGCTGCTCGTCTTGTAGTCGGCGCACCTCGGAGGGTGGTGTTGAAGCCATGAAGATCTCGCGGGGAAGGAGAAAGCTTGCCAGACTGGAGTCCGAACTAGCGTTCGAACCGTTATCCGACTTGGAGTCGGACTCCGAGTAGTTTATCGGAGTGAGAATGACCCCAACCTCTCTAGATCCAATCTGAAACGGCGCTTGGCTGTGTCCAAACTGAATCATAGGAGACCGGGTTTGTTGCGCGGAGTGTAAATCCGCAGCGTCGCCGAGTCCGTGTGGGAGATTGACGATCTCTTCCCTTCTCGGCCCAACCTGGGCTGGCTCAAGGCCTAGCGCAAGTCGGACGCCGAAGGAGAGAGTTGTCCCTACGCTTGGCAACGTGAAGGACTGCCGCAGGAAGTCATGGAAGGAGACGGCGGTGTCCAGTGGGCCGACTGGCGCAATGTCGGCTAGTTCCTCGGCCGGCAAGATTGGGTCTGCCTCAGCCAAGGTGAGATTGCCGAGTTGATCGGCAACGAAATCTAGGCTCCCGAAGGTAATTGCGTCTCCAAGGGAGAACTTGTTGCCATTGACTCCGTTGGTTGGATCCATCGAATCTGCTAATGAAGAATTCGCCGGAGCCCCTACCTGGCGCGCTAACTGTCGATGCTTTGCACCGGTAATAAAACTATAGGGCTACTCGGCGAAGGGGAATTCGATGGATTGCAGAGGAATACAGAAGATTTATACTGGTTCAGGCCCTCGGTGTGAGGTAATACCCTACGTCTAGTTGAGGTGTTATTCCTCTGAGGTGTTTGATGATCGATGATCTTGTCCTTGTTGTGGTTGTCCTCCCCCTGAGGGGCGCCCTGTCTCCCTTTATATACTAGGGGACAGGGGTACATGATAAGGATCCCAGCCGGATACGGCCAAGGGATATCCTTCTTAGAGATAGAGACCTATCCGACTAAGACTATGCTTTCTTGTTATACAAGGTAAAGCCTGCCGGGTGCTATCTTATCTCTAATTACATGATTCGGTCCATCCTCTATCCGAGTTGCCCTATATACTGGTAATGAGGTACCCGGGGCCCATGGCCTCCACAACAGCCGATGCTTGTTTCAGAAAGATTTTTACGTCCTACTCGGTACTCTTCATATTTCTCGCTTTTTGTTTTTAGAAGAGGCTTCTTTAAATATCCCTAGTCATACTTATTCTAGTTGAGAGTTTATCTTCTTCCCAGGTAGTTCCACCAAAAGGGAACACTTCTTTATGGATATGGGTTCTCCTGATTCCTATGCGAGATGCAGGCTATGAACAAGAACTACCGAAGAGATTTTTTCTATAAGGTTCCTAGTATAAACACTCACCTAGAACAAATAGACAGAAAAACTTAAAGAAACTTCTTCATAATAAACAAACAATCTTACATATAGTTTTTCCTTTTGGGAACCCCAAAGAATAATAAAAACAAGCGTAACTTGCTTACCTTACATTGATTTATATTACACTCATTACTTCAATATACTGGCAAGGTATATTCTTAGCACACTACTACTAAGGTTAGAGAGTGGTTGTACGCTCTGCCTGAAGGAGTTCTTGCTTCTTCAATGTGTCCCTTTGGTTTGGCCAACTCCTTCTTTTATAGAGACCGAGAGGAGGCTCGTCCGAGCTTCTTTCTTATTTTCATCATCATGGTGTTTCATGAGCTGGCACACACATAAGAGTGGTTCTTCTATTCTTGCTTCACGGGTGTTCTTTATTCAGCTAAAGTTGAGACACGCATGTCTTACTTTTCACCTAAAGTTATATTCTTCACAATATTCTTAGCAGAGATATGTTATTCACTGCTGAAAGTTATATTTCTTCATAGTATTCTTGGCAGAGATATGTTATTCACCGTCGAAAGCACTTTTGGATTTATTCAGCCTAGTCTGCATACATTATCACTCTATACTTATAGAGTGTCCTTCTATATGTGTGTGTATATATATATGTATGTATATGTATATAATTTTACGGGCAGGCCTAGCACGCGTAGGTTGGCTAACCCGCGCCTACCACGGCCGTACGGCCACCTCCCTAATCACTGTTGTTAAACCCTAATCACCCCCTAACCACATTAGTACTTAATAATTTTTAATTATAAAATAATACATAAATAAGCAGAGTAAAAAGTTTTAGATTTTAAGTTGAAAGTTTCTAAAATCTAATTAAAAGTTTCAAATTTTAGGTTGAAAATTTCAAATTTTGAATAGTTTTTTTTAAAATTCTTAGTTGACAGTTTTAAAATTTGAGTTGAAAGTTTTAAAATTGAATTGAAAGTTTGAAAATTAGAGATGAAAGTTTTAAATTAGTGGTACAAAGTTTACTTATTTTTTTAATTTTTTTATTTTTTACTGTGCACATGCCTCATATTTTATTGTTCTTCTAGGGTAAATTTTAATAGCTCTATCTCAGATACTAAGAGGTTATACGTGTGTGTATATATATATACACCTGATCCGTGTGCAAGATGATTGGTAGAGTTGTATAGTGATAGGCTATTAGTATCTTGCAGATGAGAGTGTCAAGTTGGGTGGTTGGGTCCTGATCTTAGATAACTCAGATTGCAACGTGTGATGGGACGAGAACAGTGATCCAGATTGAAACGCACACATATATATATGTGTTCATTCATGGGCTCCAAAAGAGTATATACAAAGTATTTTATTCATGTATTCAATTTGTTAATTAATTGGTTGTGTCATGTGGAAAAATATATCAGTATTGAGCTAGGCTGATGATGAGCCAACTGGCCTGGCCTCCATGCATGCACACGTGCAGGAGGGGAGAGGGGACATGTAGGGCACCAACCACCAACCGCATTCCGTGAGAGCTGGTGCACGGATGGTAGGGAGATGGCTGTGTTCGCTGGTGCCTCTTGTCCCTGGCTGTGTGGCGCCCTCTCATCCTCATCATATCTGGGACTGGAATGCTCTGCTAATACAGTGCCCAGGAATTAAGCCATCTCATTGCCCCCCATCGCCGACAAGCCCAGGCCCATCATGCATGTTAGTTTCATCTACTCCTACACTGCAATATCGCTTGGCATTTCTTGTGGCGACACATGGTACTAGTCACCCAGCATATATATTCATGGCTTTCTACTTTGTTACTCTGTGTTAAAATACAAAAATCAAATACTAAATGTGATAGGATTGCTCAGATACTAGATTTTTTTTAGACGGAGGAAGTAACTAGCTTCACACAGTGCGTGACCAGCTAGCTCAGCGGCGATGTTGCACACACTTTCGGTACAGTTTGCACTGTGCATGGCGCTATGATATATGCATGCGTTGCTCGGCAACAAGAGGAAGCTGACACAGGTGGTGGTTGCTCCGACGATTGCCGGCCGCCGGTCAAGTCGATCTGGAGCTAGCGCGATGCAAGGTAGCTGTAGCTATTGCTAGCTATGGTGGCTGCTAGCTCGTGCGCGCGACGGCGACGGCGGCGACGACGGAAACCGGCAGGCCGGGGAACATTCCGATCGCGCCAGGGTCCGTCGTGCTGGTGTGGTCGCCGTCGTGCGACACAGTGGCGCGCGCGTCCGCGACCTAACAATATATGCGTGCAAGGGTGCGTGATGGAGCCTGGCCTGCACAGGCCGATGTGATCGATATATAGATCGGTCTCGGTCGATGCGACTGCCGTCTCCGGCCGGTTCGTCGTCGCGACGCAGTTTGTGAAGCCGACATGCTGCACGATCGATCGGAGGGTGACTGCAGTACTGTGGTTGCATTGTCAGCTTGCCCTGCATACTTGCAGCTAGCATGCATATATACTACTCCCTTCTTCTCAAAATAAAGTTATTTCTCCATCTATGTTTCGTCTCAACCAATTATAACCATTCTTCTTAACCAATCACAGCCATTCTCTATTTAATTTTTTCACTTATATTTTTTTCAACCAATTATGACCTTCCTATAATCATTTTCACATATTTTCTTAATATTTGTATCCAACTCTAGAAATGCTTATATTTTAAGACGGAGAGAGTATAGTAGTATACTATTCCCTCTGTTCTAAAATATAGGTATTTTAGATTATTTAACAAAGATTAAGGTTAAGGATAAAATCCTTTTGTGTCTCTTCATAAATGTGGAATGAATAGAGATGGAAGAATATGTAGGAGTAAAATAAAAAGAAATTTAAATGAGAATGACTAGAAATCCTTATATTCTGGAATAAGATTTAAACGCTAGATATTAGAGTATTTTGAACGGAGGGATAGTACAGTGTAGTGCATCTCCACAATTATCAGCTTTGACTCGTTTCGAGGTATTCAGAACCTCTGCTCCAGCTATTTGGATTAATGCAGGAATTTTCACAACAACAGTTTCAGTGCGGCTTGGCCTATTTCGAATTAATGCAGAAATTTTCACAATGAGAGGCTAGTTCGGCACAAAACAGAAAATTTCCCATGTTGCAAACGGTATGCTTGGTCCTGTCCAATATTGTCTGGTACTATACCGAGAATTTGGGCTTCATTTATTTGGATCCGTGATTGCCCAATTCTGCTATCTCACCATGCTAAAGCTCTTTGTGTCACGCTACCACAATGACATGGGTTTCTTGCAGATCCTTTGGTCAAATCGGAGGTAATGAACAAAACATTCAGCAAAATTATTGGCGGGCCAAACTTTAGTGTGATACGAGCCCCCTTTTTCTTCTAGCGGCATCTTGACTGTAATCTGTACAATTGTAGGCTATAGAACCCGAAGGAAAGTCGCTGGCCTTGAGATGTCGCCCATCACAAAGGCCGGCAAGAACAGACATTTACCCCAGTTTTCAATGGTGAACAGTTCTGAAATGGCTTGAAATGATGTTACCTAGAAAAAGGCCAATCATTCTACCATTCCACACATTTTCCAGCTGGGGATATGCATCCAGGAAAGATGAAGCCTCCATAGGAGAAAAGCAAGCAGGCAGGCATGACGCAGTAGACCACAAAACCAAAAGAACGGCAATAGAAGAGAGCAAAACATTGTACTGTATCACATGTATGGCTGTATGCATATAGATGTCGCAAATAAAGGGATAGATGGACAATCACTGGCAAAAAAACAGCAACATCTTACCACGATGGCACGATTCCATCAGAATATGCAAAATGAAGAATGATGGAAGGATTGAAAAACAAGAGACTGCAAACAATTTTGCCAGAAATTCTATCTGCATCAGTGTTGTAGAAAGCGCATGCAGTATAAGTGTCTTAACCCGTATACTGATTTCCATCCACCTAGGTGGTCGTTATCCCGATTATATACGTATCGCAATTCGCAAATTAGGAACTAGATGCTAGTCTGTAATCTGACAAGCACCTAGCGTCTTAGTGAACAATGACTGCCTTTATTTCCTGAAACGAGGTATCTATTATTTCTGCAGAATGTAGTTGCAGTCTGTACCGCTTGGTAGAGGGGTTTAACAGTCAGATTTTTTCCTTATATTTTTTAGTTAGAGACCAACAATGTAACGTTTATTGTTATTAAAGATTGCGCGTTCTATTCTACATCAACGTAAATTGAGTTTTCCATCAAAGTGAAGATATAATGATAATACTAATGTGGTTGTGTTACGAAGAAAAAGTAGCCTCTTGGGAAAAGTCCAACAGAATGTCTCTCATGTACATAAGAGTATATCGCTCCAGGAATTATTGGAGGGATTACGAACTCAAACGATGTTAATACGTAATTGGCAAACATTGAAGAGAAACTTTAAGACTTCATCTAGAGAGCCATGGCCGAGTACCTTAATAAGTAAAGCTGATCACCAGCCAGTCTGATGGCAAAGTGGTGTAAAAAAGCATATCCTTGCGATGACTCACCTCATATGGCACATAAACTAAAGACCATGGGACTATGGAATTGTCTGAAGGTTTTTTAGTGCATTTCATATTGAACTCTCTTGGTCTGACTATAGTCCCTTCAAGATTAATTATAATACTCAGAAAGAGAAGTGACCCGTAGCAGAATTGATCCTCCACACTCAGTGGAAGAGGAAGGCGAAAAAGGCTGACAAGCAGAAACTTAAAGATCAGCTCAACCTCATCACATGCTAAAGAACCAGAGGAAACACAATCAAAGGCCCAAAGCTCGGGTAGTGGCAGAAAGAAGCTAGTCACCTCATAAGTCTGGAGGGAGTAACACTGCTCAAGCAAAGCCGCATCCTCAGTCCAAAAAGCTTTAGCTGCCTCCACCACTGCAAGTCAACAATATTGCAAGTTTTGCAGTAAAGATGGATATTGGCACGAGGATTGTCCACTGCTTCCGAGAGTGGCTAGCTAAGAAAGGTGATAAATGAAGAATTAATGAAATATCAAATGTTAATGAGTTATTTTACTCTGAATTCTTCCATTAATACCTGGTGGGGTTGACTCAGGTGCCACTGTGCACGTCTGTAACTCATTGCAGGGATTGACTACTGTCCAGCAGACGGTAGAAAGGGGGCGAATGCCTAAGAGTAGCTGATGGAGCGGTAGATCGAAGTGAAGGCCGTTGGAGACTAGCACTTAGACTCCCTAGTGGCTACAATTTAATTCTGAATAATGTTTTATTTGCATCCCTCAATTAAGAGAAACCTCATTTCTGTTCGAGTGGTTGACAGAATGGTTATGACTGTCATTTTTTCAAAGAGAATATGTTACATTAAATTAGATAATAAAGTGATTGGCTTCGCTTCCGTGCGAGATAAAAGCTATTCTTGCTTCTCTTTGGATGATATGGGTCCTGAATGTTAATAATGCCTGCAATGATAAAGTAATGAATGTGAACAAATGAGACGTCGTCGACGCTATGGCACTGTCGCTTAGGCATATTTCTAGGGGGAGAATTGAACGTCTCATAAGAGAAGAGATACTCCTTCCCTAGAGCTTTTCTGACGCGGATTATTGCATAGATTGCATTAGGGAAAATTCACTAAAAACCATAAAGAAAGGAGCCACTAGGAGCTCAAGTCCAACTAGAACTAATTCACACTGAATATTGTGGACGTTCCGGGACATCTGTGGATGGATTTGATTCATTTATAACATTCACAGATGATTATTCCCGTTATGGTTACATTTACCCCCTAACGCGACCGTTGGCCGAATCTCTTGAGAAAATTTAAGATATTTAAAGCTGAAGTGGAGAACAGATAATGCTAAAATTAAAATTGTGAGATCGGACCTGCGGCTGGTGAATACTACAGGAACACCAGCGTCCATTTGGGCAATTCTGGTCATTTGCCTTGTATCTCCAGCAAATGGACCTACTATTGCCTGGCCTTCCATGGCGACCTATTGCAAATGGAAGAGCATGGGGGGGGCAGAGAACGACGCAACCGCAGCACTCATGGTATGGTGCGCAGTATGTGAATCTCTCTATATCTGTAACCTAAGCTGTGGATTGAAGCACTTAAAACAGCTGCACACATAATCCAACAAGAGTGCCTAGAATAATCAGTGCCTAAGACGGCCCTTATGAATTGATGGACGCCGAAGAAAACCGACACTTCAATTATTTACGTGTGTGGGGCTGTCGTGCGGAAGCCAGAATATTTAATCCAATATTACGATATAGCTAAGACTGTTCAGCTGATCATTTTATCGTTATCCCGAGAGATCCAAAAGGCGGATAACCGATTTTATTGCCCAGATCGGGTTACTAAATTTATGGAGAACTAGACTATGCTGTTTTCTTGAGGACAATAAATGGGGGAGCTCACAGACAAGGGAAAAATTAATCTTGGAGGAAATCGGGCTAATATTCAAACTTGCCGGAAATCCCGAGAGACTGATATTCAATTATTCAGAACATCCCCATATATTTCTAATGTGCCACGTGATGTAGACCCGCCAATGGGTAATTCTGGACCGTCTGTACTACACCCTTTGTGGAGGAAAACATTGAAGAGTAATAATGATGATGAGCCTCAACAGATTGAAGTGACAACATAATGAAGAAGAACCTCCACATGAAGATCCTCAACCTCAAGTGACAAACAATGAACTCAAGAATTAAGAAGGTCACAGCGGTGAGGAGATCTGCCATCCCTGATTATTATGAGTATACATGAATTGAAGAAGACATGGGGAAGGTAGACGATCCCCTCATTTAAAGAAGCAATAAACAGCAAGGATTCATCTAGTGGCTTCAGGCTATGAAGATGAACTAAAATCAATGAGCCATAATAAAGTATGGGATTTAGTAGAAGTTCCTAAAGGAGTCAAGACCGTAGGTCTGTAAGTGGGTCTACAAAACCAAAAGCTTGACTCTAGAGGGAACATCGAACGATTCAAAGCAAGGCTAGTTGCCAAGGGTTTTCACAGAGAGAAGGAATTGACATAATGAAACTTTTTCTCCTGTCTCTAAGAAAGACTCATTCAGAATTGTCATGGCGCTAGTGGCTCACTTTGATTAGAATCCATCAGATGGATGAAAAGACTGCATTTCTAAATGTGACCTAAAAGAAAATGTTTACATGACACAACCGAAGTTTTGTTATGGAAGAAAAAGGCCATTTAGCATGCAAGCTTAATAAATCATCTATGGACTTAAACAAGCGTCCAGGCAATGGAACCTTAAATTCGATCAGATCATCAGACAATTCGGATTTAAGGAGAATGAGGTGGACAACTTGTATTTATGTTAAATATAAAGGTGGTAAATTCATCATCCTACGTCTCTATGTTGATGAATTTTATTAGCAAGCAGCGATAAAAACCTGCTGCGAGAAACTAAAGAATTCTTGTCATCAAAGTTGATATGAAAGATCTCGGTGAAGCATCTTATGTTTTAGGCATTGAGATTCACCGAGACAGGTCCAAAGGAGTGCTAGGACTATCTCAGAAAGCTTACATCTCAAGAATCTTAGAAAGAATATATATGAGTAAATGCGCCTCTTCACCTGCTCCAATAATGAAGGCGATAAATTCGGATATTCCAAAGTCCAAAGAAATGAGTTAGAATCTAAAGAAATGGACAAGGTACCTTATGCTTCAGCTGTCGGAAGCTTGATGTATGCACAAGTCTGTACGCGACAGACTTAGCATTCGTCACAGGATGCTTGGGGCAGATTTCTGTCTAAACCAGGAATGGACCACTGGAAGGCAGTAAAGAAAGTTCTGCGTTATTTACAAGGACTAAACATTACATGCTTACATACAGAAAGTCTGATAAGCTTGAAGTCCTTGGCTATTCAGACGCTGATTTCGCGGGTGCGTAGACACAAGAAATCCACTTCAGGATATATTTTCACCCTTTTGCGGGAGGAGCTATTTCGTGGAAAAGCTCTAAACAAACGCTTACTGCATCGTCGACAATGCAAGCGGAATTTGTAGCATGTTACCATGCGACGGGGCAGGCCGTATGGCTTAAGAATTTCATCCCAAGATTAAAGTGGTTGACAGCATTAAGACCGACCACTTGTTATAATACTGCGATAATGAAGCTGCAGTATTATTCTATACGAGTACAACAAGTCAAGTGAAGCTGCCAAACACATTGACATTAAATTTATCATTGTTGTGAAAGATAGAGTCCAGGTATCAAACAATTAAGATTGAGTAATAAATACTAAATTTAATGCTTGCGGATCCGCTAACCAAAGGCTTGACCTCCCAACTTATTTAAAGACATGTAGCCGGCATGGGATTAAGTGATTGCCTTTGACTAAGATCCTGGAAATAGGGGATTAATTTTTCAATCAACACCCGCTAAGTTTTAAGATGTGAGTTTATTTAAGTATTATAGTGAACTATAGGTCTTGTAGTCTTAATGACGTTTAAAGTTGTTATGACACATTGCTTGGGGACTGTTTTACTTGATAGACTAAGAAATTAATTAAGCCTCTAAATCAAGGGAGAATGTTGGTTGTTTTATCGGCTTAAGATAAGATAACGAATAGAATCCAGAGTGATCGGTGGATTCAACCGAACCTCCTAAACCGAAGGAAACCCCGAGCCCACTAAGTGCAAATATAAAAGAGAAATTGGAGAAGAACGGGACGCCGCTCGTCTCCAACTACAAACCCTAATTGTGCCCGATCCACAAAGGACGCACTAGAAGGGGTTCGTGAGGTCTTCTAGTCTTCATCAATCCGTCCGTCGGCACACACACGCAGAGAAGCATCAAGAAGAAGAGGAAGAAGAGGAAGCAGAGAAGAAGAAGAAATCAAGTCAAGATGGCTTCACAAGCAGGTCAGTGATTAGAATTAAATTTTCCGCATAGGTGATTGAATTTCTAAGGGGATAAACTCAGTGAATCAATTTTAATCAACACTGTAATTTTATTTTCTCCAACAACTTTCCTACCAGAAATTGTTCTGTTTCAGCTGTGACACAATTGTATGATGACAAGATCTTAGGATATGGTGAGGTACTCCAAGAGCTATGATCTTGGATTAAAATTAATAGATGTTTACCTAATTGCATGGCATAAGTGCATAACAAGAAAAATGGTGAATTGGACCGGTTGAAAATTTTGGGTTGTGTTATTATTGAGAAAGGCATTCCATTATCCTAAAAATGGTGAATTGGACCGGTTGAAAATTTTGGGTTGTGTTATTATTGAGAAAGGCATTCCATTATCCTCTGTTGAGTAGTACTAGGCTTCAGCACTAGTTTGGTAATGAAATGGGTAGCTTTGGCGGCTGATTTAGCATTTTGCAGCAGCAAAATAGAATGTGAGGGCTCAAGGAACATCATGGATTCATGGTAGTATTCAAGCACATCAACTGGAATCAGACAGTCTTACATTTTCCTTGCTTTAATTTACACACAATCAGAGCTTAATTCTATGCATAGATCATGGAGCTTCATGACTACAACATCAACAAAAACATTACTTAGCGCTTTAGCATGCATGGCATCAAATGACAAACGAATCAATGTGAGTTAGAGGTAGTGCCATTACTCTGGAAGACGAACATTCTAACCTGTGAGCCATCCAAGGTGATATCCGTCTGGTCAACGATGCGGGACCTCTTGAAGAGCGCGGCGACGGCTACCGGGTCGAGGTGCCGGTCGACGGCGAGCGCTATGGCGCCTCCTACGCGGACGGCGCGCTCGGCTTCGGCGGCGATCCGGGACGGGAAGAGCGCGCCGGAGATACCCGCAGGGTCGTCGGAGAAGATGAGGTCGAAGTCGCCATCCGAGAAGGGGAGGCGGTGGGGATCAGCACAGCGAACGAGTGGCGGGAAGTCGACGAGGTCGATCCCGGTGACGTCACCGACCCCCTCGTTGTGGAGCGCGTCGACGGCATTGCCGGCGGCAGCGGCCAGGCAGAGGACACGGGAGGAGCCAGCGAGGAGGCCGAGGCCGCGGAGCGGGGCGAAGGCGGAGGATGACAGGGCCACGGAGCGGCGCCGCCAGCGCGTGGAGGAGCGGAGCTTCGCGAGGCGGCGGTCCGGCGGCACGACGCGGCGGGAGGCGGCGTCGCAGGAGGTGCGCGGGAAGGGGGCGAGGGAGAGTGTGGTGAGGGCGCGGGGCGCTGGGAAGCAGGAGGTGGATGCGCGGGAGAAGAGGTATAGAAGCGAGATCGTGGCCGCGACGGCGGCTACGCCGCTGACCAGCCGCTGGACTCGCCGGTCCATCGCCGACGGCGATACAGCTGGTGGAGGCGACCATGGGATTGGATCTGTGGCCTTGTGGGTAGCAATTGGACCGTGCTCATCACGGCCTAACGGGAATTTGGCCTTGTGAATCTTACATGGGCTAACATTTGTAGCCCAGTTGCAATTGGCATTGGTCCTTGTGAATCTTAGTGTAGGCTTCAAATTTAATTGGCCTAAAGCCCAATTAAGTATCCAAACTCACGTCTTCTTTTTCTTTTCCTTCGGAATCATCATTCTCGCAAGAAAATATAGTATTTCGATTCCACCGCTATTGTTTTCAGCCATGTTTAATGGGACCATCTATAGATTAAATATTTTAAAAAATAAATTCATCAATCGATTGTAGTTGCACATATTTATAATTAAGTTACACAAATTTATAACTAAACTTACACGTAATCGATAAGTTAGATATTGCACATATTTATGACTGGGTTATACAAATTTATAACTAAAGTTACGTATGATCGATAATGACAGCTACAAAAGTACAACTACAGCACAACAACTTGGAACTCACTTTCTCCTTACTAAATCTTAAAATTTCATCAAACGGCTAGTGTTATTGTTTAACAGAATCTAAAAAATTAAATATTTGATCAATAATAAATTTGATATTTAACTGCTCTAAAATAATCTAGATAGTGTAAAACATCGAGGATTCAGCTGAAAGATCTTGTCGTGGAAAGTGAAGTTTAAAACGATCCACTAAATCCAACCGGAAATTCCTGCTTAGTTTATTCTCCGTCATGTCATTTCTGAGGTAGTAATTGACAATCTAACACCAGCTTAAGCTTTAATCACTTCATGTAGATTGCTAAGCTTTGCTCAATTAGCTGGGCGTCCAAGCGCTCGTGAACACGGCGCCATGCCCCTTCCACGTCAGCACCAGCATGTCGCCTTCCCGCTTCACGCCCCACCCCGTGGCGTGCTCGCTCAGCAAGCGCCGCACCTCGGCCGCCTCCTCCTCGTCGAACCCTACGCCGGCGAACTCCTTCCGCATCATCCTCTCGGCGAGCCTCGCGCCAGACTCCGACCGCTCGGCGCCGTCTTCGCTGATGACGCTCTCGATCTTCCGCCCGACGGCCGCCTCCTGTTCCAGCCGCCGCGGGCTGTTCTTGGGCGCCGACATTTCGAGCGCGTCGAGCAGGATCCAGTGGAAGTTGAAGCAGCCCGCCATGCGCGACGCGAGGCTCGGCGAGTCCAGGTCGGCGTCCTCGTCGGTGACGGTGACAAGGCAGGGGTTCAGAGCCCGCACCGCGTCCAGGAAGAAGTCCCTCGAGTCCGGCGCGACGTGGCGGAGCCAGCTCTGGCAGTTGACGATGAGCGCCTCACCGTCCCGTAGCCGCAGGGATGGCGGGTCGGACAGGACGGACGCGAGTTCTTGGCAGAGCGTCGTCTGCTTCTTCTTCCGAGACGACGCGGCAGTTGCGCTCTCGACGACGTTGAACTCCAGCTGCACGCCTTTGGATTTGGCGAAGTTGGTCAAGCGGAGGCCGAGCTCCTCGCTCGACACGCCGAGCGGCGGCGGCACGGCGGGCCGGACGGACGGCACGGTGATCCGGAGCGCCGGCGCGCCCCCGGGCCGCTTCGACAGCACATCGATGAGCGTCGGCCACTGCATGCAGTGCGTGACGCTGAGGTCGACGACGTGCACGGCGTCTCTGCCGGCAACGGCGCGGAGGATGGCGGCGTTGGACGCCGTGAAGCCGAACCGGTGCCACGGGGTGAGGTCGACGTAGTCGGCGAGCTCCGTCACCGACATGGCCCTCCCCCGCGGCGCCCCTCTCTCCAGAAACTCCATGGCGGCGCCCGCCGGCGCGCAGAGCCGGCACGCGCGGGCGACGAGCGCGCGGAGCAGCCACGACGTGAGCCGCTGGTTGGGGTCGCCCTGCGAGGAGGCGATGTTGTTGAGCACCCACATCGCCTGCTGCGCGAGCGTCACGTCGTTGGACTCGAGCGCGGCGGCGCAGTGGAGGAGCAGCTGCTGGATGCGTGGCCCGTCGACGAGCACCCCGCCGGAGAAGCAGATGGAGCCATGCGCAGCTCTGACGCCGCCGCTCCTGAGCTCGTTCTCCCTGTCCATGGCTTCCTACGTGCTTGCCACAACAGTGCTACACAATTTGGAGGCTGATCTAGAGCCAATCAAACTGCATCTGATGGCCGCGATCTGCGACACTTGTCAAGTGTCCATTAGACAAGTTAGGATCATTTCCTCTGAAGGATTGGGTTACTACCTTGAACAGTCTGGTTTTTGGTGCTGTGCATTTTTGCAAGATGAGTGATTAGTGAAGTGGATTGAGAAGTTTGCAAGGTTGTTTTGGTTTGTCTGTTGGAATGACTTGGCCTACTTATAGGACCCCTGTGAAAGATCCTCTCTTCATTTCCATGTAGAAAAATAGGATAGCCCTTTGGACCCTTTCCAGGGGGTAAAAGACAATTGTGATGTCATGGACAACATCCTTGTCTGATTGTGTTCTGATTATACTATGAGAAGATTTGGAGTGCTACCATTATGGTATATACATTTTGGGTATTTTACAGTCTTGAAGAGATACCGCACGGTACAATATCTCCAAGTATTAATTTTTTTTCGGGAATACACAGTGCGTATCTTTGTATTAAGAACGAGGATGTGACAGTTAATTTATGGTGTGGCTTGATACTTCCAAGATATATATGGTTCCAAATTTAATAGCATGATTTTAGGGCCTGTTTGGTTTAGTACCAAAATTTACCCTACTAAATCGTTGGTAACTTTTAATAGTACACGTTAGACATTTAGATTGCTACCAATTTTGCCAAATCAATAAACTTGACACTACTCTATCCCACCAAAATACTGGTAGTGCCAAAACTTGCCCCAAGGTTTGACACTACCGATAAATTGATAGAGTAAAGAACCAAATAGGCCTTTAGTTTTATAGCACAAAAAAATCCTGTTTCACTTTAATAACATCCAAAGATTTCTCCTTTCCTCTATTTAGCATTCCATCAAGCAAGAAAAGAGTCCCAACACTTTGCTATAAAAGCACAAAGGAGAAGCTCCGTTATGCAGTATCAAGTTCAGACATAATTTTTGTTCATATCAGTCAGGTTAGTAACTGTAGCAAATGCATTTGAGTTTCACTTTGATTAGTTACAGTACTTACATTGTTAAACTGGATCAAGGCCGGTGAGAAGGAGACTACGGAAGCAGCCATGGCCGCCCGGACTCTTTTGTCAGTTGAGATATTGGCTGAAAATTCCCAATAAACATAGCCTGAGCTTGTCATTCTCTGCACCCCATATTTCTATCCCAGGGGCGGTCTCTCCAAGAACAAAACGAGCAGGTAGGCCAATTCTAGATGGGTAAAATCCACAGGCTTCAGCATCTCTGAGCGTGACTGAAACACAATTGGGGTATGTTTGTTTCCCTGCTTTGTCGTATCTCTGTCTTTTTCTCATTGATTTTGACGAACGTTGGGTTGGAGAAAGAGAGCAAAAGGACATGGAATTCAGCTCCGGTTGATTGGAGCCACCTGTACTGATCTTCACAAGCTGCACTTTCTTGTCGTTGGCCAGTACAGATTACTCCAGGATACCATACATGATGCACCAGCAAAAGCTACTGATAAAGATTAAAGAATGGAAAGATCAGGGAATTCCTATTGACACTTGTCGACGGGTTCATCTCCTGACCTGAATTATAGTTGAGTGGCACGGGAATTCAGTTAAGAGAGCATCAGGCTACAGTGATCCTAAAAACCTAACAACTGTCAGGTGCGCACTCAGAGTTAAGAAATGCTTGTTTTTGCAGAAAATCTAAAGCAATCCAGTGATTAAAATGATGTGCGCCATCAGCCATCAGACCAATCAAAGTTTCGACGCCGAACAATTACCTGAAGATGTGAAAAAAAAGCAGTCATGCTTTCGTCAATTTCGATTCTCATGTGCCCACTGGAGGGGGAAAAAGGACGCTGTGATAGCGAGACATCATGGCCAAAAGAAATGGAAGAATCCAACTTTCTCAAAGCCGCGACCTGGATATGTATATATGCTCATGTATTCCGGAATCGAATTTATGATCTCGATGCCTCATTTTATCGTCGACCAATTCGACAGCGATGCTGTGACTGTAATGCATGCACGATGCTAATTAATGATCCCATTTTAACGGTTAACTGACATATTAGTACAATCATCATCTGCAGGCACATGGATTAGACGTTAATGCATATGCAACATGTGAGATAATCTTTGTTCACTTTTGGTCTCTCCATATCTTGAGAAATTCTTATCAAGTTTGTGCCATCTTCTTCACCGTCACTGTCCACTGTTAGAAGAAGAATAATTTGCTCTCTCTCTTCCGATCCAATCATGTACGCGGCGAGGTTAAGATTCTCAGGCGGTGGCGGCCGCCGCTTGGTGGGCATCGCCGTTCTTGGGCACCTTGATCTCCAGCGACCCCTCTCCGTCGTCGAAGTAGGCCTCCACTTTCCTCCAGTCCGCGTCCTCCGGCAGCTCAACACGCCGGACGAAGCCGTGCTCCCACCACCGGCCGGCGCGCCAGTCCCGGCTGTCCGGCGGCGGCGCCCGCCACAGCCCGCTTATGTCGACCACCCGCATGGCGTCGCCGCTCACCTCCACGTCGCATTTCCTCCCACCTGAATCGTCAGACAGTGAGCCAATCAGCAACATTAGCTATTGATTATCTCAATTACTAGTACTATAATGTGAAAGTGATTAGGCTCTTTTTAGGGTTTCGTAATCGTCCGGCACACGCCATGACTACTTTTTCTCGTCGTCTGAAAAAAAAAATGTCTCCTTTCTTTGAACCATGTTGGATGGTGCACCACACGCAGACGCAAAGAATATATATCTTTAGAGACAGCGAGATTGCCATGTTACTGTAGTGAAAAAAGCAGAGAAAAGCACAGGAGGAAAAGAGACAATCACATGACCCTAGTTACTTTCAAGTTCCAAGTTTTATCCTCTAGTAGAATCTGATTACTTTTGGCAAATGTCAACTGTTTGGTTTCCTAATGGAAATTGAAACTCCCTGTCTCCGTGGCATCTGAATCGATTCTGAATTGCTTTCTGATAGCAATACAGCATGTGAATTAATTTGGTGCACTCCAGCAAGAACTTCTGTTTCAGCAAATTGATCCAGGAACACTAACATTTATCACCGATCAGCTGTTCCTGCTAAGTTAATCTGAATATTGGATTGCACAAGCAAGATCATCTCTGACGAATGTGCAAGGGTAATCCAACTTAGTTTTGTGCGTCTATGAACTAAGGATGAACAACTTATACAAACTAAAAAGACTACTTATTTTACTTATCAAGATTAGTGGAAATCATATATGCAGAAACAGAAGCAGAGTTTGAGCTCAGTATGCTGAAATGTACAGGGAGAAATTAATCAAGACATCTGAAAAGAAATTAACACCAGATGGTTACCAGGTATGTCAGCTCTGAGGTAGTACTCGGAATCAGTCTCGGCCCAGTCGACGGTGGTCCTCGCCCCGCGGCGGAGCGCGGCGAGCAGCACCTCCGGCTCGAACTCCCACAGCGGGAAGGCGTCGGCCGGGTCGAAGAACTTGCCGAACAGGAAGGGGCCGAACAGGGATCCCTCCCCGAACACGGCCCTCGCCGCCGCGGCCTCCGCCCCGCCGCCGCTGGACTGAAGGAACGAGTTGAACGTGTTCTCCAGCAGCGACATGCGCCACCTAGGCGCCGCCGCGCCATCGGCCGCCGCCTGCTGCCGGACCTCGATCGCCCGCCGCGGCGGCATTGTTGAGTGGTGACTGCCGGTCTGTCTTGCTGAAGCAGGTGTCTTGGGCGCGCACGGGGAGAGGTTCTTGTACGCGGAGGAGACGGTGGTGGTGGAGTTGGCCTTTGCGGAAAGCAGAGGATGAGAGGTGTGATTCCGTTTGGAGTTGGCTGGCCCGCCCCGGCCGCCCGGGGTAGACGATGTGATTCCCGCCTTTTTCTTTTTCTGGAGATTTCCATCGCCATTGCATCCAAGGGAGACGACGACTAGTCCGTGGGCCGCTGCTTCCTACTGGGCCGCGAGGTAGGAGAAAGAAAATATACGACGGTCGCAAGCCAGGCCCACTTCGAACGGCCACTCAGCGAGTTTTTACTGTTACTAATTTAATTTTTTTTAATTTATAAAACTAATTTTTGATTAGGTCTTTTTACAGAAGTAGCCTCTTGCCGCCGTAGGCTAGGACGGTTTTTAAAAACCGCCGTGGCCCAGGGCAGCGAATGGCCTGGGCCTATGGTGGCGTCACCAGGCCATGACGGCGGCCCACGGCGTCAGCCGACGGGGGTCACGTGGCATTGCCGCCCTGCGCCACGGTGGTGAATGCCCGTGCCTCTTCCTCCCCACGCGCCCATGCCCGCGTCCGTCCCCATGCCCGTTCCCGCTTCCGCGCTCGCGCCCGCGCTCGTCTCCCGCTCGCTCTCTCCCTGCGGGTGTCGGGGTATATGTAGTTTTACCTTGAGTTTTTACTGTTAATGCAGGGGGCAGAATACAGGCGGGCCCGGCCTGTCAGCGGGAGGCGCTCTGACGCGTGGGCCCCAAGCGCAGGGAGAGAGCGCGCGGGAGACGAGTGCGGGCGCGGGCGTGGGGTGCAGGCGCGGACGCGGGCGCGGGCGCGGGCACGGGCACGGGCGCGCGGGGAGGAAGAGCCACGGACATTTTTGCTCTCGCCCCGGGGCCATTTGCCGCCGTGGCCCAGGGCGGCAATGCCACGTGGCCCCCGGCCGATTAACGCCGTGGGCCGCCGTCACGGCACCGTGGGCCCAGGCCATTCGCCGCCCTGGGCCACAGCGGTTTTTAAACACCGCCCAGGCCCACGGCAGCAAGAGACTACTTCTGAAAAAGACCAAATCAAAAATTAGTTTTATAAAAAAAAATAAATAAATTAGTAACAGTAAAGACTCGCCACTCAGCGGTCGACGGCGAGTTATCTATCTCGCGGCCACTCTTCCGCACCGTTGGATCGCAAGCGAATGATTTGATGAAAAAAAACTGCAAGGAGGCTGACGTGGGGGACCCACCTAGCAGTGATATTACGATGATCCGAAGCCAAACCATCTTCTTCTTCTGGATTTTTTCCCCACCAAAACCCTACTATTCTCTAATCCAGATGGGGCTCTTCTCGTGGTGGAGGGGGCGGCGGAGCGGCGGTTCGCCGGAGCCCCAGCCGGCGAAGGGAGTGGTCGGCTCGGTGGCAGAGGTCTCCGCGGCCGGCACGCAGGGGGCGGTGGAGGTGCGGCGGCAGCAGCGGCAGGCGGACGCGACCATCTTCGAGTTCGGGTCGGCGGCGGAGTCCGGCGCCGCCGTGACGCTCGCGGGATACTGCCCCGTATCCGACGACCTTGAGCCCTGCCGCTGGGAGCTCGTGCCGGCCGCCGGCGAGGGCGCACCGCAGTTCCGCATCGTCTTCTGAGGACGATGAGAGAGCTTCCGCATACTTCGGCACCTTTCATCTTGACATCTTGGGCTTTACCTGGTTTTATAGGTATAAAGGTGTGATCTTTGGGTTGTATACCTGTACCCGCTACCCAGGCATTATCTTGAAATAAAACTTGAGATATTGGAGTGTTTGTTACTAAGATATGAGCTGTCATGTTTGATTTGCAAATCTGTTGTAGATGAATGTACTAACACCAACAAAAATTTTCTAATTTGTTTGCTCACTAGGATTATAAAAGCTTTGCGGTGTGCTAGCAGGTTAACAACACTGAAGTTTGTTGGTGCTATCAGGTTAGCAACACTGAAGCTTTCCGGCCTACTTTCAGATTTGCAAACGCAACCTATGTAGGAAGCAAATGCTTAAATTTGTTGCGGAAGATATCTAGAGTATCCATTCTTCTTTTATGTAGGAAAGAAATCAAACATTGATCATTGACCTGATCGCCTGAATAACTTGTGAGTAATTCCAAGGCCTAGACTTAATCACCAATTTGATCGTTCATCATATATTGTGTTATCTGTCTTCCTGCATACCTTTCTGCTTTCTTCCACTGGGGTACTAAGCAATACCATGTTAAAAATGCTTATGTTTCTTTGTCATCTGAATATCTGACTAACAGTAAGATGTGAACATATCCCGAACCAGTAAATCAATCAGTGCACTTGATTCTGGCCTTCTTAAGGTTCATTTGTCATTGCTGTTGGGTTTCTTCGCTTAGATGATCTATTGAGTGAAGTTGGTAATATTGAATTCTGAAACTGGTCCATCACAATTCTTGACTGCAACTTGTTTTACTCATGTAGTTACTCCTCCTGGGATTCTAGACGGCAACATATTTCTGATATTGATATGACATGAATGTTTTCTGAAGATACATCATTGAATATACATCTGTTTTACGGCCACAGGTTGCATGGCAAACTTGGAATGATTACCAAGCTGGAACCTCCGGTGGACAGTGGTTGAATACTTGATTATAAAGAACATGAATATCTATCTCGCTGTTTGAGCTATGACTAGCAATTTGTTATAAAACCATTAGCGTGGCCCAAGACCTGCAAATTCAGTGTTCTTGGTTCAGCTTGATGCTTCTCTGCTTAGACTAACTCATGTTCAAGGATAGCTTTGAGAATCGATATGTGTATCTGAGATGATAAAAAAAATTCTGCTTTATCATTGATACCAGTTATAATTGGCCGTCAATTTGTTGTGGTTTGTATGGGTGGAAGCACTGCTCAATAAATAATCCTCGGTGTTCTCATTTGAGGAAGCACTTTATTCTTCATACTGGCTGTTGACTGAAGTCCAGTGACCAATCAGGGAATTCCCTGCCCATTTTCTGATGTTGAAAGTCTGTCCTCAGATATTTGTCTGCTTCACTGCTCATTCTGAATCTAAAAAACCCTATTAACCTGTTAATGATACATTGACATTTGACAATGGTTGGGCATATCAGTTGATGGTAACTCTCTTTGGATCACATTTCTACTGGAAGTGAAAAAACATGCCAGCTTTAGCACTGAATGAGTGAGAAATATAGCTAGTGTGTCATACTAGAGCAGTGGGGATCGGATACTGGATGTGTCAAGCAACCACCTTATCTTCTCTTCCCGGCAGCGACGCTTCCGGCGCCAATGGCCTTGAGCCTCCTGAACTCTCCTACCTCCAAACTCGCGCCCAAACCGCCGCTCCCGCCACCGTCTCGGCAATTCGCGCCACCGCAGCAGCAGCAGAAGCAATCCCCTCTCCATCTCTCACTGCTCCTCCGCGAGCAGCCGCGACACGTCCGCTCGTCGTCGTCCCCGCCGGTGGACGCGTCCCCCTCGCCGCCGTCGTCGAGGGAGGAGGCTGTGTCCCAGGCGAGGTCCTGCCTCGCCACGGCGCTGCGCAAGCCGCTCAACAACTCGGTCCCGCCCCGCAAGCTCAAGAAGCAGCGGCAGCCGCGGTTCCGCGCCGAGATACCCGTCGTCGACGACTCGCCGGGCTCCCTCGCGCGCCTCGCCTCCGACGTGTTCTCGTCGGGCCTCGGCGTGTCGAGGAAGGGCGGCGGCGCGCCGGCGAGGCTGCTGCTCGTCTGGCCGTCATCCGAGGAGCTGGGAGTGGCTCTGCAGGGGCCCTATGACTGGGGGACCTCGACGGCGCACGCGCAGCTCGACGCGGTGGCGCCCGACGCCCTGAGCAGCTGCGACGCCGCCGTGTTCTTGGCGCCGGGGCGGTCGCAGGTGGAGAAGATGAGGGCCGCCGCCGACGCGCTGGACCCCAAGCCGGTGGTCCTGTTCAACCCGGCGTGGAGCTTCGACGAGGAGGAGGGGTTCGCCGTCAGCGAGAGTGGCTTTGTGTGCTCCTTCAACGTGGTGTACTCCTTCACGGGGCTGGAGGTGAGGGGCCTCCTGAGCAAGAAGAGGGGCGTCCTGCTCCGGTGCGTCGAGGGCGGCAGGTTCGGCGGGGAGAGCTGGGTGCTCATGGTGGAGGACGACGCGGCGCCGGAGGTGGATCAGTTCAAGGTCGTGTCGCGGCTGAAGCGGCGGCCAACGATCGGCGAGGTGGAGACCATGCTGTACAACCTCATGGCGGCCAACTCGCCGGTGACCAAGTCGGCAAGATTCCTCCGGCAGCTCGTGTCCAATGTGACCGGAGGAAAAAATGAGAAGCAATGATCTTTCTCAGAGGCCAGTGTTGCAGTAAATTCATCAGTAGATCTTTTTCTTTAATGTATTCGACAGTAGATGTTTCAGTGAACTGTAACGATTTTGAGAAGTTCATTCAGGCGCATTTGAGCGAATTCATCAGTAGATGTTGCGGTGAACTGCAATGATTTTGAGTAGTTCATGCTTCCCTGAGGTAAAGTAGGCGTGATTGATTTTGTTATACATTTATTGATAAATTTTCTCACATGCAAATACAGTATAATCATAGTGTAATTATAGTAATTTATATGTAACTATAATTTAACTTGTATCTCACTTTCACGTAATTTTGGACCGTTAGATTTGCTCTAAAATTTGTGTAAGTGGGAAAGGAAAAAAATCATAGCATGCGCATGGGTGAGGGGTTTTAATCCCATGACCTTCGCTTCATGAAAGCAGTATGCTACCTCTGTGGTAATGCAGAGTTTTTGAAAGTTATATCAAGTTGTATTTTTACAATATGTTATACATATTTATATTTAATATTTTTTTATGAGAAACTTTGTTGATAGAGTCGAATTGATGATCTCACTGCTGGGCTGACTTGGGCCCACCTCGTGCGTGATCTAGGCCGTTAGACGATAGAATCAAAGTACCACTAGATATTGGGCCCCGAGAACTCTAGAAGCGCAGGCCGTCGAGCCCTAGAATAGAGGCAAGCGAGGAGGCGGCAACGGCGGAGGAGGAGAGCGAAGAGGAGATCGAGGAGGTGGAGGAAGAGGAAGCTCTCTGGGCCCTCGGTTCATTTCTCACCCGAAGGTTCTCGCCACGCGTGCAAGCACTGGCGGAGTCTTGGTTGGAGATTGTTACTCAGGCGCTTTAACCTTTAGAGGAGTTTTGGATAGGAGAGGTCTAAAGATTTGGAAGGCTCCTTGCCCTCTTAAAGTTAAGCATTTTCTCTAGTTAGCCTTAAGAGATGGAATTCAATCAACAGTTCAACTTAAAAAGCAAAATTGGGATGGTTCTGAGTTTTGTAAGTTTTGTGAGGAGCTATTTTTTCTTGGTGCATGTGCAGAGATGCTCTGGGCTAGCCAGGGATCTCCTCTAATTTTGAGAATTTTTACATCTTCTTTCTAGGAAAAGTTGAGTCAACAGAGTTTAGAGTGAGTATATGTGATTTGGGAGCTGTGAGTTGGTCTTTATGGTTAAATAGAAATGATTTGGTGTTTAGAAATAAATCGATTAGATCTCCTCTGACCATTGCTTCTCATATTATCTTTCTCCTTAGACAATAAAAAACGCTCTTGAAGGAGGATGAACAGAGCAAGATGGAGAATATGGCAGAAGCTACGTATAATACTGTGCTTAGGCTGGGTATTGCGAGGACTGGAGTTGACTGAGTGCCTAGTAGGCTGGTAGTGTTGTTTTGGTTTTAGTGGTTGCTATGTTCCCCTGTTGGTGTTTGTTAGATGGTGTTCTGGACCTCTATGGGTTTGATGCCGAAACTCTGTTTGTTCTGCTAAGTGTGTTTGTTGGTAGGAGGTTTCTGTCAGGTTTTGGCTCTCTATCGAAAACTGGTAACCCCAATACCTATAATGACGATGTTCCCCTGCTGGCTTTATGAAAAGCTAGGCTTTCTTAAGCCTTCTATCTAAAATTCTCAAAAGTTAATTGAGGCTGCATCTGAGCGAATTCATCAGTAGATTTTGATGAGTTCATGCTTCCTTGTGGTAAAACAGGTCGTGGTTTAAACACAAAACTGACAATTCACGAGCTCAATGCGTCAAACAGTACAAAACAGGCTGTAGATAGAAGTGCAGCTACAGCATGTATGGTCGCCATGAACAAGCATTGCCATTACTTGGCTTGCATGAGATCATCGATAAGGCGGCGCAGATCACTGTACGACGAGCCTCCTTCTGCTACGGCTGCGTCAGCCTTCACGGCGAGCTCCTTGACGGCGCTCCTCGCTGCCTCTCCTGCACCTCCCGGTTCCATAAACGTCGCCACGGCCTCCGCCACCGCCTTCGCGGGGACGACCTCCTTCTCCTCATCCTTGGTGCTCCGCATTCCAGCGCCGCTCGGCCATAGCCGCTCCCCGATCTCGAGCACCTCCGTCACAAGCCTCTCCGTGATGAACTACTCGAACACCATCGGCCATGTTAAGACCGGCACGCCGGTGGCGACCGCCTCTAGCACCAAGTTCCACCTGCATTGTGTCACGAACGCACCCACCACCGGGTGGGCCAGTATCGCCTTTTGTGGGGCCCATCCTCTGACAACCATCCGCTTTCCCCTACCCTCTCCTTCCAGACCTCAGGTGGGGCCCACCTGTCAGTCCTTACCACCCACAGGAATGGCTTCCCGGCAGCCTCTAGCCCCAAGGCCAGCTCGTCGAGCTGAGTGTCTGAGACGTGGGTTAGTCTGCCGAAGCAGACGTAGACCACCAACCTGTTAGGCTTTGAGCTCAGCCAGTCCAAGCATGGTGACTCACCGGACGCCGGCAATGGCAGCAGCGAGACGGGCCCGACGAAGTAGGCACGCTTGGCATGTTCGTCTCGCACGTATAGCTCACAGTACTCGGCCTCGAGGTCCAAGAACGTGTTGATGACGACGCCGAAGTAGAATGACTGCCCCGAATGGAGGTTCTTGGGTTTGGAGTAGTCGACGAGAACCTCCGGAGAGCTCCTCAAGAACTCCAGCAGCTTGGTCGTTGGGATCCTCAACTCGCGGCCGGGGAGCCGAGGAATGGTCACCTCCTTGGCGTCTTTCTTGACGACGCCGATGAGGTGGGCCATGGCGATGGTGGAGAAGGCGCCGATGGCGTAGAACTTGTTAGGATAATAGTCATGTATTCATCCAACCCCAAAAGGGAGCCATATACAGTAAAAGGCAAATATGTAATAAAACCCCTACACAACCAGAGAATTACAAGTGTGTATATATATACATCTAACACCCCCCTCAAACTCATGGTGGATCTACAATATTGAGTTTGGATAGAAAGTGATTATGCTATGCCCTCGTCTGTGACTTCGTGAGTAAGTCAGCAAGCTGAAGCTCTGAAGGCACATAGTGAAGGGTCACAACGTGATCCTGCACCTGCGACCTCATATAAGAAACATCAACACCAATGTGCTTGGTGAGTTCATGCTTCACCGGATCTCGAGCCATACTGATCGCACCCGTACTATCCGAAGAGAGAGGAGTTGGTGTGGTAGTAGGTACACCAAAATCCTCAAGTAGCCATCTCAGCCAGGTGACCTCAGCTGTCACGGTCGCCATGGCCCACAACTCAGCCTCAGCACTCGAACGGAAAACTGTTGTCTGCTTCTTGGACTTCCATGCAATCAAGGAGGATCCAAGGAAAACACAGTAGGCAGAAAGAGAGCGACGATCAGAGTGATCACTAGCCCAGGTCGCATCGGAATACACCTGAAGCCGGAGGGAGCTAGAGCGAGGGAAGAAAAGACGGCGAGAAGTGGTCCCACGAAGATATCGTAGAACACGAAGAAGGTGAGTATAAGGTGAGACAAATTGACTCAAGATGTGGACAGAGTGAGAGATGTCAGGACGAGTAATCCTAAGGTACACGAGGGTACCAACAAGGTGACGATAGCGAGTAGGATCAGCAAGAGGTCACCATCAGTGGGCCACAGGTGAACACCGAGCTCCATAGGTGTGTCAACAGTGCGGTGATCAGTGAGAGCAACACGAGAGAGGAGGTCTTGAATATACTTCTCCTGGGAGAGGTAAATACCCTCAAGTGTGGAAGAAATCTCAATCCCAAGGAAGTAACGAAGAGGACCCAAGTCAGACATCAAGAATGTGTCACTCAGACGTTTCTTGCCAAAGACAATGAACGAAGAGTCATCACCTGTGATGATCATGTCATCGACATAGAGAACAAGAAGCATACGACCATGAGGAGAGGCGTGAATAAAAAGAGCCGGATCGTGATCACTGGGCTTGAAGCCAGCATCACGGACAACAGAGGAGAAGCGCTCAAACCAGGCTCGAGGAGCCTGCTTGAGGCCGTAAAGAGAACAATGCAGCCGACAAACCATACCAGCAGGAACAGAATATCCAGGGGGTGGCTGCATGTAAACCTCCTCACACAGCTCGCTATTAAGAAAAGCATTCTGAACATCGAACTGGGAGATGGACCACTGACGAACCGAAGCAACAGCGAGAAGGGTTCGAACAGTGGTCATGTGAGCAACCGAAGCAAAGGTCTAATCATAGTCACGACCGTGCTCCTGCTGAAAACCACGTGCTACAAGACGAGCCTTATAGCGCTCAAGAGAGCCATCGGAGAGAGTCTTGACCTTGTAGACCCACTTGCAAGTGATCGGAGTGATGTGAGGCGGGAGGGGAACTAGATCCCAGGTGCCGGTGCGCTCCAAAGCAGCAATCTCCACAGCCATAGCATGCTGCCACTCCTGGTGGGCAACAGCCTCCCGATAGGAAGTGGGCTCAACAAGAGCAGCGGCGGTGAAACGATAACGAGGAGGAGGCTGAATAGTGCTACGATCACGTAAATCATACCGAGGAGTAGGCTCAGACGGAGTGGTGGGAGATGAGGAGACAGGTCGCGAACGACGAGTATAGTACTGAGTAATTTGACGAGGAGAGATTACCGGAGGAAAGGGAACAACCAGAGGGGGAGAGGGTGGCGAGAAAGGTGTTGGCGCTGGAGACAGTGGTGGGGAGGGAGCTAGCGTTGGAGGTGAAGGTGGTGAATGTGATCATGGCGTTGGAGGCGAAGGTGGTGACAGTGGAAGATGGGAGGGTGAGTCAAGTAGAGAGAGAAAAGAAAGGGATTCAGGTGTAGTAGAAGGGATAGTAGCGGGCAAACGAGGATAGTAGGAACGAGACTCATCAAAGGTGACATCCTGAGAAATTCTCATCCGATGGGCAACAGGATCATAGCAGCGATAGCCCTTATGCTCCGTACTGTATCCAAGAAAGACGGACTCAACTGACTAGGCTGTCAGCTTGGTGCGCTCACGAGGAGGAAGAAGAACGTAGCACACACACCCAAAACACCGAAGATGATGGTACGTAGGAGCAGAGCCAAAAAGATACTCATAAGGAGTGCATCCCTGAAGAACGGTGGATGGCTGTCGGTTGATGAGAAAGACAGCCGTAGTAACCGCCTCAGCCCAAAAGTGAGGGGCAACGTCAGCGGAGAGCAGAAGAGCACAAGCAGTCTCAAGAATGTGACGATGCTTGCGCTCAGCTACACCGTTCTGAGCATGAGCACCAGGACAAGAAAACTGAGCAAGAATACCCTGGTCCGCGAGATAGTGACGATGTGCATCGGAAATATACTCACCAGCAGAGTCCGCACGAAAAGCTCGAATGGGAGTGTCAAACTGAGTGCGAACCATAGTGGCAAACTACTGATAAATAGAAAGAAATTAGCCACGAGAAAATATAAGATAGATCCAAGTAAATCTCGAATAGTCATCAACAAAAATCACATAGTAAGAGTGGCCTCCTTTCGAAACGAAGGGAGCACGACCTCAAACATCCAAGTGAACAAGGTCAAAGGGACGTTGAGACACTGACTCGCTAGAAGGATAGGGGAGTTGCAGCTGTTTACCAAGCTTGCAACCCGTGCAATGAAGAGTAGACTCACCAGAGACTGGACCTAAGACACCACTACCAACTAATCTGGACAGTCTAGAGCCGAAAAGATGACCCAGACGACGATGCCACTGCTCAAAAGTGGTAGTAGAGGAAGCAGCAAGGACGATAGCAGAAGAGCTAGGTGGCTGGCTGTCAGAAATAGGCAACGGAAGACGCAGCCAATCAAGCTCCCATTGGCGCTGAGAAATCCCGACGCCTAGGCCTAATCCCCACCAGAAAACCTGTACGAAGGTCCTAAACACTACAAGAGTCAGCCTCAAAAATGATACGACAACCATGATCAGTGATCTGACCAGCGGATAATAACTGCATGGTGAGTTTAGGAATATGCGAAACAGTAGGAACATAAAAAAGAGGAGTCGAAAGAGTGCCCCGTCCAGCAACAGAGAGAAGTGCCGTCAGCAGTGTGAACAAGAAGAGGTGGACTAGGAATGGGCATAGAGGATAGGTGATTCGAATCAGGAGTCATATGAAAGGAAGCACCAGAATCAAGAAACCATGTAGATGATATACCTGGTGGTGGTGGTGGAGTAGAACCAGAAGCAGAAGCAGTAGTCCCATGTGCTGACATAGCAAGGCGGTGAAACAGCGTGAGAGCCTCTTGCTCAGCGGCAGACAGCGAGCAAGAATCCTGCTGAACGGATGGCCCCCTCGAGCCCTGACAAGTGCGACCACCACGACGAGCTCGGTCGCGCTGCTTCTTGCGACAAACCGAGGCCTCATGGCCAGGTCTATTGCAATAGCCGCACAGTCGACCCGAAGATAGAGCCGAAGGGGTCGCCGCCACTACTGGAGTCGAAGATGACGGTGACAAAGGCACGGGGGACGGTGTGGGAGCCGGCGAAACTAGAACCCGAGCAGCTAGAACTAAAGCAGACTGCTGGTTCTGGCTCACATCCCCCGTACGAAGGCGTGTCTCCTCAGCACGCAGCTCAGGCATCGCCTCATCAAGCGATGGACGCGGACGACGTGTCAAGAGCTAGGAACTGACTGGCTCAAACTCAGGACGAAGCCGAGAGAGGAACTCGTGAAGACAAAGAGTCTCTCGCTGACTGCGGTGGCGGTCACAGCACCTGCAAGTGCCTGCAGCACAAAACTCAGCACCCAAGCTGTCCAAGCGATGCCAGATCCCACACATCTGGCGATGGAAGTCCCCCACAACGTGATCAAGCTGACGAAGCGACTGAGCCTCCTCCACGACTGCAAGGTACATCGCCTCGTTACGAATCTCGTAACTCTGACGAAGGTGAGCCGACATCTGCTGCGAAGTGGGAAGGCCCCGGAGGGTGAGCGAGAGATCTGTCTCTATACTCGCAAGAAGGATAGCCTTGGCACAAGTCTCCTTCCGAAGCCAAGTCGCGTAGTCAGTAGAATCCGACTGATAGGTGTCCATTGAAGCTTCAAAAGCCTTGGGAAGAGCGGCCTTAGTAGCCTCATCCGCATCAGACGGGTAAGTGAGTGGTGCCGGAAGACAAGGGAGACGGGGACAGACCCGCTCACCCATGAGATAGCCCCACAGCTATTGACCGCCTATGTGAAAGGCAAACTCACCCCAATTGATACCCGTGAAAAGAACAGGACATCAGGACACAGGGATAGCACCCGGTCTCCCTAGGGCCGCCATGAGGAAAGCGACGTACATGAAGGTTTTTTTTTGTTTTTTGTTTTTTTTGTCTTTTTCCTTTTTTTTAATGTATATAAAAGAAAGGTAAAGCAGATAACAGAGAAAACCAGCGGAGCGACGGCTCTCGGCGGACGGAGGGGGCAGGGGCGCGCGGCGGTGGCGGCCGGAGGGCGAGCGGAGGTGGCGGCGGTGGCGGGTCTTAGCGGCCGGTGAGGCTGCTGCGCCTGGGCCCGGCTCCCGGCGGGTCTCGGCGGAGGAAAGGGCCGAGCGGAGGCGGCGACGCGTGGAGGCGCGCGGCGGTGGCTCGCGGCGGGGGCTCGCGGGAGGTTCATCGGTGGCAAGCCGATGATGTGCCGGTGGCGGTGGCCATCGAAGGAGGTAACTCTAGCTCTGATACCATGTTAGGATAATAGTCATGTATTTATCCAACTCCAAAAAAAAACCATATACAAGGAAAAGACAAATATACAATAAAGTCCCTACACAACCAAAAAAACAACCAAAAAATTATAAGTGTGTATATATATATATCTAACAGAACTGAACGCACGGCATGCCGAGCTCCTCGGCGAGCCCGGCGTTCCAGAAGAAGTGCGCGTCGGTGACGATGGCGTCAGGGCGGAGCTCCCTGACGAGGGATTCCTGCGCCGGCCGCATCAGCGTCTCGTCGTCGGCCACCGCACCGATGCGCCACGCGTCCGCCGCCGCCGCCTTGGAGAGATTCTCGACGCCCGGTGGGAGGCCGTCCACCGCCGGGAACGGGTAGGTGGCTATCGCCACCGACTCCTCGCCGGCTGGGCCGTGCCGCTCGAGCAGTGATCGAATGATAGGCACGTTGGCCGGCGTGACGGCGAGGGTGGCCTCGACGGCGTCCGGCCTGGCCGCGGTGAGGCGGACGGCAAAGTCGGTGAAGGGACCCATGTGGCTGGTCGCGAAGAAAGGGATGAGCACGACGCGGAGCTTCTTGCTGCTGCCATCCGAAGCCATTTCTTTCTCTTGATTGGCAACAATGGCGATGTCTGCAATCAGATGATGAATTATTGTGCAAGAGCTCCTTCTCGATCTCGATTAGATCACTCACACACCATATAAAATATGTGCATGATTGCTTTGATTATTATATTATGATCAATTAAAGGGTAGTGATGCTGCATGCGTAGCACCTTTTGTTGCCGCTCGTCATCGTAGTGTGTCGCGTCAAAGAGCAAATACAGCGGCTGAACTTTTAGTTTGCTTTTGCTCTGTCCTTGTCTGAAAAATAATTTCTCTAAGTCTAGTGGAAATGGGCCAGATCCTGATTAATTAAGGATGGGTACTGATGAAGTCATGATTGATCTAAAAAAATCGATGTGATAGTAACTGAAACTACTTCAATAATTAGAGGGTAGATTAGAAAACTATGCACGCAGATCAGTTGCAATCATGATGACATTGCAGTATCAGTCCATTTATATAAAATGACGGTATCCGTCGTCCTTGCACATAGATCTAATTAAGTACAGAGTGGATAGGCTATCATGCATAACTGACAGATGATATTTTCAGGGAATTTGATGACACTTGACTACCTGAGGTCCTGTGCAATATTTGTGGATGATAACATAAACACTAACTTGACATGATCACATGAACTAGTAGTAGATGAAATTTTCACAAGGGAAATGTGAGCAACCTCTGAAGGAAATGACAGATATCAAGTGCTAACTGAAAGCGTCAAATTTCAACCAAGCCAACATTTACATGTACAGTCTTTATTCGTTGAGCTCAACTGAAGAACTGTTCTGCGCTTCTCGCAAGTCGCAACAGCAACAATTGAAGAAGTCCAGCATCAGGGCATCATCATATGATTTCGCACGCATGAAACAGAGAGAAATGAACTGAAGCCTGGAACAGAATGTTTCGACATCATACAGAGAAATGACTGGCTTTATCTCGCCTGCAAGCTGCAGCCAGTGACTGTATACTGTACAGATTACTGAGGTTGCTCTGCAGCCTCGCCGGCGGCAGCCCTTGCTTCAACCAGAGCGTCGATGAGCCTGCGCAGATCGCTGTACGACGACCCGCCCTCCGCCACGGCGGCGTGCGCCTTCGCGGCGAGCTCCTGCGCCCTGAGCCTCGCCGCGTTCCCTGTCCCTCCAGGTTCCAAGAACTTCACCACGGCCCGCGCCACCGCCGTCGCCGGCACCACCGTTTTCTCCTCATACCGCAGGCTCCTCGGCCCGTCCCACACCCTCTCTCCAATCCGAAGCACGTCCGTGACCAACCTTTCCTCGATGAACTGGTCGAACACCAGCGGCCATGTCAGCAACGGGACGCCGGCCGCCGTGGCCTCCAGCAGCGAGCTCGACCCGCAGTGCGTCAGGAACGCCGCCGTTGCCGGGTGGGCGAGTATTGCCGTCTGTGGAACCCACCCTCTGACCAGCATTCCCCTATTCCCGACACGGTCCTCCCATCCCGCCGGCGGCAACCACCCGTCGGCCCTGACCGCCCACAAGAACGGCTTGCCGGAGGCTTCCAGCCCGAGAGCCAACTCATCGAGCTGCTCTTGTGAAACGGTAGCAAACGAGCCGAAGCATACGTACACCACTGACCGGCTCGGCTTCGAGTCCAACCAGCTGATGCACGACGGCTCGCGGACGTTGGCTTCGGCCGGTGGCTGCGGCAGGAAGAGGGGCCCGACACAGTAAGCACGGTTCGCGTAGCCGGCGAGAATGAACTTCTCGTAGTATGGCTGCTCTATGCCCAAGAATGTGTTTACGATGACGCCATGGAACCTCTTTCGCGACTGATCCAACTTGCGCAGGTCAAATCCGTCAGGATTCCGTTGGCAGGTCAAGAAATCCGGCAACTCGGACATTGGGATCCGTAGCTTCGGCCCCGGAAACCCAGCGGCGGTGACCTCCTCCGAATCGGAGTCATTCGCGACCGTGGCGGCGAGGAGGCGCATGGCGAGCATGGAGAAGAACCCGATGACGCTGAATCGAAAGCACGGGATGCCGAGGTCCTCGGCGACATGGGCGTTCCAGATGAAGTGGACGTCCGTGATGAGGACGTCGGGGGATCGGTCCTTGATGAGAGCCTCCTGCGCCGGCCGTGTCAGCGCCTCGTTGACGGCAGCGTTGTCAATGCGCCACCCTTCGGCACCGGCAGTGGAGAGGTTCTCGACGCCCGGCGGGAGGCCAGCCACGTCTGGGAACGGATACGTTGCAATGCTGACCATACTGCTCGCCGTGGAGCCGTGCCGCTTGAGGGCTAACTGGACGACCGAGACATTGGCCGGAGTAACGGCGACGGTGGGCTCGACGACGTCCGGTTTGGCTGTGGCGAGGCGGACGGCGAGGTCGGTGTAGGGGCTGATGTGGCTTGTGGCGAAGAAGGGCATGAGCAGGACTTGCAACTTCTTGCTGTGCTCAGCAGAAGCCATTCTTTTCTGCAAGCTTTTTGTTCTTCTCTCGTTTGGAAATTGGGACGTTGCTGTGTTGATCGAGTTGATGACTCTGCACAAGATTTTAAGGAGGACATGGCTGCCTACTACTCCTATCTACCCTGCGCCACATTGGAATCTTCCTTTTCTTTTCTCAATAATAAATAGTACTTCGTACACAGATAAGCCTCAATCCATCCTTTTTTTAGTGGCTGTAGGAAGCGATTGCCGGTGTCCTTCCGTGGTCAGGAGCGAAGACAACGAAGAAGGTGTGCCGCACTAGGAGTCAAAGGCCAGTAGTACATGAGATGGGTGAGTTAATTTGGACCGTTGGATTTTGACCTGGTAGACGAGAAATTTGACTGAGAAGATCCACTCCGGTTAGACAATGTTTGCTCTACTGTTGTTTGCATCGATTCAAATTTGTTCACTAGTTATCAAGCCGTGCAAGGCACAAGCCGTTAAATATGAAAATTTCAGATTTATTATTGATCAAACGTTTTATTTTTTTGATTTCTGTCAAATAACACCGTTGGATGGAACTTTAAGATTCAGGATGGGGAAAACGAGTTTCAAGTTGTAGTGTTAACTTGTTGTAGTTGCTATTATCAATCACATGCAACTTTAGTTATAAATTTGTTTAACTCAGTCATAAATATGTGTAATTGTATCTAACTCATTGATTACACGCAACTTTAATTATAAATTTGTGTAACGCAGTCATAAATATATGCAACTGTAATTGATGGATTTATTTTTTTAAACGTTTGATTAATAGATGGTCCCTTAAAATTCTAAGTAGGCATATTGGTTATTTTTCAAATTGTAATGGCTTTGTTTAAAACAAAAGTCCATGTCAATTATAACTCGATAATTAGTAATTTTAAATTTTGAAAATAAATTAATGAAATACTAAAATGAAAATCCAAGACGGGTACAACTTTATATTTGCTAATTCTAATTTTAGGAATTATTAAATTTTAGATATCTAAAATTAAAGAGTACATGGAAATAAAAACTAAAAAGTCTACGGTATTTTCAATAGCACATTTTGTTTAACACGAATTCATAATATGAACACGGTTATATTGTGATAATTTGATCTCTAATTAACCAATGGAAAAATCTTTCCGATAAACCATTTCTCGAACTATGTATCCGCGTAACCAAAGTCTCGATAGTTAGCTCTAGGTCTTTCGGTAAAAAAACAACGTCGATGAAGGCGTGTCGGTGACAAGGATTGCAATTTTTCTCGCAGTTTCGTTTTTTTCACTCAAACACAAAGGGTAAACTTTGCTTCTTATCTTCTATTTGAGGATTGGCGAATTAAATGATATTTTTATTCTAATTTCTATCGCTTCTTCTCTCTCTTAATGAAACTTTTTTTTTTTGCCATAATGTGTGTTCCTACTATCTACAAAGTATATGGTTTTAATTCTAGATGAAAAAATAAATAGAAAAGGAAATCTAAGAAGATGTCTTTCTAATTAACGTGAGAGCTTGGGAGCTTACTTACAGTGTCCAATTAGTAAATACATAATGCTAACTTTATGATAGCAATAATCAATACCTCATCACGCCGATGTACTCCGTCCCATGTTCCGTCCATCCTGCCAAAACCTTTTGTCTTGAAAATATTCTCTAAGTTTCTCAAATGGAAATAGGCCGAACCCTACTTAACTACTCCAAAAATATGAAAGACTTGTACTGATGAAGTCATGATTGATCTAAAAAATCGATGCGATAGTAACTGAAAATACTTCAATAAGTAGATGGTTGATTAGAAACTAAGCACGCTGATCAGCTGTGATCTAGATTTTCCTACATGCTGACGATTAAAAAAATCACTACAACCACAGGGTGGGCTTTGCATTTTTGCAGTATCAGTCATCTATAAAAAAAAATGGCAGTATCCGGTGTCCTTACACAAAGATCTAATAATTATTAGTCAGTCCTAAAACATACTAACCTTTCTACATAGTAAATGGTAGATAGGCTAGCGTGCGTAACTGACATAAATGATATTTCCAAGAAATTTGCTGAGAATTAAGCATCTTTTAGAAATTTGTGGATGGTAACATGAACATTAACTTCACATGATCACATGAACAAGATGAAATTTTCACAAGGGGAATGTTAGCACCCTCTGAAGGCAATGAACCCATGACACTATGACAGATATCAGGTGCTGGAAGCTTCAAATTACAACCAAGCCAACATTACATCTACAGTCTTGTTTCGTTCAACTGAACTGAAGAATTGTTCTGCGCTTTGCACTCTGTATAAAACGCTTCTCGAACGTCGCAACAGCAACGATTGAAAAAGTCCAGCATCAGTGCATCATCATGTGATTTCGCACGCATGAAACAGAGAGAAATGAACTGAAGCCTGGAACAGAATGTCTCGACATCAAACAGAGAAATGACTGGCTTTATCTCGCCTGCAAGCTGCAGCCACTGTCTGTATACTGTACAGATTACTGAGGTTGCTCTGCAGCCTCGCCGGCGGCAGCCTTTGCTTCAACCAGAGCGTCGATGAGCCTGCGCAGATCGCTGTACGACGACCCGCCCTCCGCCACGGCGGCGTGCGCCTTCGCGGCGAGCTCCTGCGCCCTGAGCCTCGCCGCGTTCCCTGTCCCTCCAGGTTCCAAGAACCTCGCCACGGCCCGCGCCACCGCCGTCGCCGGCACCACCGTCTTCTCTTCATACTGCACGCTCCGCGGCCCGTCCCACACCCTCTCTCCAATCCGCAGGACGTCCGTGACTAATCTTTCCTCGATGAACTGGTCGAACACCAACGGCCATGTCAGCAACGGGACGCCGGCCGCCACGGCCTCCAGCAGCGAGCTCGATCCACAGTGCGTCATGAACGCCGCCGTCGCCGGGTGGGCAAGAATCGACGTCTGGGGGACCCACCCTCGGATCATCATTCCCCTGTCTCCAACACGCTCCTCCCACCCAGCCGGCGGCGACCACCCGTCGGCCCTGACCGCCCACAAGAACGGCTTGCCGGAGGCTTCCAGCGCCATAGCCAACTCATCAAGCTGCTCCGGTGAAATGGGAGCAAATGAGCCGAAGCATACAAACAGCACTGACCGGCTCGGCTTCGAGTCCAACCAGCTGATGCAGGAGGGCTCGCCGACGTTGGCTTCGGCCGGTGGCTGCGGCAGGCAGAGGGGCCCGACCAAGTAGGCTCGCTTTGCGAAGCCATCGCCGATGAACTTCTCGTAGTACGGCTGCTCCAGGTCCAAGAACGTGTTCACGGCGACGCCGTGGCACCTCTTTTGCCCTTGTACCACCTTGTGTATATCGATTAGGTCGAGATTCCGTTGGCAGGTCAAGAATTTCGGCAATTCGGACCTCGGGATCCGTAGCTTCGGCCCCGGGAACCCAGCGACGGTGACCTCCTCCGAATCGGAATCGTTCGCGGCAGCAGCGGCGAGGAGGCGCATGGCGAGCTCAGAGAACAAACCGACGACGAGGAATGAAACGCAGGGCATGCCGAGGTCCTCGGCTACGCCAGCGTTCCAGGAGAAGTGGACGTCCGTGATGAGGGCGTCAGGGGATTGGTCCTTGATGAGGGCCTCCTGCGCCGGCCGTGTCAGCGCCTCGTTGACGGCAGCGTTGTCAATGCGCCACCCTTCGGCACCGGCAGTGGAGAGGTTCTCGACGCCCGGCGGGAGGCCGGCCACTTCCGGGAATGGATACGTGGAAACGCCGACCATGCTGCTCGCCGCGGAGCCGTGCCGGTTGAGGGCTGAACGGACGACCGAGACATTGGCCGGGGTTACGGCGACGGTGGGATCGACGGCATCCGGTCTGGCCGCGACGAGGCGGACGGCGAGGTCGGTGAAAGGGCCTATGTGGCTGGTGGCGAAGAAGGGGACGAGGAGGACTCTCAGCTTCTTGCTGCGCTCAGCAGCTGAAGCCATTCTTTTCGGCAAGCTTTCTGTTCTTCTGTGGTTTGGATCGTTGCTGTGTTGATTGAACTGATGACTCTGCACCACATGTAGTTAATGAGTTGGATATGGGTGAAGTGCCAACTACTCCCTGTCTCCTCTCCTATCTACACGGGCCACAGTGAACCAGAATCCAACTATCGCTCGGTCCAAAATAACTTCTCCTCTCTCAAAAAAAATTTGTGACTACCAATTTGGATATGACCTATGTCAAGATTCACAGATTTGCTATTAATTAAATATTTAATTTTTTAGATTTCGTCAAACAACAATGCTAGTAGTTGGATAGAACGTTAAGATTCAGATGAGGAAAGCGAGTTATACTTTTAACTGGTTATAGTTACGATTATCAATTTGTGCAACTTTAATTATAAATTTATGTAACTTAATTACAAATATATGTAATTGCATCTAACGGTTCGTATCTTGATCTTTAGATACAGAAAAAATCATTTGATAAATTTATTTTTTAAAAATATTTAATCAGTAAACGGTCCCATGATTGGTAGCTAGAAATTAAATAGGGCCTTCTCTCCTTGTCTGGTGAGCAGTAAAATTTAAATGATACTTTATGTGATAAAAATTAGAAAGATATTATGATGCCGAATATATGGCTTTGGTTAAAAATAAAATTTGGCATTCCTCTCAAAAAGACAAATGTTATTGATTGAAAATAGATCTATAAGGTTAAACGAAAACAATATGGTAGTCTAGAGAGATATAAAGCTTGGCTAGTTGCTAATGATTTTAAGTAAAGATATGAAATTGACTATTGTGACACTTTTAGGTGCTATTCGTTTCTGCTTGTGGCTTTTGACTACTTGCTCGATTTTCGTTAGTATGTTTGCCAAAACGCAAAACAGTATGTTTTTTGCAAAAACTTTCGATATAAAAGTATCTTAAAAAATCAAATAGATTTAATTTTTTAAGTTTTTAATAGTTAATACTTAGTTAATCATATGCTAATAATTTTTTTATTTTATGTACAGTTTATAAGTCACACACAAAAACACATTCGAGCACCTCTTTAGTCCTGTAGTCAAATTAGCAAATACAGTGGCTGAACTTTTAGTTTGCTTTTGCTCTGTCCTTGTCTGAAAAATAATTTTTCTGAGTCTAGTGGAAATGGGCCAGACCCTGATTAATTACCGAAAAAACATTGACGTTGGGTACTGATGAAGTCATGATTGATCTAAAAAAATTCGATGTGATAGTAACTGAAACTACTTCAATAATTAGAGGGTAGATTAGAAAACTAAGAACGCAGATCAGATGCGATCTGGACTTATGGATGGACCGCCTACCTGCTGACAGTAAAAAAAATACATCCTCTACATGATGACATTGCAGTATCAGTCCATCTATATAAAATGACGGTATCCGTCGTCCTTGCACGTAGATCTAATTAAGTACAGGGTGGATAGGCTATCATGCATAACTGACAGAAATGATATTACCTGAGGTCCTGTGCAATATTTGTGGATGATAACATCAACACTAACTTGACATGATCACATGAACTAGTAGTGGATGAAATTTTCACAAGGGAAATGTGAGCAACCTCTGAAGGCAATGACAGATATCAAGTGCTAACTGAAAGCGTCAAATTTCAACCAAGCCAACATTTACAGGTACAGTCTTTATTCGTTGAGCTTAACTGAAGAACTGTTCTGCGCTTCTCGCAAGTCGCAACAGCAACAATTGAAGAAGTCCAGCATCAGGGCATCATCATATGATTTCGCACGCATGAAACAGAGAGAAATGAACTGAAGCCTGGAACAGAATGTTTCGACATCATACAGAGAAATGACTGGCTTTATCTCGCCTGCAAGCTGCAGCCAGTGACTGTATACTGTACAGATTACTGAGGTTGCTCTGCAGCCTCGCCGGCGGCAGCCCTTGCTTCAACCAGAGCGTCGATGAGCCTGCGCAGATCGCTGTACGACGACCCGCCCTCCGCCACGGCGGCGTGCGCCTTCGCGGCGAGCTCCTGCGCCCTGAGCCTCGCCGCGTTCCCTGTCCCTCCAGGTTCCAAGAACTTCACCACGGCCCGCGCCACCGCCGTCGCCGGCACCACCGTTTTCTCCTCATACCGCAGGCTCCTCGGCCCGTCCCACACCCTCTCTCCAATCCGAAGCACGTCCGTGACCAACCTTTCCTCGATGAACTGGTCGAACACCAGCGGCCATGTCAGCAACGGGACGCCGGCCGCCGTGGCCTCCAGCAGCGAGCTCGACCCGCAGTGCGTCAGGAACGCCGCTGTTGCCGGGTGGGCGAGTATTGCCGTCTGTGGAACCCACCCTCTGACCAGCATTCCCCTATTCCCGACACGGTCCTCCCATCCCGCCGGCGGCAACCACCCGTCGGCCCTGTCCGCCCACAAGAACGGCTTGCCGGAGGCTTCCAGCCCGAGAGCCAACTCATCGAGCTGCTCTTGTGAAACGGTAGCAAACGAGCCGAAGCATACGTACACCACTGACCGGCTCGGCTTCGAGTCCAACCAGCTGATGCACGACGGCTCGCCGACGTTGGCTTCGGCCGGTGGCTGCGGCAGGAAGAGGGGCCCGACACAGTAAGCACGGTTCGCGTAGCCGGCGAGAATGAACTTCTCGTAGTATGGCTGCTCTATGCCCAAGAATGTGTTTACGATGACGCCATGGAACCTCTTTCGCGACTGATCCAACTTGCGCAGGTCAAATCCGTCAGGATTCCGTTGGCAGGTCAAGAAATCCGGCAACTCGGACATTGGGATCCGTAGCTTCGGCCCCGGGAACCCAGCGACGGTGACCTCCTCCGAATCGGAGTCATTCGCGACCGTGGCGGCGAGGAGGCGCATGGCGAGCATGGAGAAGAACCCGATGACGCTGAATCGAAAGCACGGCATACCGAGGTCCTCGGCGACGCCAGTGTTCCAGGAGAAGTGGATGTCCGTGATGAGGACGTCGGGGGATTGGTCCTTGATGAGCGCCTCCTGCGCCGGCCGTGTCAGCGCCTCGTTGACGGCGGCGTTGTCAATGCGCCACCCTTCGGCACCGGCTGTGGAGAGGTTCTCGACGCCCGATGGGAGGCCGGCCACTTCCGGGAATGGATACGTGGCAACGCCGACCATGCTGCTCCCCGCGGAGCCGTGCCTGTTGAGGGCTGAACGGACGATCGAGACATTGGCCGGGGTTACGGCGACGGTGGGATCGACGGCGTCCGGTCTGGCCGCGGCGAGGCGGACGGCGAGGTCGGTGAAAGGGCCTATGTGGCTGGTGGCGAAGAAGGGGATGAGGAGGACTCTCAGCTTCTTGCTGCGCTCAGCAGCTGAAGCCATTCTTTTCGGCACGCTTTCTGTTCTTGTGTGGTTTGGATCGTTGCTGTGTTGATTGAATTGATGACTCTGCACCACATGTAGTTAATGAGTGGATATGGGTAAAAGTGCCAACTACTCCCTGTCTCCTCTCCTATATACATGCGCCACAGTAGAACTACTATCTCCTTTCCAAAATATTTCCAAAATAGAAGGGAGTTCTAGGTACAAATTTAGACACGTCTTGTCTTATAACTACAGGTCTTTATATTTTAAAATGGAAGCAGTAGAATCCAATTACTTTCTCAGTCAAAAAAAACTTTATCTTTTCTTCTAATCTCAAAAAAAAATTCTGGTTACGAATGTGAATATGGGCCATGTCTAGATTTTGGACTGAGGGAGTAGCTCATTTTATTTGTCTTATGAAGACTTTTCTTTAAATTAATTACTGTATTAGAGTTTGTGAAAGTTAAGGATAAATATATTAGGATTTATTAAGATAAGAAATAAGTATAATAAAGTTTACTAAAGTAAAAAATATTTTAGTTTTTTAGCTTTATATTGATATAAGTGAGATAGGATAAAAATGATGATAGAATTTTTCTCTTTTGTGGATGAATAATACATTCACTTTAGAATACTCTCTCCTTCCAAAATATATACCTACTTTTAGATTTAAATTTTATTTTAAATATAGTAATCTATAACATGTAAGTAAAAAGTGACTTTTACCCTATTATTCACATGTTGTCTTTAGTGGATTTATGACCTCGAAACCCATACTTTACATATACTATCATTAATCTCATTATCTACTCTGCATTATTTAGTAATATTTTAACGTTTCACCTTAATACCTATCGTGGCGTCGTGGCGTGGTAGGAGGTGAGCTTGCAGATCAAAGGCTTACTTTCTTCTCCTAAATAATTTAGTAGTTTATTAATTTAATTCTAAAATTCGGAAGTTAATACTTGGCGAATAATGACCTTCTTTTAATCCAAGCCATTATGATTCAAAATTATTTATTTTATATACGATTGGAATTTAAATATTTGTCATATTAATAATAATAGTAAGTGAATTTTTTTATTATTACAATAAAGATGCATATACACCACTTCGAGCGTACACACGTGTGCACCTACTAATTGAGCACACTAATTAAGTACAAAGCTCTAATATTAATTAGAAAAATCTTGTCATTAGATGATGGTATTATCGCTATCGTACATCGCTAAAAAATCATGTCAGAGAAGTATGCAATTGAAATACCGGAACGGGGGTTTTTTAGTTTTTACAGCCATCGACTCTTTGGTTTTTATCCTAAAATTTAACAATATCTAAATTTGGAATATTTACCCATCTGGGACTCTTGAATTGCTAGTATTTTATTAATTTACAATTAGCAAGTTGTAATTAATGTGTATTCTCCTTTTAATCTAAGCCAACAGCTGTAATGAAAGAAATAACCAACATATTTAGTGTATGGTTAAGATTGTAATATTTTATAATACAAACTGCATAGCCCATGGACAACCACTCCGGTTTAGATAGTATTTGGTTTGCTGATATTTCCTTTGTTCCTTAAAAAAATACAATTGTAGCATTTAAAAGATAATTTAATAGAGAAGAGAAATGATCTAGATATCGCTCATTAAATGAGAGGTGTTTAGGGATAAGATGAGAAGAAATTTGAATAAAGAGTAATTAAAGAGAAAAAAGTACTCTACAATTACACTCTTTTAGGGAAAAATCCTATAATTGCACTTTTTTTAACAGAGGGAGTATTTCTAAGTTAAGTAGGAGGATAGGCCACAGTCCATGATTAAAATTACAAATTAGTAAGACCTTAATTGATAAGTTGCATATTGTAACTATCAAAATTTTTAATCGTATACAAAAGATATTGATTATTTTTAAATTGTAGTGGCTTAATTAAAAGAACAGTCGTAGTCAATGACAACCTACTAATTATTACTTTTAAATTTCAGAGTTAAAATAATAAGCAATCAAATTGAGAGTGAAAGGTGATAAAACTTCATATTTACTAATTTCGAATTTAGAAATTATAAGTTTTGAAATATCTAAACTGAACAGTTCATAGTAGTAAAAAATAGAGAGTATACGGTGTTTTCAGTAGCATATTTTATTTAAATAAATTCTTAATAAGATCTATAGTCATAATAATTTGATCAAACATACTAATCAATGGCTATATCTTTGTGACTGAAATAAGAGTTTTCTTGAAATATCTAATTAGTATAGGTATAGATAGACATAGACGGACAAACCGATAGATATTTTTTGGGAAATTTGATGAGAAATGGGCCCTTTAGAACTTTGACAAACCGATAAACGTTCTTCGGATTGCACTCTGCATAAACGGTTGTCACAACAACATTGACGACGACGACGACTGAAAAAGTTTGTACGGATGCATCACTCATTTAATTTCGCAATTTATTTTGCATGCCTGCAACAGAAAGAGATGAACTGGAGTCACGGAGAAATGACTGGCTTAACCACGCCTGCAGCTAGTGACAGTATAGGCTACTGTGGTCGCGATGCAGCCTCGCCGGCGGCAGCCCTTGCTTCAACCAGATCGTCAATGAGCTTGTGCAGATCGCTGTACGATGACCCGCCTTCTGCCAGGGCGGCGTGAGCCTTGGCGGCGAACTCCTGCGCTCTGAGCCTCGTCGCGTCCCCTGTCCCTCCAGGCTCCAAGAACCTAGCCAAGGCCCGCGCCACTGCTACCGCTGGCACCGCCGCCGCCTCCCGGTACCGCACGCTCCGTGGGCCGTCCCACACCCTCTCACCAATCTGCAGGATGTTCGTGACCAGCCTTTCCGTGATGAAGTGCTCGAACACCAGCGGCCATGTCAGCAATGGGACGCTAGCCACCGTCGCCTCCAGTATTGAGTTCCACCCGCAGTGCTTAAGGAAGGCTGCCGTTGCCAGGTGGGCAAGTAAGGCGGTTTGCGAGACCCACTGTCTTACCAGCATTCCCCTGTTACCAACACGCTCTTCCCGCCCTGGTGGCGGCGCCCACCCGTCGGCCCTGACCGCCCAAAGGAACGGCTTGCCGGAGGCTTCCAGCCCAAGAGCCAGCTAATCGAGCTGCTCCTCTGAGACGGGAGCAAATGTGCCGAAGCATATGTACACCACTCACCGGCTCAGCTTCGAGTCCAGCCAGCTGATGCACGAGGTTTCGCCGATGTTCGCTTCGGCTGGTGGCTGCGGCAATGAGAGAGGCCCAACGAAGTAAGCGAGCTTTGCGAAGCCGTCGCGCACGAATTTCTCGCAGTATGGCTACTCCACGCCCAAGAACTTGTTCACGGCGACGCCATGGCTCCTCTTCTACTAAGAATAGGTGTTGAATATAATAGGTTATAGTTAGATTTAAAATTATATTAGGTGGTAGAGGATGTAGTTAGACTCGAATTCTATAATCTAATAATTCTTTAAAGGAAAAATTGGATCTATGACATTGAAAGATCGCGACTTTAGAAATTTACCATCGAATTGGCCTGGTACACTTATGTAGCATTGAAAGATTTAAATCTTTAGAAATATACCACTCCATCGAGTTCCGTCGACGTTTATATGATTTTTATGTAGCATGCCGTCCAAGCATCGAAGCAAGCAGGCACGGCGCTCGGGCATGGGCGAGGGGCGTGGGCGCGGGCACGGGGGAGGGGCGCGGGCGAGGGGCGCGGGAGTTGCGTGCTGCTCCTGAGTTAGGTAGATAGAGGAAGAGGAGAAGGGCAAAATAGTCCACGTTACAGAGTTAACACCTCAAATTGACGGAGTGGTATATTTTTAAAGATTTGAATCTTTCGATGCTACATAAGTGTACCAGGCCGATTCGATGGTAAATTTCTAAAGTTGCGATCTTTCGATGTCACAGATCCAATTTTTCCTTCTTTAAATAGAGAGGAGGACACCACAATATAACCATGCTAACGATAATATAGCATATGCACGTAAGGAGAGGATGGTGACAAGGCCATGGACTCGTAGCGGCTAAGTGTGATATGTTGATTGTGGATGAGTGCTCATAATTAGAGCCCTGAGATTATGCTTCGGCTAAACCTCGTTAATAAATATCGTGTATTCCTGTGCCATCATCTGGCATATCTATGGTTGATCAATGACTGACAAGATCGACAAAATTAGTCATCGTTTCGCTATATCAGCTAACTTTTCTAACAAGTGGTATTAGAACCTATGGTTCAGTATTAGATCAAGTTGATATGCGGAAGAGCAAACACGAGATGTAGTCGCGTTCAACAGAGATCGTCAGTCGTGGCGATGAGATCGGATGGCGACAACAAGGATATTGAGGAGGTGACGCCCTCATCTCGCGATCAGATCTGCAAGGATGGAACGTAACCGGAAGACGAGGACAGATATGATCGAAGGCTACCGAAGAGATCGGAGGGGGTAGCGTTATAGACAGCATGCCCAACACATGTGGCCATCATGGATTCGCAGCGGTAGAAAGGCTAACGGTGACAGGACGAAGCTGATGAGCGTGCCGTGGTGCGACAAATATGCAGAGCCAAAGACGATATGATTGTGGATGATAAACACAAGAGCTATGACGTAGGCACGAATAGTAATATACAGAGGCATGCACACGCACACAAAATATACCGAGCAGAGACCGTAAATGCAAGTTTAAGGAGGTGTCACTGGAGATGATGTCGCAAGGGTCAAGATGCTGGGAAGTGTGCAACGGCATGAAACATGCACAAGGTCTGAATGCAAGTTTTTTTGGTAATTAAAAACTTGACATGCATAGGTGGCATGCAAAGGCTCATGTTTCAAAGAGAGAGAACATGCATAGACTTTGCATGCACGCACGTGATGCTACAGGTTAGTAATTGGCCACAAGTGCATACAGAGGAGCATTAATTGCATGCAGCAGCAATTAGCATGGAGGCATGGCGCATGGAGTCGTGGTGAACTTGGAGACTTGTCCAAATCGGAGGCGATCAAGTACTGCTATGTGCGTACAATGGGAGATCACACACAAGGTTTGGTAAAAGTGCATGTGTTGATGGCGGAGTTGGCAAGGACAAGGCGCAGGAATCTGGGTCGGCTTTCCAGGCGTCGTCGAGTGTCCTATTCGAACACGGCTGCATCGATTGGACTGACTCGATCCTTTTCTCAACTGTGCTTTAAAAGGAGCAGTAGAGAGAACGGAAGGGCAACTCGATCTCAGGATACATAAAGAAGCAGGCTTGGCTTGAGGCGAAGGTGTGAAAGAGGTGTGTACACAGCGAATAGATAGTTTGCTGGTTGATATCTGAGATCGAACCATAAGACGAGACTATGAAGACGAAGATAGACGACACTGAACAGATCGGCACAGACGATGCTGAAAAATTCGGTAAGAAGGGTGAGTATTCTAGTGGCAATAGGCCAGTCAGGTCACAGGTTGACAATATGACTCGATAGGTATGAAGTTTGATTTGGTGAAGTTTGATGGCTCCTAAAATTTTAGCTTATGGTAGATCAAGGTCAAAGATTTATTAATTCAACAAGGAGTTTTAAAGGCTTTGAAGAGGATCCAATCAGACAAGATGGAGGATGATGATTGGGAGGAGATACAGTATCACGGTTGTATCTCCCAGATCAGGTCATGTACCATGTGATGGAGGAGACCTCATCAAAGATAATTTGGGAGAAGTTGAAAGCTCAGTTTATGTCCAAGACTCTGACCAATAAGTTGTATCTAAAGCAGAAGTATGGCTGAAGATGCAGGAAGGGGCAGATCTGACAGAGCACATGAACGTCTATAGATCATACGAAGATGGAGGTGAAAGTTGACGATGAGAACAAACCCATAGTTCTTTTGTATTCGTTACCTGAATTATATGAGCATGTAGTGACCAATTTGAGGTGCGGCAAGGAGACCATCCAAACTAAAGATATCACTTTTGTATTTTTGGCTCGTGGTTAGATGAGAAAGAACAAGAAAGGTGAAATATCACAAGCGGAAGGTTTGCTAGTTAAAAAAGAGCATGTTGGGCGTAAGGTAAAGAAGAACAAGAAGATAGCGCGGTACTTCAGATATGATGAGTGGGGATATATATGCAAGTAGTGCCCAACATTAAAGAAAAAAAGCTAAGGCTAATGTGGCAACTACTTCAAGTGACTCGGATAACGATGGTGAATTTCTCACTATGTTAAGTGTACAGTCTACGGATGTGGAAGCGTGGATATTGGATTCAACTAGCTCTTTTCATGTGACACCAAGAAAGGAGTGGTTCTCTTCATACCAGTTTGGTGAGCTTGATTTTGTCTACTTAGGCGATAACACATGTTATCCGGTCGTGGGAGTAGGTGAAGTCAAAATCAAGATGGAAGATGAATGTGAACATGTTCTTCTGGGAGTCAGAAATGTGCCAGGTTAAAGAGGAATCTAATTTCGCTTGGAACCTTGCATGAAGAAGCGTTAATATTCCGGGCTAATCGGAATAGGAAGACCATGGTGATCATGAAGGGCAAGATGACTATGATCACTGAAGAGAAGATGGAGGCACGACTTTACAAGTTGCGAGGGTGCACTATTGCATGTGGAGTCTAGAAGGAAGTTGTTACTAGGATAGCTATTGCTTTTGATGGTGGCGAGTCTGGCGCAGACTCGTTGGGCGGCTCACAGTGAAGCTGCAAAAGAAGACAACCCAAGTTTGGAGAACCGGTTCATCGTCAATGGTGATTCTACTGCTTCTTAGTGGTGTATATTCGTCAAGGTGGAGTTTGTTAGAATAGGTATCGAATATACTAGTCCTAGTAGGTTACAATTGGACTTGGAGTTGTATTATGTGGTAGGGGATTGAGTTAGAGTCGGATTCATTAACCCAAAAACCCTTTAAATAGAGAAGAGACACCACAATGTTACCATGGTGACGATAATATAGCGCAGGCGTGCAGAGAGAGGATGGCAGCGAGACCATGGACTCGTAGCGGATCTATGTGCTATGTTGATTGGAGAGGAACACCCATAATCAGAGCCCAAGGGATTAGGCTTCGGCTGAATCTCATTAACAAATATCGTGTGTTCCTGTGTCGTCATTTGGCATGTCTATGGTTGATCAATGGTTGACAAGATTGAAGAGGTTAGTCATCATTCTACTATATCGGCAAACTTTTCTAACATCTTTAACGATTGTACCGCCTTGTGCAAGTCGACTTCATCGAGATTGCATGGACCGATCAAGAAATCCGGCAACTCGGTACTCGGGATCCGTAGCTCTGCCTAGAACCCAATGATGGTGGCCTCCTCCGAATTAGAGTCGTTCGTGATGGTAGTGGTGAGTAAGTGCATGGCGAGCCCGGAGAACAAACTGATGACGCTAAATGAAATGTAGGTCACGCCAAGTTCATCAGCAATGCTGGCGTTCCAGGAGAAGTGGACGTCTGTAATGAGGGCGTTAGGGGATTGGTCCTTGATAAGCGCCTCTTGCGCTGGCCTCGTCAGTGCCTCATTGTGTGGAAATTGGCAGCAAACGATCGTACCTATACCGTGCATCGCCTTCGTATTATATATAGCCGGAAGAACCCATGACCGTGGTGTTTACAAGGTTGTTAGGATTAGCCTCATCGGGCAGAAATACATGGAGAGATAACACAATAGACTAACTAACTTCTAGATAACAGTCTCTATCTAACAGTTGTCTATTATCACATGAGGCTATCATATGTAATGTCGCCGGATACATACATAGCGGTTTGATATTCTAACACGTTGATGGTGTCGACGTCCGAGCACCGACGTGCGATGAGAATCATGGACCGGAGTTCGTCGGAGAGGCTAGGGTGCGCATGGCATGTCCGGATGTGCTCGGGAGCTGTAGAGACATAATCAAGTATACAGGTTCGAACCTCCCTAAGGATAATAACCCTACTCCTATGGTTGTTTCCTGTCAAAGATGTTCTTCAATATTCTTGAACGCTCGTGGGCTAACCTAAAAAGCCTGGGGTTATAGCAGATCTGGACCGTCTCTCCACTACTATAGGGTCTAAGATGGGTTTTTATACCCTACGGCTCTCATTGCTCACCGCTTGAGGAGAGACAAGAATATTGTACATCATCATGAATTTGAGCTAATTTCTTGAACTCAATGCTAAAAACACTATAGAAGCAGACGTCTTGTAGGGCTCTACACTGGGCCCACCTTTGGTCTTCATTCTCTCTCACGGACGCCTGGTATACTCCGTTGGAGAGAGAGATCGTCTATGACATGCCGTATCTCTCAGCACTAATGTTGAGAGAAAAACTGCAAGAATCTTTAGTAAACACGATGGATGGGTTCTGCAGCCTGCGCATCGCTCTCATGGGCAACGTGGTATCCGGTTGGACACCTATCCACCTGTCTTCAACGTGTGAGGCCACCACCCAGCCACCCTAGGCCGGTCGGGGTGCTTGCTATTGGACACCTGGAGTGCATGATGGTCTTTGGGCAGCTCGAAGCAGTGGACCAAGTTTAGAAACATGCCACGACCTAGTTCCCGGACGTCCAGCTAGCGCAATCCCTTTTCCAGCTTAAGGGACGCGTGGCAGGCTTTGGGTAGCTCAGTGGGGATGGACTTTGAACCTGGGCCCATAGGCCCCTTTGAGTCCCAGATGTCCAAGTCTCAAGCGTCTCTCTGGACGGATGATGGACACGTGGAACTCCCCGCAACCCCTTGGATCTACTCCAGGCTAGGGGGCGCTGGCCCACTATCTGCCCAACATTAATAACTTGCTTGTTGTGCTAAGCATGTAGGCTGAATGGGCACCCCCTTGGCCCGGGTGCTGATGGATGACAGCGACGTCAATGCGCCACCCTTCGGCACCGGCAGCGGAGAGGTTCTCCACACTCGGTGGCAGACTAGCCACTTCCAGGAATGGATATGTGGCAATGCTGACATTGCTTGCCACTGAGCCATGCCACTGGAGTGCTGATTGGACGACTGAGATATTGGCCGGGGTAACAGCGATGGTGGGCTCGACAACGTCTGGACTGGCTGAGGCGAGGCGGACGGCGAGGTCGGTGAAGGGGCCAATGTGGGTGGTGACGAAGAAGGGGAGGAGCAGGACACGCAACTTCTTGTTGCGCTCTACAGAAGCCATTATTTTTTGCAAAGCTTTCTGCTTTTCTAGTCGGAAGGTGGCTATGTTGATTTAATCGAACTAGCAAGGTGGCCCATGCATTTGCATGGCTAGATATGTTTTAGAAGTTTTACTACTTAGTAATATTACTTAAAATTATAACAAATATTTACATATTTGTAGATTGATAACGCGTATTTTATCTATTTACATAATCACACGCTGCCAGAATTTCTCTTGTTAGGCCAACAATAGCAAGTATGTGTCTTGTTCAATCTCACTTATTTGATGCTTACTTTCTACAATTTAGTCTCTGTTCAAGAGTGATTGAAGCCAATATCTGGTCCGCTTGTTTGCGGACAAGTTCTCGTGTTATATATAATATTGGATAGTTCATTTACTGATATGACATCCCATCAGTTTTTCCTTCAAGAGCTTGCTAAGTTTTTTGGGGATATAAGAAAAATTTGTTAATTTTAGATCATAAAGTTAAAAACATCAAAATTAAACATCTCATAATCATGCTTCTTAACCACTAGAATCAATATCAAATTTATCATCCATAACCGTTTGATATAAGATAGGCTCGTGGCATATAAATGTGACCGTTAGTTTCTAGCGGCTTGCATTCCTCCATCTCTAGTAACCATGGCCCCTATTTCTCTCCATCTATCTCTCCCTTCTCATACTCTTCTCTCTTGCCAACCTCTTGATATCTATGTTATCGGCTAGAATTTTTCCTTTCTTAGTTGTTCGGTGTATCAGCTTTTCCTTCAACAAAGTGGCAAAAAGTTAATATGGCTCTATATTTTATTTATATACAAATAAGATAGATAATTATGTTTTTATTCAAATTCTAATTATTTGTGTTCATCGTCGACTTTTCATATTTGTTTTTTTATGGTACTCCCACCATCCTTTGTACTTGCCCGCCTGACAATACAAATTTCTATTGATTACTGTCACTTTAATTTTTTTCTCTAAGTACTATTTTGTATTGGAATTGTTACAAATCAACTCTTTTTGCAGAGGTAGTATTTGACATGGAAATTTTCTGCTATTTTTTACTATTTATTATTTTAAATTAAAGTGGTATATGGAATTAACCAAAAACATCTCTCTTTTTCTCTGATCAATGTGAGAATTTTTAGGGCTTCAGGGCAAACTTGGTGATTCCTTTTTGAACTCTCTTTATAGTTGCAATCATGGATCCTAGTCCACCATCCATGGAGTGCAATACTGTTCAATAATACCATGCTCGTACAACCTCTAAATTGTCATCATGCATGTATTTTAAGCTATTGCAGATATACAGATCGTATAAGTTCAATTAGATAACATGCAGATAATTCTAATTTATAAAAAAATATTCATCTTTCACATTGGTTTTTATAATATTTTTAGTTCATATTTCAAATCATAATGTCTAGATATTTGAAATTCCCACGACAATCGAATAACTATATTTTTATTAAATTTTAATTGCTCTCAGATACTATATTCAACATGGACACAATTGATATTTTTTTCAACTTTAATTTTCTTAGTGATTTAGGTATTTATTGTGGGATTTGCTTTGACATGAAATGCCGGTTATTTTAATTTATTTTTAGTTAGAGCTAAAATTATTCTTTGATATTATTTCACATGGATTTTTTTAAAAAATTTTGAATAACCATTTTTGTTTATAATTTTATTTAAATAGACCCTCCCTAATAAATATTTATCAAGGATACATCTTTATATATTTATTTTAATTATTACAAATTACAAAATATAGCAAACTTTTAGATGGTATTTCAAGATGGACTCAATTGATTATTTTTCAACTCTAAATTTTTAGTGATTTAGGTATTTTATTATGGAATTTGCTTTGAAATGAAACGTCCTTTATTTTATTTTATGTTTAGTCCAAGCTAAAATTATTCTTAGATATTATTTCATATAAATTTTTTAAAATAATTTCCATCTTAACATTTTTGTTTATAATTATATTTTTAATAGATTCTTTCCAATAAATAATTATAAAGGATACATGTAGCACGCCATTTTTCGCTTGGCGTTAAAGACTAAATCAATAAAAACCTATCCTTGAAAATTTCGTTCTTTAATTGTTGTATCATAAGTCATGCCAAGGATCTCAATTCATTTTCCTCTCTCTATCACCAAAAATCGTCTCCTGAAAATCCTCGTTCCAAACCTCAGGGTCAAAACCCTAAAACCTTTCCCTTCTCTCCCCGGAAAATTTCCATGAATCCAAATCTCGAATTTGAGCTCCAATTTCAAACCCAAACCCTCTTCCTTGGCTCCCTGCAATTTCCATAAACAAATTTGGATTTGAATTCCAAATTCAAATCCGATTTTCTCTCTCTTTGAATTCTCCCCTTAAATCCCTCTCAATTATTCCATCAAAGCCAAAATACAAAATTCATCAAAATTCCTACTTTAGTTTTCCCCCCCAGACTCCTCTCTATTCTTCTGAATTCAAATATTCAATTTGAATTCAAATCCCAATTCCAAAATCAATTCAAACCTTCAAACTATCTCCTCAAGCAATTCCATGGAAAATATAAAGGGGCATTGTGCAAGCAGGGCCGCTCCCCTTTCTCTTTGGCCCATCCTAGCACACCGTCCCCACCTTCCGCGTATCCGGCCACCGGCCAACTCCATCCGCTGCGGCCCAAGGCCACCCGAAAAACGCGCGACTCCCGCGCCGCCGATCTCGAATTTTTTTTGATTTTTAGATTTATTTATTAAAAAGATTTGCAAAAATAGATTTTCGTTTCAAAAAATTGCAAAAATAGACTCCCGCCGCCCTCTGGGAGGGCGATTTTTAAAAAATCGCCTCCAGGGGCGATTTTATGACGTGGGCTGACGGCCGTTGGCCCCCCGCCGACGGCCGTCAGCCATTTTGCAGGTGGCCCCCGGTTCTCCCAAAAACCGCCCACTCAGAGGGCGGCAAGGGGCCGCCTGCAAAATGTGCCCAAAAACCGCCCATTCAGAGGGGCAAGGGGGCCGCCTGCAAAATGTGCCCAAAACCGCCCACTGAAAGGGCGGTTTTTGCTCCCGGGGGGGCCGCCTGCAAAGTCGCCCATTTGCAGGGTGGTTTTTGCAGGCGGCCCCCTTGCCGCCTATGGGAGGGCGGTTTTTATCCCCCGGTTATAAAACCCCCCTCCCAGACTCAAAAAAGTCATAAAATTCACTCAAATTAGAAAAAAAAAACAGGAGAGAGCTGAGAGGGCGAAAGCAGCGAAGCTCTGCCCGTTTGCTGATTTGCCAGCAGGTAAAATCCATTGTTCCTTTGCAATTTCTATTTGTATGTAAGAATTAATGTAGTAATGTACTAGTTACGTGTATAGTACTATATAGATCTGTAGTTTTAGTTAATCTGTTAGATGACTTATTTTTGTACAGATGTTACTTGTAAAATCTGGAATACACGGTTTTAGATGTTAGGAGGATGTTGGTACCTAGTTTAACTATATTTTTCATCAACAGATATGTCAAATAAGGTGATATTTCAGTTATTTCACGGGCAAGGGAATGTGAGATATGGTCCAGACGGTGTAGATCTGTCGGAGTTTAGTTTCAACGGCTAAGGGTATTGATAGGCCAGCTGAGAGAAGTTTTGGATCAGTATACAACTGGCTGATGCGAGGGTTTCGACTGGACCTCAGCTCAGCGGAATAACCTTATATGTAGTAGTCAGTCGTGTAGTTGAAGGTTTTTTTGGGAACTGATGCCAGTGGATTGCACTGCCACTTGGAGATGGTATGTGGAGAATGCATTTCAACGTGGCTGGCCACTGGCATACTTGTGTCCATATATGAGAAAGATAACAACGCTGGTGCAATGCCCGTACAAGATGATGAGGGTCCAAGTACGGCGGGAGGTGATAGTGAAACAATAGAAGAAAATGAAGGAGGGAATGAAGGAGGGAATGAAGGAGGGAATGACAGGCAACAGGTGTGGCAGATGAGGGAGAACATATTGACACGATCGTCCAAGAAATGGCTAGAGAAGATTCTGAAAATGAGCATGCAGAGTATGATGACTCGTCTGATGAGGACAACGTGATGCCTGCAGAATGGAGCAACGAGGACTTCTCTGCGCTTACTATCTCCGAGCGGCATCATGTGCCGTGGGAGTACAAGCAGAATGAGGTCATTCAGGGGGCTAAGTACGCATATGTAGAAGATTTAAAGGAAGCAGTCAAACAATGGGCGGTGTCACTTCAGAGGGAGTTCTCGGTCGTGAAGTCAAACAAATCAGTGTATGAAGTGAAGTGCATGAAGGATGGGTGTCCATGGCGGGTGCACGCATTCAGGGTATATGGAAAGATTATTGGCAAGTTTCAATCGTGACGGAGCATTCATGTTACTTGACAGGTGTTGAAAAAATATCATAGAAACATGACCTCTGCATTTGTTGCAACAGAGATGTACTCTCATATTGTCAACACCTGGGGTATGAACCAAGGTCGATTGTTAGGCATATTTGAAGAGAAATTTTAAAATATACAATTAGCTATGATAAGGCTTGGAGGGCAAAACAGAAGGTTGTAGAGATGAGGTTTGGCACATTTGAAGCATCTTATGATAATTTGCCTCGTCTCTTAGGCTGTATTCTTCAGAGGAATCCGGAGACGTGCTATGACCTGAAAGCCTTTCCATCAATTGACCATGGTAATAAAGCGTGTTTGCAACGTGTATTCTTTGCACTAGGTGCTTGCATTCAGGCATTTATCCATTGTCGTCCTATCCTCTGCATCGATGGGACATTTCTGCTGGAAAATATAGAGGACAGCTATTAACAGCAATTGGAGTTGATGGAAACAACCAAAGTTCTACCGGTTGGCTTTCGCTTTTGTTGAGAGTGAGACACTGATAGCTGGTATTGGTTCCTAGAAAGGGTTAAGACAGAGTTGTACGGATGAGACCAGATGTATGCCTCATACATGACCGTAACTCTGGCTTGCTGCGTGCAATTGAGGAACTGAGAGATGGAAGTGTTGAGAAGGGATACCACCAGGTGGTCTGATGTTCAAAGCAGATGGTGCATGCGTCATATGGGTGCTAATTTCTACAGACAGTTTAGAAATAAGCACCTTATGGATCTTTTCAAGAGGCTTTGCGCCAGAATCAAGAGAAGAAGTTCAATGAGCTTTGGAGGAGGTTGGATGAGCTGACCTCTAAAAACAGATGAGCAGTCCAGGAGGCCGACCATTGGAGGGGATGAGGCTCCACAAGCTCTTGAACCTCTATCAAGTGATGGACCTCGTATGAAAGAAGACATGCATCCTCAGTTAGAAATTTTCAGAGTGGATTGAGAATGAGCCAAAGGAGAAATGGGCATTGTTGTATGACAAGGATGGTTCTCGATTTGGCATAATGACCACAAATTTGGCAGAGGTCTATAACTGGGTGATGCGTGGTGTTCGAGGGCTCCCACTTGTTGGAATAGTTTGAATTTTCTTGCATGGCACATGCAAGTACTTTAGAGATCGGTTCAGAGCAGCTGGCCCTCAATGACGGATAATAATCTTTCTTTGGAACGCTGCTCACTAAGTACCTGCAAGATAAAAGTAATAAGGCCCGAAGACATCGTGCTCTACCTCAAGGCACACAAGAACACAGATTTGAAATATTGTGTGTCGACAAGGGCATGCGCGGAATCTACCGCAAAAGAGTTGTGCAGGAGTGTGTGCTCAAAGAAGACGGGACCTGCAAGTGCTCGTGCCGAAAACCTACTCTGCTCCACAAGCCATGTTCCCATGTGATTGCCGCGAGCGGTGAGTGTGGAATCGAAGCACGTTATTTTGTCTCACCTTATTTCAGAAAAGAAGCAATCTATAATACCTGGAGTGGAGAGATATACGGTTTCGGTATAGCGGGGACATTTACTATGGAAATCCTCAAGCTATCTACATTCCTGACCCAACAAAATTTGAGGACTAAAAAAGGTCGCCGCAAGACAAGACGCATCCGTAATGACATGGATGAGTCAGAAGCCGGTGGAAGACTTAAACGTTGCTCAAGTGTGACCAAACAGGTCATACCTATAAGAAATGTCCAAAGGATGCAGCCGGTCCAAGTGCGGCAGAAGCTGGACCGTCGGGTTCAGCCGCTGATGGTAGTCGTCCTACAGGTGAAGGCACAACTTCAAGACGACCCGTCTTAGACGTTCTCGAACAATTGGTGGTGCTGGGGTGTAGTGTAAGTCTATACTTGATCTTTGTTGTAGAATGACATGTATCGTACTGTTGTTTTTTATTGTCATGTAAAATGCTATAAACATTAAAACTAATTTACGCTAACTCTCTATTTGTATGCAGGTATGGCGTACCCTACACCAGAGCTGCTCGACGGGGTCTCGACCAGTCCCACCGGTCTTACCTGTCAGCCGTCGAGGGTGCCCAGCTAGGCACCTTCCGTCCACGGCCTTCACGTCAGCTCCTGCGGATAGATCCCGGTTCCGTCAGAGGTAAGAGCTGTACGAATATTCATTCACATCATTTGTGCATATCTATGTTTTCCCCGATATTGAATACAGTTCTATATTTTGGCAGGTTGTGTGAGGCTGGACTTCTTCCGCTGTGCAGGCTAGTTGAGCCCGCACCGGACGAGAGAGACCCCGCCAGGCGATGGGAAGCTGACCGGTCACTTCTGGCAGCGCTGGTGGATCGCTGGAGACCGGAGACCCACACGTTCCACCTACCGTGTGGCGAGATGACTCCCACACTGCAGGACGTGTCCTACCTGCTGGGACTTCCCTCGCAGGGGACGCAGTCGGTCCGGTTGACGGGGGGCACGGTTGGGCGCAGGACATATCTGCTCGGTTCGAGGCGTGCAGCGTCTACCTGGGCTTGGTAGGCCGAGTCGCTACCGCCTTACACCACGGCTGGCCCCTCGTAGGCGTGGGTGCTACAGTTCACCGTAAGTCACAGATTCATTTGCTCACAATCATCCGACCTATAAAGGAGCAGTGATGCTGACTATGATCTTCCTTTACAGCCTGACAAGCTAGACGACGACGCCGACGAATACTCGGTGCAGCGGAGCATGGAGGCCTACCTGTTGTGGTTGTTCGGGTGGTGATGTTCACAACAGTCACGGGCACGCGGTGGACAAGGGACTGATCCACTACGCTCGTGCGATCGCCGACAGCGAGGACGGCTACGTACCGCAGTGGAGCTGGGGATCTGCTGTGCTAGCGGCGACATACCGTGCTCTTTGTGACGCGTGCACGAAGACCGATCCAGGTGCGATTCTCGCCGGGTTGCCCTCTCCTTCTGCAGCTATGGGCAGCAGAGCGTTTCGCGATAGGCCGTCCTCTCATTCAGCTCTCTGCCTACGAGGGCGGCCCTGGAGGCTTGTACGGGCAGTGGCCCGAGGACCGCCCGACTATGGGGACGGTATGGTGTCGCCGTGGGGTACGTAATGTGAAATTCTATGTTTACCACTTATGCACAAACACTGACGTGTAATCTTTTCTTATTTTGCAGCGTCGTTACGCCACAACCAGGTTAGGCGGGCCTACTCCGAGTTCGTTATGGAGTTGGACCGCCTGCTGCCCAGCGACGTCGTCTGGGAGCCCTACAGTCCACAGGCCATCGCGGCCCGTGCACCGTCGGACTCAGTACTCTTTGCATGCGCGACCAGGCGTACTGGTTGACGAAAATGCCGTTGGTGTTCGACATCTTTGTCGAGCCCCACTGTCCACAGCGCGTGATGCGACAGTTCGGCCTACGTCAGGTCTTCCCTATGCCCATAGAGGTCGTTGTGCCGCGCGATGTGCACCGGTAAGTACAACTGCGATCTTTGTTTAGTACTACCACTCTTTAATGTACTCTAATGCACTCTCTGCAAATAGGTAATGTAGGGGACAGGCAGCCGGTGCTCAGTGGTATCCGACTGCAGCCGTATGTGGAGGACTGGTTGTTGGCGACGGAGGATGTCGTCGACGAGTTCCGTGCACACACTGAGGAGCATTACCTAGCATACCTCAGGTGGTACCAACCTCGGACCCGCATACGCGTAACGTTCACCCAGGTGATCCACAGCCACACGTCGCTGCTACGACGGACACGTATCCTACACACCGTGACCAGGACTACTTTCGCGCGGTAAGTCACTTTATCTTTGCGCTTTGTCATTCCCTTTCTAGGTAGCCACGGTTCTAACACATAATCAAGTCACATTTGTAATAGGCCGACGCAGCGCGACAGATTCAGGGTGATGTCAACGCGGCGTTCGGACGGTTGGACACTGGGATCGTGCTGACTGCGGACGAGCAGAGGACGACCTTCGGGAGGATTCGTCAGGCGTTGCACACAGTGCTTCGTGCGCTCACTTGTCGCGCGGCTGACGCGGTACCTCCCGTCTATATACCCCAGCAGCAGCATCCACGGCCAGCAGGAACAGGACGAGGAGCAGGAGTGCGCCCACAGGGTTCCAGTCAGCCATCTGGCCCCTCCAGAGGTAAATTCTACTAACCTTCCGTTCATAATATGTTTTCTTGTATGACATGCACCGTTGTACATCAATATGCTTCCCTGCAGCCTTCGCTGCAGCCTTCGCTACACCGTACCTACATCCCTCTGGAGCTAGCACGTCGACGCATGGAGTGTACCACACACAACCACACGTGCAGCTGGGCATGACAAGTGCCTCCGGTGCCACCACAGAAGGTCCTTCAGGTTATATCAAAGTTTACTTTTCTCTTGTAAAATTTCGATTTGCAATAATCAATAATTTGGTATACATTGTTCCACTCTACAGCGCCATCGATGTTTGCTGGCGCTGGCTCCTCCACGCAGGGCGCACGCGGCAGCGGTTGGGCACCGGGTCCTTTCGAGGGGGACGATTTAGAGGACGAGGACGAGGGCGAGGAGATCCATGAGATACTAGCTGCCTCGCAGCTCGAAGGAGCTCCACCACCACAGACACAGGCCCCACCAGTTGCCACACCCGTGCAGACGACCCGCGCTGGCCGTGCTGTACCACCAGACAGGTTGACGTACTCCCAGGGACAGGTGCGAGCGCAGGGTAGGAAGTCGAAGAGGCCTAGAGGTTACGGTCCGGGCCCGTAGTACTTTGTGTCTGTAATAGTTTGTCTGTTGTATATAACGTTTTATTAATTCTACGTTTTCTGATGAAACCACTTTACTTCGTTTACGCTCATCGATCAAACGACGTATTCCTCACGATCTACGTTTCTGACGAATCTGATCAAAAATATGAATTTTCGAGTGTCAACTTCACGACGAAAGTACATTCCGAGCGGTGACAACTAAACACACATTAACTATCATACAAACCTATTGATATCCAACTAACGATGCAACTACTGTGTGAGGATGGCACGGCCAGGGAGCGGCGACAGTATGCGCCTAGGAAATAGTGACGACAGCCGGTAGTCACATAAAAATTGATTTCGAAAATTAATTTTTTTAAATCAATTTTTTATTTTTTTTTCGGAATATTGGTCCGGACTGTCCGGATAGGGTCTATATTAAGGCTAAATACCGCCCTCTAGTTGGGCGGCAAGCCAAAAACCGCCCACCCAGAGGGCGGCAAGGGGGCCGCTGTAAAATGGCCGGCCCCCGGGCGCATTTTGCAGGCGGCCCCCTTGCCGCCCTCTGAGAGGGCGGTTTTTGGGAGGCCGGGGGCCGCCTGCAAAATGGCTGACGGCCGTCGGCGGGGGGGCCAACGGCCGTCAGCCACGTCATAAAATCGCCCTCTGGGAGGGCGATTTTTAAAAATCGCCCTCCCAGAGGGCGGCGGGAGTCTATTTTTGCAATTTTTTGAAACGAAAATCTATTTTTGCAAATCTTTTAATAAATAAATCTAAAAATCAAAAAAATTCCCGGATCTCCGCCACATTTCTCCTCGCTCCTGCCATTCAATTCCCACCGTTTGATCCCCTTCGCTCGCTACCCCACGACCACCCACACGCAAGCCCCAGCGCAGTCGTCTTCCTCCCGTTCCGTTCCTCTCCTCCGACGCTTCGCACATCTCCCATTTGACGAAGTGCCCACGCCAGCCAGTCTGCCACGTGCCCATCTCACCGCCCCACCGACACTCACGTCACGACTCTCCCGCACCTCTCTCCTCTCTCTGTTCACATCGCGACGAGCGGAGGAACCGCCTCCTCTCCCCCTCTTGCCGCCACGACCGGACCTAGACATGTCAAAAGTCGAGCCGACTGACGTCACGGCGGCCCCGTCTCTGCCTCCCTACCGGTGATGACGCATTGCAGCTCGCCGCCCCGCTCCATTCTTCTCCTCCAGCGCCCTTGGTTCAATTTCCGCCGCTCGATTCACCAGTCTCCACCGCCCTTTGAATCCTCACCGTCGCCCGATTTCACGCCGCCCCGGAATCCTCCGCACTTTCACACCGCTGTCGCCAGCCACGCCAGGGTACCGAGTTTGCCCCTGGACTGACCTAGCCACTCCTCTCGCTCCTCCTTGCATATAAATCCTTTCTTGAGGCCCCGTTGCTTCCCTCTTGCTTGAGCTCCAAGGAAGCCAGTGATGCGCCCGCCTTCAGTAAGTCCAGCTGCCGCCGCGGCCACCTTGGTCCCTCTCTCATCGAGCGGAACCTGCCGCCGTGATCGCCGCCTCTAGTGGCCACGTTCCACCCATTTCCCCGGCCTCAATCCCAATCGAGGGCGTGACTCCCAATCTTACCACCTTCGTCTTCTTCCTTGGCTAGACACCGGCCACATCCGCCTCGGGGTCACCAGGCTGCATCGCTGCGTCAACCGAGCAGTCGAGCTCTTGGAGCTCGCACCGGGGCGCCTCCTCCTCGGGGCCCAATTTTCGCCGCTACGGTCACATCCTCCCTGTGCTCACCCGCGCCACACCAAAACGAGCTCGAGCTCCGCTTCCCGCTGGCGATCTCTTCCTCCGGTGAGCCCCATCCTTCTCACCTTTTTCCGCTAACCCCGGCACCCGAAGCTGTACCACACACCTAGACCGGGCCGTCGTTGCACCTCGCCGTCGGTGACCATATGTCACACACGGCCTAATCCCTTCCGTCACCGATGTTCGCTTCCTCTAGTGCCCCTCCTTCCAATCCAAGTCGATGAATCTCTTCCCCTTTTCCCCCTCTAGCTGCCGGTGTCAACTACTTGTGCCGAGTCGCCGCCGTTCGTCGGGACGCTCTACGCCGCCGTCGGATGCGGTGCCCCTTCCTGCCTCCCTTGTCCGACGTGGCTTCCACCTGGGTGCTAGCTCGGCCTGGCCCAGCCCCACTCGCGCGGCGTCAGCCAGCACTCCCATTTTGTGCATGCACCCATTTCTCGCGAATCGAGTCACTAGCCGGTGGGCCCTTGCCCCTTGGCCCATGCCTGGTCCACACCGGTGAACTAGCCTACTCCCTTGCCTGTTGCCACTGCTATGAGCTCGGTTCACGTGAACCATACCAATGGCAAGTGGGCCCGCCTCTCTCGGTCCACCACCGGCCCATATGTTTGAATCAAGCCTATCCCTTCCCCAGCTCCCCACCTCCACAGACCCGGTGCACATGCACCAGAGACACATATCCCTCTCCTCTCTCGCTGACACACGACCCCCAGTTGTCAGTGACTTTAAAGGATAATTCTAGGAATATTCCTTTTTGGAAATTCAATAAATCCATTTTCTTTATTCTAGAAAATCCTTTAATCTTTGGAAATTCTCCGATTGACTCCGTTCCAACTCCAATAATTTTCTAATATTAAGATCTATCTAATGACCCTAGTAGTAGTCCTAAATAGGGTCCTTTTCTTTGTCTTTGTGTAGAATTTTGATTGTTTGCGTATAGTTTGCATCACCGGATTTTTGTTTCGGAGCGGATTTCTCGAAGATTTGCGAAGTCCCTGAGAAAGGTAAGTCACCTTTGATCAATTGAGCCTATACTTAAATATGTTGTTTGCAAAGTTGTATTGATAGGAGTGCACATGAACTGCTCAGTCCCGTCTATGAGATAGATCAATGGGCCTACCCAACTTGCTGCATATGACCCTTCCTTGATACTTGCTATACCATGTATCCTTGTAACCACCTTTGTTGTGCCTTGGTATTTGTGCACTCCTGTGTGAGTACCGATGGTTGCCCTCCAAAGTTAAAATTTGTGAACACCTTTGAGTAAAACTAGGTTCTATGAAATCCTTAGAAAACCCGACACCTGGGTCGGTGTCTTGTGAAAGAAAATGATTTCTAAAAATGAAAACTCGCGACACAAGGCCAGTCCTGGGTGAGATGCCTGTGTGGTCACCCGTAAGAACTAATTCCTTCGGAATTATATCCGAGCATACAATAAGTACAATCACATGGGTAAAATGGGAAGCCCTTGGCTAAGTAACTAGCCGCCTAGTGACGCCTTGCATGCCTTTGGACTATGGATCGTTGTATGCTAGTGACACCAACTGCTTTGGTGGTTGCTGATCCATAGATCAGTCTTCGTTTCACCGTTACCTACGGCCTTTCAAGCTTCTCACTAGTTCTTTCGATAGCATTAACATGGATAGCTCCATAATTCAGGTCTAACTCAACTGCAAATATCTGTCCATCCTTGTTGAATTGACTTGTATTGATAACCGGGTCAGATGTCTTACTGTCTCGTCTAGTTCATCACTTCTCAACTGATTGATCCATAGTCAAAGTTCTTAAACCCTTATGTCAGTGCCTAGGTCATATTGAGTCCATGCTTCAACTTGTCGATGCAGAACGTACCATCTGTCTTACCAAGATTTGTAATTCAGCTCAACGTTTGCAGTCGTAAGTTCTCCATGTTCCCGCTGAACTTTAACTCGAACACCTTCCAATCATGCTCTTGGGTTGCACGAGGTTATCCTTTGTTCCTAAGTGATCACATTTTGAAACTCCTGACTATTACTCACATGATCCAAGTCTTCCGTTGGGTTATGGGCAAAAGACTCTTCGTCCTCTGATATCTCTACTTGACATTTGAATTCTTCCATCTTTCGCTGCTTCTGTCCTTGATGCTTCTGTCATAGCTACCATCTGTTCGCGTAGATAGGCTTAGCACTGTGGTGACAACTGATATTACTCCTGAAGATAATAACTTGGTCAGGCTTACTTTTTCCAACATAAACTGGCTTTCACTAACTCCATCAACATAAACTATCTTTCAATAACTCCTTCAACATAACTGGTTTTCACTAACTCCATCGAGAGTTAGGCGTGTCTTCTTTTCTTCCACTTCTGGTGCTATTGTCATTCCTTTTACCATAGGGACTTCTAGGCGTTGTTGATGCGTCTCTACGATGACGGGCGCTTCGGCTTCAGACATCGTCTCGAGAAATGATCTATATTCAAATATTGCCTCTGTTGTCTTGAAGGTGACTAGTAGTGTTGTTCTCCTAAGGAGGTTGGAACAGCGAGGATAATCCATCTATCCTGGCTTGACTTGTCTCTTACTATTCTACGTCATGTTCTTCTATCTTCCTGACGAAATGCTTTGTCTTATGAGTTTTGGTCATAATATTCGAAGATGAACTAAACTGACCACTCATTACTTGTGCCTTCTTAAATCTTCTTAAGACTTAGCTCCATTTGGTGGTTATTCAACCGATCACTCATTTTCATTAGGGAAGGTAGCTCTCACAAACCTTTAGGCAGGATCCGTTTAAGATTCCATATCCAAACCAAGGCTTGTTTTCAATAGAGGTTAGCTGACTGTTGCTGAGCTAGGGTTTTAGGCAACACCGAGTTTGCATAACTTAAGGTGAACCGGGGTTATAATTGTGGTTATTACTGACCAAAGGCTGAATCCAACATAATTTCTTCCTTCAAAACATCATGTATAAAACTGACCATCCATGGTGAAGGGATTACAGAGGAGAGAGGGTATAGCACAAAAGAGAGAGAAAAGAGCAACTTCTTTACTAAATATTTAAATTATTACTGAACTATAATGAATAGAGTATTACTTATTACACTGTCAAACTAGTATGACCATATTATTACCTAACATACACCATACGCTAGCCAAGCACACAAACACAAAAGGAGCAAACACCAGCACACTAACAAGCAAGCTAACACACACAGCTACTAAATGGGAGGAACTAATCTTGAGGGTGCAGCTCAGGCTTTGGGAAGATAATCGGAGAGCCTCTTCGACTTCTTCGGCTAGATTGACGTTCCTTCCCCAACTGTACCACTGGTTAATCCAAGGTGAAGGCGCTTGACTTCCACTAGTGGGTTGTCTCCTTCAGTCTGAGGGGTGTCTATTTCTCCTTTTAGTTCCTTCAGCTCCTTTTCCAACTCTCGGATCCTCTTATTACGTAGCTCCTGGTTTTGTTGTGTTAACTGGTCCACTTTGTCTCTGTAAAATCATGTGCTGAAAAATTGGCTTATCTTGTGATTTATGAACTTGGCATTGGAAAGTGTGATAAGCGTGTGTACGACTGATGTGGGTCAGGTTGTGAATATCTGTGCCCGAAAACGGTGTGTTTGGTCTATTTGTGTGTAGGTACTTGGGGTCAACCTTGGCTAACGGCGGATCGGGAATAAACTCAGGGAGGAGTTTAGGTCCAGAACGGTCAAGGATGTTGGGTGACAAGGTGGGACATAAGGTGATACATGGTTGATGAAAACTGTGTGGGAAGATATTCAGAACGAGCTTCGCAAGATAGTGTATAAACGCTGGAAAAATCGAAAAAGAAAAGGAGTACGTGACATGGTGCTACAGTACCATAGGGTACTATAGCACACGGGGAGGTGTGCGGGCCTAGCGCGGTCCAGGCAAGGCAACAGTCCAGATGGCCCACGAAGGGGTTTTGGTTCTATAAATAGTGACTCCCTGTTAATTTTTGTAGAAATTTTTTAGGGTTTCTAGAGAGCGAATTTGTCGTGGAGAAATTTTTTAGATGTTTTGGAGAAACATCTTGTAAGCACAATCTTGATAATAAAGGTAAAGTTTATGGAAGATTAGTGCGGTAATTAATTCTTCTTTCTCGTTCATCTTTATGCATGCTTAGCAATGGATTTTAGATTAATTTGTTTTTCTCTAAGATTTGGGTTGGTTTCTTTGATCTAAAATCTAGCTAGGGTGTTTTTCTAGTGTTCTGGAAAGTTTGGTTGGTTAATTATTTTCAGATCTCGTTTAATCAACTAATTAGGGTTTAATTAATTTTCGTCAACCTTCTGTTTAGTAATATTGTTTCGTTAATATCTCAAGATCCAGAAGTCTGATTGACGTGATTCTAGTTGGGTTTGTTTGAAAATTTTTTCTAGTTTATTTTGACAAATTTTCAGGTCGATCGGAGTTACGGATGTATGACTACAATCTGTTTAGTGACGAAACAGCGTTCTGTCCAAATTCTGAAAACGCGGTTTTTCAGGTTTTGTGATTAGGGGAAAGTGTTAAATTTTATTTTTGACCTACGCAATCATTCACCCCCCCTCTGATTGCCTATCTTAGTGTGAGTCGTTCCTACAAGTGGTATCAGAGCAAGGTTTTTTATTTTATTATCTTTTCTAATTGATCTTAACCGGCGATTAGAAAATATGTCGATGGATAGGTATTCCACAAAAGCTTGTGTTTTCGATGGTGTTGATTTTTAGTATTGGAAGGCTAAGATGGAGGCATACATTTAAGCTCAAGGCTTTGCGATATGGGAGAAGATCTATAAGCCATATCAAGTTCCTGAAAACGATGCAGTGACAGCAGCGAACATACCACAGGTGGAGGCTAACAACAAGGCGAGGAATTTGATTATTCAAGGGCTAGAAAGAAATGACTTTGACCATGTGGTTCATCTCAAGTCAGCACATGAGGTATGGACAACACTTTGTGATTATCACGAAGGATCAAACATGATAAAAGAGGTACGGCAAGATATGTATAAAAAGGAATATATGCGATTTGAGATGAAACCTGATGAATCTCTTGATGACTTTTTTGCTCGCTTTAACAAGATTCTTAGCAACTTGTGTTCTGTTAATGTTATATACACCGATGCTGAAAATTCTCGTCAATTGCTAGGAGCCTTAGATATGTCTATATGGGAGATGAAGGTAACATCAATTAGAGAATCTACTATCATGAGTACACTTACATTAGATGTGCTTTATTCTAAATTGAAAACTCATGAGCTATATGTTTTTGCTAGAAAAAATATGGCTAATAAATCAATAGCTTTAGCTTCACAAACTAACAACTCTATTGGTGATAACTCTTCATCTAGCTATACTTTGTCCTCTTTGTCTTCACTAACTGATGAACAGCTAGAACAACTTCCTGAAGATGATTTGGTACTCCTCTCCACTTGCTTCACAAAAGCTTTGTAAAATGTTCGATCCAGAAAGAGAGCAAATGGTGGAGAACCTCGGAGATGTTTTGAATGTGGTTCGCTTAATCATCTTTGTCGGTGAAACGGGAATGGGGGTCCCACATACCCTGGGGACGCGTGGGTCTTCGGCCACGTCAGCTCCTCCGGGGCCACATTCTGCACAGGCGACGGCCGGCTACAGCCTCCTTCCCGCCAAGTACCTGGGGCCCGAGCACTGCCCGGGCCTGGGTGCGCCTTCTCCGGGCGCCTCGCGACGGGCGCCCACATCTACCCCGGGTCCCGGGGGCATTCTCGAGAAGGGGCACTCCTCTGTGCCCGGGCCCAGGGCCCACAGGCTCCATGCTCGGGCCCCGGGTCTCGTCCCCAGTCCCGGGAAGCTCTGTGCCCGGCCCCGGGTCTCGTCTTGTGTGCGCGGAGGGCTCGATGAGCTCTCCGCCCCGGGCACGAGGCCGGCTTGAGCGGATCAGCTCCCCAACCACCCGCATTAATGGCGAGGCGACGGGGCGCCTCCCGCCTGTCTCCCGGTCGAACATGCGTGCACCGTCATGATGGCCTTCCGTGGCCCCCCTCCCAGTGCCGTCAGAGAACTTTCGGCGGAGAGGGCCTCGATTCTCCACACTCTGGCAGTGGAGGCGCGCGCTGTCACATCTCCATAATCCAGCTGCCCACAACAGCCCGACAACGTGCCGACCAGACATGCAGCAGCCGAGCCAGGCGGCGACTAGACGTCCCTCCGGCGCGGCGCAGTAGGCGGCCGCGTGCGTGCGACAAGACAAATCGTAGCTAGCTTTCTCTGTGTACTAGGCACTGTGGACTCCTCTTGATCGATAAAAGGAGGATCCGAGCCTACAGCATGACATCTTCTCCTGGTGGAGGTCTTGGTCTTCTACCTCAGCTTGAGTGAGTCTCCTTCTTCTTCGAGTCCAGCTTCCGGTAGAGCTTCCCGGGCTGATGAACTCCTTGTAAGAAGCAAACCACATTCATATCTCCCACATAGCAAACATACACAGGAGTAGGGTATTACGCCTCTGCGTGGCCCGAACCTGTCTACTTCCTCTTGTCTCCTTTGAGTGCCATTCTCTCCGACGCCGCAAGCCGTCCTTGCGTGCCATCTCTGAGCCCGGGCCCCCGGCGCCCGAGCATCTATTGTCTCCCAGACGCCGCTGCCATCCTGTGAACAACTCCCCTGGCGAACTCAAAAGGGGGGTCTCCAGACTCCCCGCGGTTGGAGTTTCCTCCTCCGACAATCTTTGTCTTAAATGTCAAAAATTTCTAGCAAGAATTTCTAGGGATGAAGATGAGGAGGAAGACAAGGTAGAGAGTGACAAGAAGCGAACACTCAAGAGCACTAAGAAGAAGGGGTATTTGAACAAGAAGGTAGTGCACCGTGTTCTCTCTGCTCTTGAATAGGTAAATCTAAGCGATGTGGACACCGAGGGTGATTATGATGTTACTTCCAAAGGCAAGAAAAGCTTGATTGGTCTATGTATGATGGCAAGTAGCAGAAGCGTCACCAATAGTGACATCGACAACAACAGCGACAATGAGGCACTTCGCGCGAGAAAGGAGAACGTTTGGCTAGTGGATTCCAGATGCTCACGCCACATGTCCGGTGACAAGAATTGGTTCTCCTATCTCACAGGAGCATCGCATGTTGAAAAGGTAACTTTTGGAGATACTTCTACTTCTATGGTTGTGGCTAAAGGTACAGTAAAGGTGAGCGATAAGTTTATGTTCAAGGATGTGGCTCTTGTTGAGAACTTGAAATATAACTTGCTTTTCGTTTCACAAATGATTGATGAAGATCTTGAAGTGTGCTTTAAGAAAGATAGATGTAGAGTATTAGATACTTTAGGAGATCTTGTCTTTAATATTACACGTTTTGGGAGAGTGTTTAAAGCTGATTTTGATGTGTCATCTTCTGTTAAGCATATGTGTCTAGTTGCCAATGATTTTAAAGACTTATTCTTTTGGCATCGTAGACTTGGCCATGTTGGTTTTGATCATTTAACACGTGTTAGTGGTTTGGATCTTATACGTGATCTGCCTAAGCTTAAGGGTGATAGCGATATAGTGTGCTCTTCTTGTAGACATGGTAAGATGCATGCAAGTTCACATCCACCTCTTACTATAGTGATGACAAACGTACCAGGACAACTTCTACACCTTGATACCGTTGGACCATCATGAGTTCAATCTTTTGGAGGTAAGTGGTACGTGCTGGTAATAGTTGATGATTTCTCCAGATACTCTTGGGTTTATTTTATGGCATCTAAAGATGAGGCTTTTAGTTTTTTTAAAATTCTTGCTCTTAGACTATTTGTTGATCACCCAGGAGCTCTTAGAGCAATTAGAAGTGATAATGGATCTAAATTTAAAAATTCTTCTTTTGATCAATTTTGTGCTGAAAAGGGTCTTGATCATCAATTCTCTTCACCTAGAGTACCACAACAAAATGGTATAATTGAAAGAAAAAACAGAATCTTGGTTGAGATGGCTAGGAGTATGCTAGATGAATTTTTTACTCCTAGAAAATTTTGGGCTGAAGCCATATCTACTGCATGCTATGTTTCAAATCGTGTATTTTTGAGATCAAAGTTTGGTAAAACTCCTTATGAGCTGCGGTTTGATCATAGGCCTAGTGTTTCTCATTTTCGTGTGTTTGGATGCAAATGTTTTGTGCTGAAATCTGGAAACTTAGATAAATTTGAGGCTAGATCAGTTGATCGCATATTTCTTGGTTACTCTACTCATTCTCGTGCCTATCGTGTTCTAGTTTTGGAGACTTAACAAAATAATAGAAACTTGTGAAGTTACTTTTGATGAGACTAGCTCAGGTACTAGTCCAAGTATTGTAGGTACAGGTGTATATATTCAGGGGAGGACATTTTTGTTGATGAGGATGATGATGATGATGTAGCAGAAGCTTTAACTCCTCCCACACAATCAATTGCAATAGATCCGGTACCTACTACAACTTCACCTACAACTGAGCATCCTCAAAATTCCATATCATCTGTGCATGTAGAAGATCAAATAGAAGAAAGTGAAGTTTCTGAAGCAACAGCTCCCTTGTACATTCAAAGAATACATCCACCTCAACAAATAATTGGTAATCTTCATGAAAGAGTGACACGTTCCAGGTTTAATGATCCAAACTCTCATACTCATTCAGCGTTTGTTGCGTCTTTTGAACCCAAAAATATATCACATGCATTAACTGACGAATCTTGGATCAATGCCATGCATGAAGAATTAGAGAACTTTGAACGTAACAAAGTTTGGAAACTAGTGCCACCTCCTTCTAATCATTCTGTTATTAGAACTAAATGGGTGTTTAAAAATAAACAAAGTGAGGATGGTGTAGTTGTTAGAAACAAAGCTAGGTTGGTTGCTCAAGGTTTTACACAGATAGAAGGTTTAGATTTTGATGAAATCTTTGCTCCTGTTGCTAGATTTGAAGCCATTAGAATCTTGTTAGCCTTTGCTGCTTCTAAAGGTTTTAAACTTTATCAAATGGATGTAAAAAGTGCTTTTCTAAATGGGTTTATTAATGAAAAAGTTTATGTTAAGCAACCACCTGGTTTTGAAAATTCCAAATATCTAAATCATATTTTTAAACTATCTAAGGCCTTGTATGGTTTAAAACAAGCACCTAGAGTATGGTATGATAGGTTGAAAAACTTCCTACTTGAAAAGGGCTTTTCCATGTGAAAGGTAGACAAAACGTTTTTTGTTCTTAAGCAAGGCAATGATCAATTATTCGTTCAGATTTATGTAGATGATATCATCTTTGGTTGTTCATCTCATGCTTTGGTGTCTCAGTTTTCAGAAACTATGAGTAGTGAATTTGAGATGAGTATAATGGGTGAATTGACTTATTTTTTGGGATTGCAAATCAAACAAACAAAAAAAGATATATTTGTGCATCAAAGAATGTATACGAAGGATCTTCTATATCGCTTTGGGTGGAGAATTGCAAACCCATCATGACACCTATGGGAGCTACTTCTACACTTGATCCTGATGAGGAAGGTGAGCCAGTTGATCAAAAGGAGTATAGGAGTATGATTGGTTCACTTTTATATCTTGCTGCTTCAAGACCGGATATACAATTTGTTGTATGTTTATGTGCACGGTTTCAAGCTTCCCCACGTGCTTCACATCTTCAAGCAATTAAGCGAATTCTCAGGTATGTTCATGGCACTAAAGACTTTGGTATATGGTTATCAGCATCATCATGTATTAGCTTAAGAGCTTTTTCTGATGCTGATTTTGGAGGATGTAGACTTGATAGGAAAAGTACTTCTGGTGCTTGTTTCTTCTTGGGTAATTCTCTTGTTGCTTGGTCGTCTAGAAAACAATCCTCTGTAGCACAATCAACAGCTGAGTCTGAGTATGTGGTTGCTGCTAGTTGTTGTTCTCAAATACTTTGGATAGTAGCTACACTTAAGGATTATGGTGTTATTTTGAAAAATGTTCCGCTTTTCTGTGATAACACAAGTACCATTTGTATTGCTAAGAACCCAGTACAACACTCTAGGACAAAACATATTGATATTAGATTTCACTTTCTTAGAGATCATATTGAAAAAGGAAATGTGGCACTTCATCATGTGGATACTGAACATCAATTGGCAGATATTTTCACAAAACTTTTAGATTCTTCTCGTTTTGCTTATCTTAGAGGAGAACTTGGGGTTATTTATCCAATGGGGTTATTTTGAGAGGGAGTTTTAACTCTTTGTAACATATTTTATTATTGGTATGTTTTGTTTGAAATTTTTTTAAAAATAAAAAAAATAAAAAATAATTGATAAAATAATGAGCACTACATATGATTCATATGTATTATTTGCAGCCATGTTCATGTCATAAGGTATGAGTGCTTTCATATTTCTATATGTGTGATGTTGGTCTTTGCATGACTAGCTAAATGGAATGACAACTTAAACTAAATCTTGACATGATTGAACTTTCTTATTTATTTTGATTTTGTTTTAAATGTGCTAATATGCTATGAGAAATATGAGAAAGATCAAAATTATGTGCTATAAAAATATGAGAAAGATCAAGAAAATATGCATTGTCACACTTCTTCTTAACGAGATTGCTTACTATTGCACTTTGGTATGAACTTGAAAGAAGTTGTGTATGACCAAAATCTGGTTCTTAAGCTTGCAATTGTCAAAAGACATAGGCTTGAACGGGTTGAAAAGTAAGGCTGATGGTGCATATAATTCCTTGCAGTTTATATTATGATTGAAATCAGTCAAGCTCTCAATTTTTTTTAAAAAAAGGCACCATTGAAGTGCATTCATCTTAATGCTTGCAAGTTTTGAAATAGTTGAGAAAGGAATTTCATGTCTTGCAATAAATTATTAATAACATTTGATTTTTAGTTATGCTAGATTTACATTGCATGTGTATGGATGTGAGAGTGTAAATTACTTTTAGCATGGCATGTGTGAGCTTGTTTACATTGATGATTTGTGGTGCTCACAATAAAAATTGGTACAAAATTGAAATATTTTCTTTTTTTATTCTTGATGAACTCATTGTCAAAAAGGGAGAGAGTTTTATATACAGTTTTTGATGATCTTTTCACGATCTTTTTATTTTGTTTTTTGTTTTTCTTTAAAAAGGACTTTTTGTGACTGTAAATGTCAATGTTTAGTGTTTATATATGTTGTTGCCAATGTTTTAATCAAGGGGGAGATTGTAAAATCATGTGCTAAAAAATTGGCTTATCTTGTGATTTATGAACTTGGCATTGGAAAGTGTGATAAGCGTGTGTACGACTGATGTGGGTTAGGTTGTGAATATCTGTGCCCGAAAACGGTGTGTTTGGTCTATTTGTGTGTAGGTACTTGGGGTCAACCTTGGTCAATGTCGGATCGGGAATAAACTCAGGGAGGAGTTTAGGTCCAGAACGGTCAAGGATGTCGGGTGACAAGGTGAGATACAAGGTGATACACGGTGGATGAAAATTGTATGGGAAGATATTCAGAACGAGCTTCACAAGGCAGTTTATAAACGCTGGAAAAATCGAAAAAGAAAAGGAGTATGCGACATGGTGCTACAGTACCACAGGGTACTGTAGCACGCGGGGAGGTGCGCGGGTCTAGCGCTGTCCAGGCAAGGTAACAGTCCAGATGGCCCACGAATGGTTTTGGTTCTATAAATAGTGACTCCCTGTTAATTTTTGGAGAGATTTTTTTAGGATTTCTAGAGAGCGAATTTGTCGTGGAGAAATCTTTTGGATGTTTTGGAGAAACATCTTGTAAGCACAATCTTGGTAATAAAGGTAAAGTTTATGGAAGATTAGTATGGTAATTAATTCCTCTTTCTCGTTCATCTGTATGCATTTCTAGCAATGGATTTTAGATTGATTTATTTTTCTCTAAGATTTGGGTTGGTTTCTTTGATCTAAAATCTAGCTAGGGTGTTTTTCTAGTGTTCTGGAAAGTTTGGTTGATTAATTATTTTCGGATCTCGTTTAATCAATTAATTAGGGTTTAATTAATTTCCGTCAACCTTCTGTTTAGTAATATTGTTTCATTAATATCTTAAGATCCAGAAGTCTGATTGATGTGATTCTAGTTGAGTTTGTTTGCAAATTTTATCTAGTTTATTCTGACAAATTTTCAGGTCGATCAGAGTTACGGATCTATGACTACAATCTGTTTAGTGACGAAACAACGTTCTGTCCAAATTCTGAAAACGCGGTTTTTCAGGTTTTGTGATTAGGGGAAAGTGTTAAATTTTATTTTTGACCTACGCAATCATTCACCCCCCCTCTGATTGCCTATTTTAGTGTGAGTCGATCCTACAGTCTCTATAACTTGTCGATCTTCATCTGCTGTGCATGCATCTGGATCCTGGTTCATCCTTTGTAATTGGCGTGAAGATCATCCAAGTAATGTAGCATAGTCCTCATGTGCACTATCACCATATTGTCCTCAAACCAAATATTCTCACAACCATTCTGCAGACTAGACCAACTGTAGGAGGGATGATAGTGGTACACCGTACTTGTCAGAGCAGTGTTGAAGTGATGACGGAGTTGGCACAAGGCTTCATAAGAGACTTCTTCTCGAGCAAACAAGAAATGATTAGCTTCGGCAGTGAAAGTGAGCTGAGGAAGATCTTCTTGGTTGGAGGCGAGAGTCACCGTGATCTTGCAGCAGAAGTCTGTACCGTTGTTGGTGGTTGTGTGGCGATATACTGGCAAAGACTCATAACCGATATCGGCAGCCATGCGACGAAGCTCTACCGAGAAATCACTGTCTCCAAGGTACATGCTTGCTCTATTGGCCATCTAAAACATTGTTGAAATTTTAAGTTAGTAATTCTTCTTCCGTTGCCTTCTGATTAGGGGTAAGGAGAGAAAAATCAAACATTGGAAAAGGGAGAGCAAGAAGGTTTTCACAAATACAATTTCCTTTCGCAAACATGTCCTTAAGGGCTTAACCGTTTGGCTTATCCTACAGTCAAGATTGGCTCTGATACCAACTTGTTACGCCCAGAAATTCACTAGAATTTCTAAAGCTAATTTGTGTATTAAATCCTCGTCCAGAAATTAGCTGAAAACATAACCAAAACGATAAATACTTACAAAAGAGACACTTAGTCCTCACACAGAAGAAAAACCAACAGCGGAACAGCAACCTAGTGAAGCTTCAACACCAAGCCCACAGGCAGCTCAACTGGGGTATAAGCCAAACACCAAAACTTCTCCTTCCACGCGAATCTTTACTCTGATGATGGTAATATTGCAAGACTGAGTACCATCCACCGTGCTCAACGAGCCACACAAAGGATGTAGAATAATGCAACATGATTCCAAAGGAAAGGCATAGTATGGCTTGTTTGCATAAACAACATTTAAAATATTTGCATTTGAAAACATCGAAAACAATATAGTTTAATTAATATCAACATTGAATCCATCGCCGAACAGCACTCCAATGCGGTTCAGGCCCAAAACCACAACCCTCCAAACTGGAGTTATCAAGTTTTCACCATTTATTATCATCAATGAGTAGTGTGGGACTAATCACGAAAAACATTGCTAGGATGCCTATTAACTGCGGACACGGCTATTCGAACAGTTTTACTCTGGTCAGAGGTTAACCAATTTACCCACAAGACAATCTCAACATTATGTCAGCCATGCGTAACGATACTCGAAAGTGCCCGAATAGAGATTTTGACAAGATCATCCATGTAACTTGCACAATAGGAGAGCCTCCCGCCAAGCCTCTGCTCTCCAATAGGGGTGATCAATGCCTTCCCGCAAGACGGCTCGACGCCTGATCTCATAGACTTATTGACGACTGCCATGTGTGGACTTATACCGGTCCTTAATTGTCATGAGCACGACTGACATCATTGGAAAATATTTGGAGGGAAAAGGAATATATTTGTGGGTTCGTATATGGAGGATAATTTAACGAGAAATACTTGGGGAATAGAATATCAGAATATTTTGGGATTTGAAAAATTGGAATATTCAGAATATTGTAAATATTCGGGACATAAAGGAATTGGCGAGAATAGTTTATGGGGACTGAAATGGGGCAAAATCCCAAAATATTGGAGGACTTGGATTTATCTTAACTGGAATTGGATTTCCAAGGAAGGGAGTTTCTGGGAATCAGAGAAGTATAGGGCATTTTAGGGTTTTGAGATTGAATAAATCCGAGAACTCCGGATTTAGGATTTCGAGGAGACTTTAGGGTTTCAGGAGCGACACCAAACCCTAAAAGAAGAAGGAAGCCAAAGTTCGAGGTGAACGGAGAGACATCAAGGGACTGAGACAGGAACGACCCAAACAGGGGAAAAGGAAAGGATTTTATTTTTAATTACTGAGATGATCTTTTGTAACGTCCCGCTTTAAGTGAGACGTTTAACTATATTTGACTAAAATCTAGCCGTGAAAATTTTCGATCTTTGTGTGTTATATCATAAGTTGTGCCTGGATCTCAGTTTGTCTTCTTGCCCTTGATCTCAAAACCCAATCTCTTGAAAACCCCATTCTTAAATCAATCTCTGAGTTCGAATCATCGTATACGAACTTCGCTCCTAAAACCCTAACAATAGAAACCCCTCTGAATCTTTTCTTGAAAATCTCCGCCTCGATATCCGTTCCGATGTTTCGAATCGAAACCCTAAACTTCCCCTCCCTGTTTCCCCCAAAGGCCTTGGGAATCCAAGATAAATTTTCCCTTGGATTCCTCCACTTGAATCCCTAAGAAAATCCCAAGTTTAAATATACAACTTGGAATCAAACCTCTATTCAAAAATCTCTTCCACCAACACATCCCTAAGAAAACCCTTGACTTCTTCCCTGAGTCCAATTAATCTTTTGTTGAATTCAAATTTGAATCCGAATCCTTTCCCTAATTCCTATCAAATATTCCTTGAGAACCCAAAGTACAAAACCCATTCCTAAAATAATCGAGTTATCCCTTGGCTTCTCCCTCCCTTGATTCCTTAAATTCCTCCTGAGCCAAAAGTGCAAATTAAATTCAAATCCCCTTTGAAAATCCTCAAAAATCTCCTCAAATAAATCCCTTGGAGAAAATGAGAAAGTGCACTGTTCCCTTTGGGCCGCAACCTCCCCTTTTGGCCCAGCACCACACCGTTCGCGCCCGCCACCGTTGATGCGCGGCACGTGCCGCCCCGTATGTCGTCTATTTCTCTCCCCTCACCCCGCGTAGACTGCTCCACGTCGCTGATGCCCAGCACGTGGCTGAGCACCATGGCACCACCATCAGATCCCTTGAACCGTGCGCGCACCCTGCCCACACGTATTGGATGCTTGCCGCGTGGACAGGCGAGCCGCCACAGCCATCCGATCTCCCTCGCTTGCTCGCTCCCCATGCGGACCGGTGCACGCCCCGGATCCATGCCACGTGTCCCTGTCCCGCGCACAACCGTCAATCCCCCACAATGTCTTTGTCCTCCTCTCGCCGTCCTGTTCCTCCCGACCGCGCCTGTGAGGTGTTCGGTCAAATTCTTGACCAAGTTGCCCCACCGGCTAACGTCATGGTGTTAACGCCAAAATTTTGTATGGTTCTTTATCAGATTCGGTTAAAGGAGAAATTACAGATAATTAGCGAGGACCAATCCAGAGGAAGTCGAGTTTGGAAAGAAGTCATGAAGACCATAGCGTGGCAGTCTAATGCCTTATCTGTTAATTAGGCAGTAATAATATTTTATCTTTTAGGAAGCCTGATCTCGTTGTATAAATACGTGGTTAGTGTTTTCTCTATGATTAGGAAACTCCTGTTTCGTGTCTGATCAGGGCTGTATCAACTCGGGGTATAAATACGTGTGCCCGGGTGCTTTGTAATAATCTCAATCAATCAGATCAATACAAATTTCAGCGCATCGACACCTTATTCAACGGGTTCTTGCTTCTCGAGCCGGGCTGCATCGGTTAAGTTCGACCTCCTGCGAGAGGGTAAGTCTCGTTACCCCGACTACCGTTCCGACTAGGACATCTCGATTAGGTCCGATATTCTAGTCGGCCTGCGATAGTCGGCTTACCACGATATATCTGTTCTATCTACGGCTGCATCAGTTAAGTTTGATCTCATAGGCCGAGTAGATATATCACATCACACGTGCATAGATTTATCGGTTTACTGCGTGTAACTTATCATCGGTTTGTGCTGCATCGGTTAGGTCCGACCTACTAAACTGCGTGATAAATTATTCCTGCTAGATTGATCGGTTTTATGCAAGCGTTTTATCGGGATGTATAGCCGATAAGTTATCATATTTTACGTCACGATTGCATTAGATCTATCGGCCCATCGAGGTTCTGTTATCATTATCAGTCTGTGCTGCAACGGTTAGGTCCGATCTATTAGACTGGCGATAATAATTCTATCCTTATTGAGCCGATGGATGTTTATGCAATGTTCTATCGGAGTGTTTAGCCGATAGGTTATCTTTTTGTTACTAAGCCGACTGCATTGTTCAACACGTTTTTGGCACGCTACACTGCCATCGGCTTTTCAGCCGATATATATATATATATATATATATATATATATATATATATATATATATATATATATATATATATATATATATATATATATATATATATATATATATATCAGTAGTTGGCTAGTCTATTCATTCATATTAATATTGATTCCTTAGCCACTTGGTTTATTTATCACCCATCTATGCCGTCATCGGCATCCAGTCGATGTATAAGTGCTACGGAGCATATCGGCTATCGGCCGATGAGATGAGTCCAAATCGGCTTCCAGCCGATTGGCTCAATGATCTAATATTTTCTATCTCCTTGTCAATTGCAGGGTCAAATTGACTGGCACGCCTACGAACCTCAAGATTTAGGACCTGCACTGGAGTTAAGCAAATCTCCCAGGCCTTCGCGTGTCTGTAGGCGCCGAACCAGATCATCGGCTCGTCCACAACGCTGCCGGTGATTTTCGGTGCCAACACATGGCGACCCCACCTCGGTCCCTCTACTGCCTACCTCTATCCACCATGGCTTGGACTGCCGTTGCCTCCTATTTGCCCCTCCTCTCTCCTCTCCTTCCGTGGCCTCTATCCTCGGCCAAGCCAGTCAAAAGAGGGCCGCACCGCTCGCGTCATTATCGCCCCCACCACGGCCTCGCGAGCCCGTGCTCCTAGTTCAAGCTTCGCTGCCCGATACACTACCATCGCCCCCCACGAATCCCCGCTGTTGGCCAATTTCCTCACCTAGGAGAAAACCCGCGCCGCCTCAGCCTCTCCCGCCTCTCTCCCCTCCATGATTGGAGATCCTCCCCAACCGACCTAGCCCGAGCTCCACGCCTATAAAACCCCCTCCGAAGCCCTTGTCTCTCCCCCTCTTGCTTCGGTGGTCTTGAGCGCTGCACGTCTTCCCGAGCGCCGCTCTCCGCCGCCGTCCTCACCCGAACCCTTGAGGCCGCGCCAATCCCGGAGCGCCACTGTGTAGTGCTCAACGTTGGCTCGACGCCCCGGTCTCTGCACGATCTCCTTCCCACCGGAGCCCAATCTTCCCCACGCTGCTCGCATCGTTGTCATCGCTTTACGGTTCCTTCTCATCTTCCGGCCCAAATCGCCGCTGCGAACCTGATCTCTATTGGTGAGCTCCCCCTCCATGCATTGAGTATGCCCCCATGCGCTTCGGACGGTCATGTGCTAGCCGAAGCATGCCACTTCCCCGTTCCTCCCCTCGATGCCACCATGGGTGTAGCCCCCAATCCTCTCCTCTCTCTCCGCCGTCTCTCCCTCATCGTCGCCAGCCGACCCCTGTTCCCAGCGACACAATCCGAGCCGCTCAAGTGCTTCGCCTTGCTCCCCTCCTCCCGTCGGCACCACTACTTGCCGCCATGAACCGTCACTCGCCAGAATCATCCTTGCCACCATGAGCCGTCGATCCTAGTCGCCTCCTCGTCCCCTTTCTCTGTCCCACCGAACCGAGCCACGCTGACGTGTGGGCCCCCCTTCCACGGGCCACACCAGACTACACCATACGCCTTTGTGGGACTGACAAACAGGCCCCACCCTGTGTACCCAACCTTCGGTCCATGGACCATGCACCACAGCCAAGTGGGCCGTCTCTCCCCGAACCACCTCGGACCGCGTCCATGAGCCCTTGGCTCCCTGATAGCTAGACTCCAACTCCAGTGGCCACAGACCTCCACTCTCTCTCTCTTTCCCTGGCTTGCGGGCCTCAACCACCACTGAGCCATCTTTCCCCTTGGGTCACTATCATGTGGGCCAGCCCAGTAGGCCATTGGCCTCTGTTTTCCCCCTCTCTTTCCTCCAACAAGTAGGGCTAGGCTGCCAGTGGCCCCCACCTTGTCAGTGATTGCCATAGGAGATTCTAGAGAATATTCCCTTCTAGAGTTTCCAAATAATCATTTCCTCTATTCTAGAAATCCATTTAATCCTTTGGAAAATCATATCTTTTAATCTGTTGATCCGATTGACTCCGTTCCAACTCTAATAATTTTCTAAAATTGACATCTATCTAATGGCACTATTAGTAGTACTAAATAGAGTCCTTTTTTGGCCTTTATGTAAAATCTTGTTTGTTTGCGCATAGTAACGATCGTCGAAAAAACGTTCCGAAGTGGATTTTACGACGATTCTCGAAGACGCGTGAAGACCTAGAGCAAGGCAAGTCACCTTTGATCAATTGAGCCCATAATTGAAATTAAATTATTTTATTTATAAAATTACATTGATAGACGTGCACTGATTTGTGCGGTCCCGTCTACGAGTCAGATCGGCGGACCTTCCTAAAATTGTTGCATTTAGAATACTTCCTTGACATTGATATATCTTGTTCTTTTGTAACCACCACTACCACGCTTCGGTATTCGTGCACTCTTGTGTGAATACTAACGGTCGCCTTCGAACTTAAAATTTGAGAACATTCTTGGGTAAACTTGTTTTTACGAAATGTTTGGAAAACCTGACACCTGGGTCGGCGCCTTGTGAAAGAAAAATGAGTTTTAAAAATGGAGACTTGCGACACAAGGCCGGTCCGGTGTGTGATGCCTATGTGGTCGCTTTAAGGACCGATTTCTTCGAAATTTCATTCGAGCATATGATAGTACAACCACATGGGTAAATTGGGAAGCCCTTGGCTGAGTAACTAGCCATCTAGGAACGCCTAGCGTGTCATTGGACTGTGGATCGCTGGGAGGGCGTCGGGAAAGGCCTCCTGGGTTACTAGCACAGTATGGTCTGGGACCTACCCTGTTGTAACGCCTCCTGCCCTAGCACCACCTACAGTGATACCAGAGAGGAAGTGCTGCAGGAGATTAGCGTAAACCAACTCTCATGGAACCGCGATGCCGGTACCAGTCTCAGGAAACCTTACTGGTACCCGCGGTCAACGAAGATGTACCACAGCAATTAGCTAAATAAATAAATATATATATTATACCTTTATAAGTTGCGACTTCGGGCAAGCCCTGAGCAGCAACCTACAAACAGAACGACAGCAGTAGAACAACAGCGCAGCGAGAACCCAATCCACAAACAACGGCTTGGAATTAGGAAAGAAACCCTAATCTTCACTTCCACTTCACTCTTCCTGAATGAGGGGAGAAAAGAAATAGATTGAGTACTTACGTACTCAGCAAGTCACGGAAAATGTGAGTATGCAGGCTATCAAAGAGATGCTGGGGTTTATTTCGCAAACCATTTCATTTAAAAACATTTTCGAAAACCTAAGTGTGAGTTATCTCTTTGTGACTGGAAGGAGGCTCTTGCCTCGATCCTGTCCGCGAATTGCTTTTCAACAACTCGAGCGGACAAAACAGATTTTAATTGTTTTTAAGTGTTCTTATACCGCCTATCAGATCACGACAGCGGTTCAGTGGATCTGCTCATAAGCAGCTTCGCACTGTATTCTCATCTATTACTTTATTTTCAATTTCGTCCACTCCAGGACGTAATCTCATTTTCCTCTATTATTTTCCTTTCACTTTCGTCCTATCCAGGACTTCATCTCATATCTCATCTCAATGGCTCCTCGAGCCATCCATAATCTCAACTCATTTCACAAACTGCTTCCACTCAGGAAGCCTAATCTATGATGCCATTCGACATCCCGGGTCACACAGCCCCGTTTCAGACCACTCAGGTCATCCATCAGCCACTGAGGCCGATTCTGGTAATGATCCTCAAACCACAAAATCACTTTCACAAAGCACTGGCAAATAAATCTACGTTAGAGGAATCACCTCACATTGCCCGTAACTGTGGGCGTGGCTATTCGAACAATTTGGAAAACCTTTGCAAAAGGTGCACGCTTTACCCACACAACGCGAGCTTACTTCCTGCACTCGTCAGTGGGGAAGGTTCGCGACAGGGCCTTTTCAAAGCCTTCCCAGGATAGCACGTTGCCCTGTAAATGGGTTCTCTCTCTCAACCAAGTACCAGGAACTCATTTTCTGTACTCAGGGACAGGGGTATATCGCCCTCTTGGCACCCAACCAGTCTCACATTTATTAGCAACCGAAAACTATCCTGGGAACACTAGTTACTCAGCCGGGGTGTCCCATTCAACCCGTGTGGTCGCATTGTGAGATGCTCGGATGAAATTCCCCAAGGAATTGGTCCTTATGTACGAATACAAAGTGCCACCACACAGGCGATCACTTTGCACCGCGGATTTTTCGCAAATAAATTTTGTTTCGCAATTCCGCCGACATCGCATGTCGAGTTTTTAAATCTTTAGAAACCCTTATTTTTGCAAATCGCAAACAGTTGTGCTAGAGGTGGAACCATCGGAATCCATGCTTAGAGAGCACAGTCACTGAGGTACCATGAGGTGGGAGCGACAAGGGATAGGCACCAATGTCCTACGGTTTATGCAACTAATCAGGTCGTCGTGTTGATACGCAAACCGAGGCCGATCAATTTAACGTGCACACTAACCATACAATTTTGCAAATAAAATATTTTAAATTTAGGAGCAATATGGTCAAGGAGTGACTTGCCTCAGTCTTCGTCTTCAAACTTCGCGAAAATCCGACGTCTGATGAATTTCCGAAGCATCGACTACGCGCGAAACAAGAGAAAAATACACAAAACCTTAGAAATAATATACTATTATAATAACTAAATAGTTACCATGAGGTAGATCATTTTTAGAAAAATTTAGAGACTTAAATGGCTCAATCGGAGTTACGGTTGAAAAGATATGAATTTTGAAAGTTTGAGGATTTTCTGGAATATAGAAAATGATTTAATTGAATTGTTTGGAAAAGAATTATTTTTGGAAACATGGGCTGACAGTTGGGCCCTTGGACAGTGCTATGAGAGAGAGAAACTGAGGGGACCCACATGTCATAGGGAGGAGAGAGGTCTCATGTTAGTGGGGTCCACAAGTCAGTGACCAAAAAAAATGGAGAGGAGAGGCTGAGAGAGAGGAGGGAATCAACTATGTCTCACTATGCCTGGGCCCACAAGTCAGAGACTGAGAGAGTGAGGTGCCAGATGGGGAACAGGAGACGGCCGCGATTGACGGCCGTCGGTGGCCAAGAGGACGCCGGCGAACGGCGGCGAGGGGAGGAGGAGCGGGTCACAGGAATGGAACGAGGGGAATGAGGAATACTTGAGCGGCTCGGATTGGGGCTGGGGTGGTCGACGCGCGCCGGCGACGAGCAACAGGAGTGGTGGAGAGAGAAAGGATGGGGGCGACGCGGCGGAACGCCGGCGAGTGCTCAGGCAGGTGTTTCGGGCTCGGTTAGAGGCAGTGAGACGAGAGGAGGGCGGAGAAAGGGGGAAGTCGACTTCGAGGCATGGCCGGAGAATATTTTCTTCGTGCGTCTCGTGCCCATTTCGTCGAGCAGGTTCCAGACAGAAAAGAGAAGCAGAGGGGGCGACGGGGAGGAAGGAGACAGGCCTTACATGCGGGGCCTGCGTGTCGGCGTCCGTTGCGCTGGCCGGAGGGCTGACAGATAGGGCCCGCTTGATGCGTCAACACATGCGCGTGTGGCTCGGATGGGGAGAGGCTGGCGAGTGGGGCTTGGGAGGCGAGGCGCTAGGCGCGGCGGGGCGAGTGACTAGTCGGTGGGTCCGCTCGCCAGTTCGAGAGGGAATCGGCTGGGCCGCGTGTGGAAGGAAGGCAGAGGCCGAGTGGGCTGAAGAGAGGAGAGGATGGACCGATGGAACAGTGATCCTTTATTTTTTTCTAGGGATTATTTGGAGGGATATTTGATGATTTTTCAAAAGGGTTTTTAATCCAAAATTTTATATTTTGGACCACAAAATTCTGGGGATTTTATGGAGAGACTTTTACCAAGATTGGGATATTTGTCTGGATATAGATAGATACACACACACACACACATATATATATATGGAAGAAATGGATAGGGATTTTTTGGAGAATTAAAAGGGTATTAATTTTGGAATTTGGTGTTTGATTTCTCAGGAATTAAATCAAGGGAATTTCAATTGGGACACTGATATGATATATATATTTATATATTTGAAAGAGAGTTTAGGGATAGAGTTTTTGAGAGGATAATTTGGATATTAAATTTCGGATTTGATTTTGATTTTGGGATTTAACTCCTAAGGACTTTGGGAGAATTTTTGAGAGGAGTTTCTGTGGTTTGGATCTGAGCACAAATATATATAGATTGATTTTTGGATGATATTTGGAAAAGGAAAGAGGAGATTCAATAGGTGACTTTGAGTCGGAACTTAAATTGGGGTTTGATTCTCAAGGATATTTGGGAATTTGCATGGATTAGAATTTGAGGACCTCGAGGGAAGATTAGAATTTGAATTTAATTCTTGGGATTTGAGGGCTTTAGAAATAATAAATTGGCACATTTTGGGAAGGAGCTCTTGATGGAATTTAGGGTTTTTCTGAGAGGAACAAAATGAGGAGATTTTAATGGAAGGCTTCAAAGATGACTTTCGAAGGGTTTTATTGGAGGGCTTCGAATTGCAAAATTCGAACCCGAGTACAGAGAATTTTTGGGAGATATTTGATGAGGAATTTAGAGAGAGACAGTCGAATTGCAAAATTCGAGTCTCGGAACTTAGAGAGAGTTTAGGAATGAGGATTTAGGGTTTCAAGGAGGTTTAGACTGAGATCTACGGCACTTAATTCTTAAGCACACACAAAAATCCAAAATTTTTAAAAATAGGGTTTTTACCAAAATAATTTTTTAACGGCCCAAAAACTGGGGCATTACACCTGTTGTTGGTCGCGGACCCCTCCAGTTGACATGGGGTAACCTGGGTGGGCTCGGGAAATGCCTTGTCGCGAAAACCTCTAGGCCACCGATCGTGCCTGATCAGTGTGTGCTGGTGGCTAGAGTGAGTCATGTCGTGTGGTAAAGTGTACTCCTCTGTAGAGGTTTAAACTGTTTGAACAGCCGTGTCACGGTCATGGACGGATATGAGGTGATTCCTTAGTGTAGTTTATTTTACCCTGTTTGCAAAATGTGTGTTGGTTTGGGAACTGTGAGAAGGATGTGTCGTCGAGGACACGGTCGTCCGATGATGCGGCTGGCTATCGAGGACAGTGGAACTCGGAAGTTGGAGAAATGTTTTGGCTCTAGGAGCGATTTGATGTATCTTGAGACTGCGAAAACTGGAGAAATAAAGATTCATACATTTTTACTCCGATCAGGCGAGACTCAACTCACCCAGATTGTTGAGAAGCACCCACTGAGCAGATTTGAAGATTAAATAAAACAAAATTACAAAATATTTAGCCTCTCTTTGAAGCCTGCAACAGCCACCTAAGTTTCCCTAACTTGCTGAGTACGTATCACCCTTGCTCTATATATATAGTTCCCCGTCTGGAGCTGGAGCTAGAGTTGCAGTGAAGTGAAGATTAGTTTCGTCTTGGTTCCCAACTACTGCCTGTGTGTTGGGACTTAGTCCATTGTTTCGTTGCTGCTGCTATCTCTGTGTTGTTCGTTGCTGTCTCTGGCTTGCTCCAAAGGCTGCAACGTAAGTTAAAGTATATGTTTATATATATTATTTAAGGTTTGCGATGATGCATACTTGATTTTCGTGGATACCAGCGCTGCGTCCTGGGACTGGTATCGGTATCGCGGTTCCGCAGGGGAGCAGTTTATGCTATTTTTTGCGGCACGCCCTATTTGGTGCCATTGTACGACGGTGTCAGATCGGGTGTGACATCTTTATTTCATTAAAATAATTTTGTAGCTCCAAAAATTCGAAAAAATTTCAGAGAGTTTATTAAATCATGGAGAATTTACCAAAGGCAAAACACCATGAAACAAAAGAAAAATGTATTATTATAAATACATAAAATACTAAATATTTTGAAAAACCGAGGAATATAAAAGCATCCCAGCATTATTTAAATTTCAACTTGAGATTTTTAATATTGGAAATTTTTAGAATTTATTCAAACACTTTACAACAACTTTAGTGTATTCTTATGTTTCTATTTACCAAAATAATTTTTAATTAGACTAATTTTGAGGTGTGACAAATCCACCCCGTTACAGAAATCTTGTCCTGAGAATTGGAGCCGCTAGAAAGAAAAAGTGTCTGGTTGATCTCCAACTCTTTCCTTCCGAGGCATCTTTCTTCTGGCGACAGCCTCTCGAAGTCTATTCTATGTCTGTCCTGGCGGTAGTCTGTGTCTCGATCCCTTTACTGTCAATAGATAATCTCGCATCGTGTTTTAGATGGACAGTTCTCGCCAATATTCCTTATTTTTTTATTCTGAATTTTAGTTACTTATAAACTGCATTTCCTATATAGACTCTATTTTTTTTCTTTTGCCCCTTCAATGTTATTTTATATGTATTACTGTTATTCATAATTTCTAAATCTTACTTCTGGATATTTTAAAGATTGTATTTCTATGGACTCTTCTTGGTATGTAGTCTTTACTTATTTATGTTTTTATTATATTTTTTATTCCAAACTTTCATGATTTTTAATTTATTGGATTTAGTATTGAAATCAAATTCTGGAACTTTAGTTTATTTTTTATTCAAATTTTAATTAATCTTACTTTTCGATATTTATAGATTGTATTTTACTATGGACTCATTTGGTTATGAAGTCTTTACTTATTTATTTTTTTATTATATTTTTGTTTCAAATTTTAATGATCTTTTTCAAGTTTATTTCACTTCATACTGAAAATCTAAATTCGTAATTTATTTTATTTTTTTTTTTGTATATTTTATTAATCCGTATTGTTGTTCTAGATGGACTCTTCTTTCAATATTCCTTATTGTTTGTTCTGAATTTAAGTTATTTCTAAACTATATCCCTACTTGAACTCCTCCTTTTTTTTTTCCCGATTAATTTGGAAATTTCTAACATCCAGGCTGAGTGTTATCATATTTTTTATTTCAAATTTTAATGATTTTTTTAATTTTATTTGTAATTCACATTGAAATCTAATTTCAGATGTATTTATTTTTCTGAATTTTAATTAATTTTGTGTTGTATTTCCAGATGGACTATTCTTTGAATATTTTTTGTTTTTATTCCGAATATCTGTATTTATAAATTGTATTCCTACTTGAACTCTTATTTTTTTTGATTCAATGTTATTTTATATGTATTATTGTATAGATTTGAAAATATTACTTTTGGATAATTTAAAGATTGTATTTTTGACTCTTTTGGTCTGTTGTCTTTTACTTATTTATTTTTAATTATATTTTATTCTGAATTTTCATATTTTTTAAAGCTTATTTGAAATTTAGAAATAGAAATCCAATTTTGGAATATGTTTTCTTTCTTATTGCAAATTTTAATTAATCTTATTTTGGATATTTATAGACTGTATTTTGCTATGTACTCTGCTTCATATGTAGTTGTTACTTATTTTTTAATTTTTTTGAATTTCTGATCTTGTTGAAAGTTTATTTTGGTTTAATTGCATATTGAAATCTACATCGAGTCGAGCTTATTTTATTTTTTTTATCTGCTGAATTTTAATTAATCCTATGTTGTCGTTCTAGATGGATCTCATTTTTTTAATATTCCCTTTTTTTTTTTTTCTGAATTTCCAGTTATTTCTAATTTTTTCCTAATGTGAAGTCTTTCTTTTTCCCCATTAATCGTGGGAACTAGCATGCGCCTGGGTGATTTTTTTATTTCAATTTTTATATTTTTTGATGCTTTATTTGAAATTCGCATTGAAATCCAATTTCGGAATTTATCTTTGTTTTTTACTCTGATTTTAATTATTCTCGTGTTGTCTCTAGATGGACTGTTGTTGTGTGAATATTTCTTATTTTTTATTTGAATTTCAGTCTATTGTCCATTTCTAAATTATATTCCCTACTTGAACTTTTATTTTATTTTCCCTCTTCAATGTTTTATTAGTCTATATGTGTTGTTATAGTTATTTTAAATCTTACTTTTGGATATTTAAAGACTGTATTTTTTACTCTTGTTGTACTGTCATATTAATTATTTTATTTTTCATGATTATCTTTATTCTGAATTTTATATTTTTTAAATTTTATTCTGGAATTAGTATTAAATGCCAATCTTTGAATTTTTTAAAAAAATTTTAATTAATCTTGCTTTTAGGATATTCAAAAATAGATTGTATTTTGCTATGGACTGCTTCGTGGTATGTAGTCTTTAATTATTTATTTTTTTATTTCTTTTTTTTGAATTTAATAATTTTTTTTGAAGTTATTTGGAATTCGTATTGGAAACTCCAATTTCAGAACTGTTGTATGTGTTTTATTCTAAATTTTGGAATGTAATCTCGTATTGTGGTTCTCGATGGCTCTTTCTTGAATATTTCTTATTTTCATTCCAAATTTTAATTATAGATTTACGTAAAAATTATCTTTCTTAATTGACTGTTATTTTCTTTCTTCGATGACTGTGGGAAATTTTATTTAGTCTCTAGAGCGATTTGGTGTCCCTTTCAACGTTGTCTTAATAATCTCGAATAGTTTAGATGGACTCTCCTTTCAATATTTTATTTCTATTTCCGAATTTAAATTATTTTAAATTATAGCCTATTTTGATTTTTTATTATTAATGTGATATTTAGCCTCTGGATCAAAGGTCACCATGCCTCCTTAAACGTGTGAATATAATGATAGTAGATTCATTCTTCAGCGTTGTTGCTTCCTCTATGGGAGTTGGTTGGAGTAAGTGTCTTGTATTGCGTGACACCAATTTATTCGTTGCCACCCAAAATGGTATACGATTCCAATGCAGCTCCATATAAACCCAATAATAACGAGTTGACATGGCCTGACGCCTACCTCAATTAACGAGTGCATTGTAGTGGACCCAATAAAAGGATAGACCCAATAAGAGCGATGGTGTGTGAATGAATTGAATGTTTGGACGCAAAAGTTCGAGAGTGCATATTTAAGTGACTTACTTTTCAACCATTAGCATGCAAGATAGTAAGTTAGATGGAGAAAAGAAATAACTAAGCATTTCCTTTTTAATTACTTAATAATTCTAAATTACGCTAAGTCAAACGTTATAGTCTCGAACATGTAATTTTTAGAAATTCGGTGTTTAATAATCGTGATTTATATATGTTAAACAGTATTTTTTATAGTGAATCAAAAAATAGTACATCTTATGAATGTTAAATCTATATAAATTTTATAGAAATTAATGATCAAAGATTCAAGCATTTGATTTAGAAAACCTATTACAGCAAGTAATATTTAATAATTTAAAAATGAAGGGTATCTGTCATACTTGATCTCAGCCATTGGTTTCTTTTAATGTTGGATTCGTGGATCAGGGCTGACTAGCTAAATACTGAGTTATGGCTGTAACAGGAACTGTTATCTGGTCGACGCCACCAACCCGACACAGCATGATCTTGGTCGTGATCCCTAGCACTCGATGCGATGAGGAACAGTTTCCTTTTCGTTTTCTCCCGGATAATACATGATAATAGCTCAGTCATGATAATCTTAGCTCTACGGGCCAAAAAGGTGAATATTGTGTTGGGATATTGCCTCAGAATTTGATCAATTAAAGCTTTTGTAATCTCTAATTGCGTCTGCTAAGAAACTATCACAATTTACAGCTATGGGCCTTATCCAGGAGACCAGAGATTCTAAGAAGTAGAAGTAATGTGAGTCTCTAATTGATGGAACTGGTGAAGCTACCATCAGGATACTATTCCCTGGGTAATAATATTTAATGTTATGGCAGAATTTAGACTACACTTTTAAACTTAACCATTAATTTATATTAAAATAGTTTTGACTTTATAAGTTAGTAATGGAGTACATATAGATATTTAGATGCTGCTTTTTATTTGGATAACATTTTTTATATAATAGCTAACTTTGAAAAGTTATTAATTGGTTAAATTTAAATGTTTGATCGAATAGATTATTATACCTGTTAATATTTATAACTGAGAGGGTCAGTGTACTATATTGAAATACCTCCGCAAACATGACATGCTCGGCCGGGACAATTAACAAACTCAATAAAAACACATCCTCATATATAGAGATAAGTCTAAAATAATTAAGAAAAGAATCATAATAATGATAGATTGCTTAGTCCTACTTAGAAACGACCAAAACTGCTCAGATTAATAAACTAACTTCTCCTAATGTATAGCGATAGAAGGGACCATAGGGATATATGAACCATCTGAGAGAGGGCAATGCTTACGAGTTCACAATTGAAACAAGCCAATAGAATACGTATTAATCTCGTGAGGGTCGATATCTGGCGAATGCTGACAACAACTAGCAACCACATACAGCCAACTTATGGTTGACGCCGAAATAGTAATTATAGATGAGACTAGAGTTTCGTCCATAGCGATATAGTCACTAGCCTTCGCGGCTCAATAAGAGTAGGATAGTTAGTAACAAGATTAATACCTATCTCTCTCAACTAACAAACAGGCAAG